>CM069136.1:15528281-15765781 GCA_035221665.1 Okamejei kenojei
ATGTGGTTAGATTGGGTTTGGAAATTGAGAGAAGTTAGTAGTTGGTTAAGTTGGTAAAGGGTTTTGGGTAGATTTTGTAGGGTAGGTGAATATGATTTAGATTGATGTGAAAATTTGAGGAAGTGATTGAAGTAGAAGAATGATTGATGGAGTAGGATAAGAAGTTGAAGTGGAGAAGAAGAGAAAATTGTAAAGTATATAAGGGTATTGATTGTGAGTGAAGTATTAAAGAGAGTGTGGGGTATTTGACCCCATTTATTTATTTGCCGCTGTACTCCACAATTTGAGATTTTAATAGAAAAAAAAAAAATCACGTTTTAAACTCGGTTTTATTAACGTATTTTTATACATTTTGGTTTTACATGAGAAATTACAGCGTGTTTATACATAGTCCCCCCCATTTCAGGGCACCATAAGTTTAGACACATGCTTTCACATGTTTTGTAAATGCTCATGTTTTAATTGCCCCTAAATCAGTATAAGAGACCTTCAGCATCTAGTCTTCCTCCAGTCTTTCCATCCCTTTGAAGACTTTTATTGCCTGTTTATCAACATAGACCATAGTTGTGCCCAATGAAAGTCAAAGAAGCCTTTACGAGACTGAAAAACAAAATAAATCTGTTAGAGACATGCAGGCCAAACCTTAGGATTACCAAAATCAACTGTTTTGGGAACATCATTAAGAAAGAGAGCACTGGTACTTCCTAACTCAAAGGAACAGCAGGCCAAGGAAAACATCCACACTGAGACAGAAGAAATCTCTCTAAAATAAAGAAAACCCCACAAACACCTTTCCGACAGATCATAACACTCTTCAGTAGTCAAGTGAGGATTTGACAATGACTCCACTGTCCACAGAAGACTTCAGAACAGAAATACAAGACTACACTGCAAGATGCAAACCACTGGGTTAGCTGCAAAATAGGATGACCAAGTCACAGTGTTGCCAATAAGACTTTAAAAGAGCAACCCACAGTTCTGGAAAAAGACCCTTGTGGACAGATGATGACAATGGATTAACTTATAATCATTGATGGCACGAGCACCATGTATGGAGGAGAGAATGAACTGCCCGAGAATCCAATGGCATACCAACCTCATATGTGAAGACATCGTGGTGGGGTGTATGGCCTGGGCATGTATGGCTGCTGAAGGTAACTGGCTCACTTATCTTCATTGATGATACAACTGTGATGGTAGTTAGATAACAATTTCTTGAAGTGTATAGACACATCCTATCTGCTCAAGTTCCAAACAAATGCCTCAAAACTCATTGGCCAGAGGTTCTTTCTAAAGCAAGACACAGGATCCCAAACATACTGCAAAAGGAACAAAGAAAGTTTTTCAAAGCTAAAAAATTTCAAATCTTGAGTGGCCAAGTCATCACACCCGATCTGAACCCGAATTGAGCATGCCTTTTATATGCTGAAGAAAAAACGAAGGGACTAGCCCCAAAACACAGCATAAGCGAAAGAAGGCTGCAAATACAGGCCTGCAGAGCAACACAGAGAAGACACCCAGCAACTTGAGATGTCCATGAATCCGCAGACTTCAAGCATCATTGCATGCATAGGATATGCAACAAATAACTAAACATACCACTTTCATTTACATGACATTGCTGTGTCCCAAACATTAAGGTGCCTGAAATGGGGGGGGACTAAGATATATTTCAAACACGTAAACCAAAATGTTAAAAAATGGCCTTTATAAAACCTGACAATGTGCACTTTAACCACATGTCGATTTTTTTCTATAACAAATCTCAAATTGGCAGAGTACCGAGGCAAATAACTAAATGTTGGTCTTTTGTCCCAAACATTATGGAGGAGGGCACTGTATCTCTGCTTATAAAAATCCATTGAGATTTGGCACTGCATTCCACCTCTGACTAAAGATATTCTTCCACGTCTCCTTCAAAAAGGAACATTTGTTAATTCTGACTATGCCTCTGTTCCTGACACTCCCACTCAGTTGAAAACATCCTCTTCCACATCCACTCTACCCATGCCATTCACTATTCAAATGTTTCCACAATTCCCCCCACCTCTGACCTAAAGAAATTCCTCCTCATTCCATTCTAAAGGTACGTCCTTTTACTCTAGTTGTGCCCTCTGTCCTACTTTCTTTTCAATAAGATAATTTATAACAGGAACAACCCGTCCCTCCAAATGAACAAACAAGGTCCCAATAAACTGAAGATAGAGTCTACCCCCTGGCAATAACTTCATCCTCACATGAAAACCCGAATTAACTGGTCAATTGTAGATTTCGTGCTAGAGCGAACTTGTGTGAACTTGGCTGCCAAGGTAAGATCTTTAATCATCATTCTGAATTGTTTCCTCACACTTCGAATCAAACCACAATTATTCAATCTTGATTACCTTGACACCACATTGCACTAAACCAAGCTCAACAGTTCAATGTTCAGGTAAAGAAAAAGTGTCCTTTAATACACGTGTGATGCCATTAAAAATGATGAGTCACACCTTTAAAAAACAAACCTATTTTCACTGCTAATATTTTATTGCCTGATAATAGTAGTATAATTTGTATAATAGTAATATAATTTTATTGCCCGATAAGCAGTAGTCACGCACAGTAATATGTTCGATACTTCTAAAGTTTTGTGTACAATTTAATTTAAGTATTGTGTGGCTGTGCATGGCAGCTCAGATTTCACTGCACCAATTGGTGTGTGTGACAATAACTGTAACTTGAACATGGCTGGATAGCGCACGGTTTTTCACTGTATCTTGGTAATGCAAGACAGTAAACATAAGATCATGTGATAGAGGAGAATTAGGGCCATTTCGGTCCATCAAATCTACTCCGCAATGTCCAATCATTGGCTGAGCAGCTCTTCCTTCCTATCCCCATTCTCCTGCCTTCTACCCATAACCCTGCACCTGTAAGTTATGGGTGTGGGGGGGGGGGGGGGGGGGGCGAATCAAAGAATCATACTATCTCTGCTTTTAAAATATCAGCTGACGGCCTTCGCAGCCGTCTGTGGCAACGAATTCCACAGATTCACCTCCCTCCGACTAAAGAAATGATTCCTAATCTCCTTCCTAAAAGAAAGTCCTAGACTCTCCCACTATTGGAAACAAACATCCTCTTCACATCCACTCTATCCAAGCCTTTCACTATTCTGTACATTTCAATGAGGTCCCCCCTCATTCTTCTAAACTTCAGTGAGTACAGGCTCAGTGTCATCAAACGCTCACCATAGGTTAACCTACTCATTCTTGTAAACTGATTGGAATTCACCAATTTGGAAGCTAAAATGGCGCCTGCCTGCAGCGACCTTTGCGGAGCTCCAGAACCTAGAAGGCTTAAATACAACTTCAATCAACTCACCTGGATCAGGAAAACGGCAGAAAACGGTGCCGTTTCAGACAAGCTGCTTGAGCACCTCAAGGCTCTTCGCAATATCGCGATCTCCCGCAGCCGCGGGAGCCCGGACTTTAAACTTTCCACGGTTGCTGGAAATCACCCGACCCGACTGAGGAACCCAGGTACTGTACCTCGGAACCCCGGGATGACCTCCAGAGCCAACGGGCTGGATCTCCCAGAAACAATGAAGCTGGAGCTGCAGCTGTCGACTTTGAAGGAGCTGGAGCTGGTGTCTGTGAAGGAATCCCCGTTCCAGCGCAGGTACAGTAAACCCAGTACCTGGAAACAAAGGGGAAGCCTCCATTGTGTCCGGAAACGTGGCCGGCGGGCAGGACTTCAGGTCAGACTGAAGCGCAGGGGACTTCGGCCCCCTCTCCCTACTATCCTACTGGCAAAGGTACAGTCCCTTGAAAATAAAGTGGAGGACTTAAGGGCAAGACTGCTTTATCAAAGGGAGCTGAGGGAATGCTCTGTGTTCTGTTTCACAGAGACATGGCTCACCCCCTTTCTCCCCAGACTCAAGCGGGGTCCCAGCCTGAAAGGTTCTCCATCCACCACATGGACCGTACACTGGCATCGGGGAATAGGGAAGGAGGGGGTGTCTGCCTCATGGGCAACTCTGCTGGTGCTCAGACGGGCAGTCTGTCCAACCTCCTGCTCCTCCACATCCTCCGAACATCTGGCGTGAAGTGCCGTCCCTTCTACCTTTCCGAGGAATTCACCTCCATCATCCTGATCGCCGGTCTACTTCCCACCCCAGGCAGACGTCCGTCTGGCACTGGATGAGCAGCACGCCGTGGTCAACAAACACCATAACGTCTTACCCCGTGGCTTTTACCACCATTGCTGGGTGACTTCAATAAGGCAAACCCCAAGAAATCGCTCCCTAACTTCCACCAACATGTCTCCTGCTGCACTCAGAGAACAAACACCCTCGACCACTGCTACACCACCTCAAGAATGCTTACTACCGCTCTACATCCCTCGCCCTCACTTCAGTAAATCCGACCATACCACACGGTGCTGCTTCTCCCTGCCTACAGGCAGCAATTAAAGAGCGCACCCCCAGAGGTGAGGACAGTACAGAGCAGGTCGGGGGGGGGGGGGGGGGGGGGGGGGGGGGGGGGGTGGCAGAGGAACAACTACAGGACTGTTTGGAGTCTGTAGACATAGGCAAAGTGTTCAAGGACTCGGCAACGGACTTGAATGAATACGCCACCGTCGTTACAGACTTCATTTAGAATAATGTGTGGAGGACTGCATCCCTACAAAAACCTTCCGAGTGTTTCCCAATCAGAACACGTTGGATGAAACTGTGAGATCCGCACTCTTTTCTGAAGACCCCACTGGCAATCATGTCTGATGATACAGTGGTCTACACGAAGTCCCAGATACGACCTTGGTAAGGCCATCAAAAAGGCCAAAAGGGAGTTCCGCTCCAAGCTGGAGGATGAGACAGATGTTCGGCAGCTGTGGCGGGGCCTGAATGCAATCACCTCCTACAAGGCGAAACCAGGAGGCAGCTCGGATGTCGGCGATACATCACTCCCTGATGAGCTCAATGCGTTCTACACACGCTTTGATTGGGAGAACACCGATGTGCCTTCCCGAGCCCCCCTGTGATGGTATTTCAGTCTCAGTCAGAGGCCGACGTCAGGAAATCCTTCAGAGGGGTGAACCCTCAAAAAGCGTCTGGACCTGATGGCATACCTGGTCGTGTTCTAAAAACCTGTGCGGACCAACTGGCTGGAGTTTTTACGGACATTTTCAACCTCTCACTTCTGAGGTTCCCACCTGCTTCAAAAGGGCATCAATAATACCGGTGCCCAAGAAGAGCAAGGTGACGTGCCTCAATGACTATCGACCTGTGGCACTAACGCCTGTGGTGATGAAGTGCTTCGAGAGGTTGATCATGGCGCAAATCAACTCCTACCTTGACAAAAACCTGGACCCACTGCAGTTCGCTTACCGCCACAACAGATCAACGGTGGACGTGATCTCGCTGGCCCTCCACTCCGCTCTGGACCACTTGGACAACAAAAACTCATATGTCAGGCTGATATTCATCGATTACATCTCGGCATTTAATACTATCATCCCCTCCCAGCTGGTTACCAAACTCGCAGAACTGTGTCTCTGCGCATCCCTCTGCAATTGGGTCCTCGACTTCCTCATTCACAGACCACAGTCTGTTCGTATTGGTGGAAATGTGTCGGACTCAATAAGCACGGGAGCACCTCAAGGCTGTGTGCTCAGCCCCCTGCTGTACTCACTCTATACTCACGACTGCGTAGCCGGTCACAGTTCGCTGACGACACCACTGTAGTGGGACGTATCACTGATGGGGATGAGTCGGAGTGCAGAAGAGAGATCGAGCAACTGTCCATATGGTGCCAGCACTAAAACCTGGCTCTCAACACCAGCAAAACCAAGGAACTGATTGTGGACTTTGGAAGGAGTAGGATGGGGACCCACAGTCCCGTTTATATCAACGGGTCGATGGTTGAAAGGGTCAAGAGCTTCAAATTCCTGGGCGTGCACATCTGTGAAGATCTTTCCTGGTCCGCGAACACTGATGCAATTATCAAGAAAGCTCATCAGCGCCTCTACTTCCTGAGAAGATTATGGAGAGTCGGTTTGTCAAGGAGGACTCTCTCTAACTTCTACAGGTGCACAGTAGAGAGCTTGCTGACCGGTTGCATCGTGGCTTGGTTCGGCAAGTTGAGCGCCCTGGAGAGAAAAAGACTACAAAAAGTAGTAAACACTGCCCAGTCCATCATCGGCTCTGACCTTTCTTCCATCGAGGGGATTTACCGCAGTTGCTGCCTCAAAAAGGCTGGCAGCATCATCAATGACCCACACCACCCTGGCCACACACTCATCTCCCTGCTACATTCAGGTAGAAGGTACAGGAGCCTGAAGACTGCAGCGACCAGGTTCAGGAATAGCTACTTCCCCACAGCCATCAGGCTGGATTTTAATTAATGTATTGTGTTTTTTTTAAATATATAATTTATGATGCTTTTATACGTGATATACTAAGATTTTATATGTATTTTAATTATGTTTTTTTAATATGCAATGCATTTTTATGTAATGCTGTCCCTTGTCTAGACCTTGAGTCCGAAATAAAGTTTATTATTATTATTATAATCTCCTCTTCCAACTCCGCTAGTCACTGGCAGCCAAGCAGATCCCCCCCTTTATTGCCACCCTATGTCTTCTGCCATTCGGCCAACCCGCTATCCATGCGAGTACCTGCCCTTTGATACCATGGGCTCACATCTTCCTCAACAGCCTTATCGAAGGCTATAAAATAAACCAACACCAGTTGCAATAGAGGAGCTGTTTGCACAAATGGAAAGAACAATAGGTTCCCATTACAACTTTGCTGTGTGCCATCATACTTTAATGTGGTAAATCAACTGGATGACTTGGTGTACAATGTGAAAGCAAGAATCCGGATAACAAAGGTTAACCACTGAGGTTAATTACAATTTGGCTGGCTGCTTTACAGCCACTTTATGCAGCTGGGAAACTTTGCTCCATCCAGCTCCCATTAAACCAGCTGGCAGCAAAACACTTGTGTCTCGGGTCTACAGGTAGCTCCTCAATATGTGACACTGCAGCACTCCCCCAGCACTGTACACTGTGTTAGTTTTGATACTGCCGACAAGTTGCTGGAGAAGATCTTTAATTCACGGCACATTTCTTTAAGGCGATAATACAACTATTAATTCAAACCTGATACTTGTATTTACAAATGCAATAATATCAGTTTCTCCAGTTTTCCAAAGCCTTCTTCAACAACAGGCTAATTAATTTTGAAGGTATCAATTAATCCAACATTAATTGGTATGATAGTGAAGAACACTTCTTCTTGCGTATGGTGTGCACAGCCTAAAGTTGTAGGACAACTTGTTCTATTTGATCTTACTCGATTGTGCACGCCAGGTTGATTGCATTCGTCGAAACAGGGCGGACCACGTGAAGGTTGCAATCTCCCACCCCAATGAAGAACACAAAGTGCTGGAGTAACTCAGCAGGTCAGGCAGCATCTCTGGAGCACATGTTTAAGAAAGAACTGCCGATGCTGGAAAAATGAAGGTAGACAAAAATGCTGGAGAAACTCAGCAGGTGAGGCAGCATCTATGGAGCGAAGGAATAGGTGACGTTTCGGGTCGAGACCCTTCTTCAGACTGATGTGGGGGGGGGGGGGGCAGGACGAGGAAAGGAAGAGGCGGAGACAGTAGGCTGTGGGAGAGCTGGGAAGGGGAGGGGAAGGATGGAGAAAGCAAGGACTACCTGAAATTGGAGAATTCAATGTTCATACCGCTGGGGCGTAAACTGCCCAAGCGAAATATGAGGTGCTGCTCCTCCAATTTACGGTGGGACTCACTCTGGCCATGGAGGAGGCCCAGGACAGAAAGGTCGGATATGGAATGGAGGGGGAGTTAAAGTGCTGTGATCAGGTTAGTTAATGCGAACTGAGCGGAGGTGTTGGGCGAAGCGATTGCCAAGCCTGCGCTTGGTCTCACCGATGTAGAACAGTTGACACCTAGAGCAGCGGATGCAATGGATGAGGTTGGAGGAGGTGCAAGTGAACCTCTGCCTCACCTGGAAAGACTGCTTGGGTCCTTGGATAAAGTCGAGGGGGGAGGTAAAGTGACAAGTGTAGCATTTCCTGCGGTTGCAAGGGAAAGTACCAGGGGAGGGGGTGGTTTGGGTGGAAAGGGATGAATTGACCAGGGAGTTATGGAGGGTACGAGTCCCCATTTCCGCAAAAATGTGTTAGGTTTATCTGCTGTACGTGACGGTTGGAAGGGTGGGAAGGTGGAGACTAGAGGAGGTGTAGGAAGGAACTTGCAGATGCTGGTTTTGCAAATTATTTAGAGTTGCCCGAAGTAGACACAAAATGCTTCAGTAATGATTGTAAATTTCGCTTGTGTGTAGGTTAGCAGTGGCGAAAGGCCCATTTCCGCAGTGTTTCGATAAACTGAACTTGAGGGTGTGTTGGTAGGAACTGCAGATGCTGAAACAGGCAGCATCTCTGGAGAGAAGGAATGGGTGAAGTTTCAGGTTGAGACCCTTCTTCAGACTAGAGTCGGGGGCAAACAGGAGGATGATTTGTCAGTGTGCTGATGGAAGAGTGATGAAAGATAAATTCATTTATCAAGCACTTCAACTGCTAAGGTGTAGACGACTATTGACCAAGTGATGTTAATTAGGAATAATGTAGATGGGTAATTGATGGCCATTATTGGATATGGTGGATCAAAGCTTCTGTGCTGTATGTCTTTGTGACTGCAACTGAAGAAACTCTTGCTGATCAAGCTGCCCCATCTGCATTAGTTCCACCTGCCCGTGTTTGGACCATATCCCTCTACACCTTTCCTATCCATATACCTGTGTGGACGTCTTTTAAATTGAAACAAAGAACTGCAGATGCTGGTTAAAGGACACGAAGTGCTGGAGTAACTCAGCGTGTCAGGCATCCTGGAGTACATGGATAGGTGACGTTTTGTGTCGAGACCTTTCTGCAGACTGAAGGAGGGTCCCGACCCGAAATGCCACCTATCGATTTTCTTCGGGGATGCTGAGTTACTCCAGCTCACTCCGTAGACCCACCACCCTCAGTGTGAAAAGATTTCCCCTCACATTCCTCGTAAATCTCTCCTCTCTCGCCTTAAACCCATCTCGGCTGGTTCTTGGTTCTGGGTAAAGGTACGCTATCTATCCCCCTCACGATCAAATACACCTCTTTCAGATCACCCCTCACCCTCCTGCGCTCCAGGAAATGAAGTCCTAGCCTGCCCAGCCTCTCCCTATAGCTCAGGCCCAAAGGTCCTGGCGACACCCTCGTAAATCGTTCCAGGTTAATGGCATTTTCCTATAGCCGTGAGGCCAAAACTGAGCATAATAGTCCACATACAACGTCTTCCGAAATTGGCTAGAATTGTACTCCTTGACCCTGGCTTTGTTTTAAGCTTTAAATCAAATCCAATTATGAATATTCATAGTTGAAAGCTCGAGTGATTTCAAAATAATGGGGAAGGTATAGAAGTCGGAGATAAAAGAGGCAGCTTGCTCAGTGAATTGTACAAAACAGGAACAAAGCTCCCCAGATTAGGAAATATCTTCAATCACCCTGCAGTGGCCCCCTCAAAGTTTGTCGTGAAGGCAGACACAAAATGCCGGAGTAACTCAGCAGGTCAGGCAGCATCTCTGGAGAAAAGGAATGGGTGATGTTTCAGGTCAACACCCTTCTTCAGACAGAAAGCAGCAGGATTCACAAAGGTGGGGGTGGTGGGGGGACAGCTAGAGAGGATCTCACAGAACTCCTGTCTGTGTGGAGAGGAGAACTTCTTCAAAGTAGTCATCCCTTGGGGAGACTTCACAGTGGAGCAGTAAAATGTAGACAAAAGGTACTCGGGTCAGTTTTTGATGAAAGATCTCGACCCGAAATGTCACTCATTCCGTCTCTCCAGAGATGCTGCCTGTCCCGCTGAGTTACTCCAGCATTTTGTGTCTATCTTCAGTTTAAACCAGCATCTGCAGTTCCTTCCTTAATTGTCACGTACACCGAGGTACAGTGAAAAGCTTTTGTTGTACCTTGTCTAACCAGTCAGAAGAAAGACAATACATGATTACAATCGATCCATTTACAGCATACAGATACATGATAAGGGAATAACGTTCAGTGCAAGGCCGATCGTGGGTAGTCTACGGGTCACAAAGAGGTAGATAGTTCTGCCCCTGTCCCACTTAGGAAACCTGAACGGAAACCTCTGGAGACTTTGCGCCCCACCCAAGGTTTCCGTGCGGTTCCCGGAGGTTGCAGGTAGTGGAAGCAGGTAGGGAGACTCACAGAAACCTCAGGGAACCTCCGGGAACCGCACGGAAACCTTGGGTGGGGCACAAAGTCTCCAGAGGTTTCTGTTCAGGTTTCCTAAGTGGGACAGGGGCATTCAGCACTGCTCTCTGGTGTGGTAGGATGATTCAGTTGCCTGATAACAGCTGGGAATAAACTGTCCCTGAATCTGGAGATGTGCGTTTTCACACTTCTGTACTTTTTGCCTGATGGGAGAGGGGAGAAGAGGGAGTGGCCGGGGTGAGACTCGTCCTTGATTGTGCTGCTGGCCTTGCCGAGGCAGCGTGAGACGTAAGTGGAGTCAATGGAAGGGAGGTCGGTTTGTGCGACGGTCTGGGTTCCGTCCACAATTTGCTGCAATTTCTTGCGGCCTTGGATGGAGCTGTCCCTAAACCGAGCTGTGATGCATCCTGAAAAAAAATGTTTTCTCTGGTGCATCTGTAGAGGTTGGTGAGAGTCGGTAGGGGACATGCCAAGCTTTCTGAGCCTTCTTAGGAAGTAGAGGAAATGCTGATGTTGGTTTACAATAAAAGAGGCACGGTTTTTTTTCCTTTGAGGGCGGTGGAGGCCGGTTCTCTGGATGCTTTCAAGAGAGAGCGAGATGGGGCTCTTAAAGATAGCGGAGTCAGGGGATATGGGGAGAAGGCAGGAACGGGGTACTGATTGGGGATGATCAGCCACGATCACATTGAATGATGGTGCTGGCTCGAAGGGCCGAATGGCTACTCCTGCACCTACTGTCTATCGTTTTCGTATTGTTTGTTTACCGAACGATACGGACATCCCAAGGACTACCATTTAATACCCTCCCCAATTGCCCTTGAACAGATTACTGTAGGTCAGAATTTAATCACGTGAGATGATAGTTTTCCTTCCCTGAAGGACGTTGGTGATTCAAATGTTTTTAATAACAGTTTGAAAAAACATCATGGTCACTATTGCGTATGCTAGCTTTTTATTTTGTTTTGTTTGAATCATCTAGATTTAAATTCTCCATTTGGTGTGGCAGGAATCGAACTTGCAATTCTTAAGCATTCAGCTGTGGTCCGCCCCGTTTCGACTAATGCAATCAACTCGACGTGTACAAACGGAAGATCAAACAGAACAAGTTGTCCAACAACTTTAGGCTGTGCACGCCACACGACAGAAGAAGAAGAGGCATTCAGCTGACCAATAAATTACTAGCTCAGTGACATAACCAGCGCACCATCAAACCAAAAAACAGTAACTAGGCGAATCAGGCAGCATCACTGGAGGACGTGGATAGGCGACGTTTCGGGTCACGTCCCTTTAGTTTATTTTACTTTAGAGTTACAGCGTGGAAACAGGCCCTTCGGCCCTCCAGGTCTGCGCTGACCAGCGATCCCGTGTACATTTGTTCTATCTTACACGCATAGGGACAATTTTACAGAAGCCAATTAACCTACAAACTTGCACATCTTTGGAATGTGGGAGGAAACCGGAGCACCTGGAGAAAACCCACGTGGTCACAGGGAGAACGTATAAACTCCATACACACAGCACTCATTGTCAGGGCAGTGAATCTGTGGAATTCTTTGCCACAGAATGCTGTGGAGGTCTAGTTCATGGATATTTTTAAGTCAGAGATAGATATGGATTCTTGATTAGCACGGGGTTAATGGGGAGAAGGCAGGAGAATGAGGTTAGGAGGGAGAGATAGATCAGCCATGATTGAATGGCGGAGTAGACTTGATGGGCCAAATGGCCTAATTTTGCTCCTATCACATGATCTTGATTATTGTAACGTGTACCAAGATACAGTGAAAAACCTTGTGTGCTATTCAGTCAAATTACTGTGCGTGAGTACTGCTTATCAGGCAATAAAATGATAGCAGTAAAAAATAGACTTGTTTTTTAAAAGGTGTAACTCATCATTTGTAATGGCATCACAGGTGTATAAAAGACACTTTTCTTTACCTGAACATTGAACCACTGTGAGCTTGGTTTAGTGCAACGTGGAGTTAAATGTAATCGAGATTGAATAATAGTGGGTTTTATTCTCAATTGGAGGAAAAATTAGAATGTTGATTTAAAGATCTTACCTTGGCAGCCAAGTTCACACAAGTTCTCTCTAGCACGAATATCACATTGACCAGATAATTTGCATTTTCAGTGAGGATGAAGTATTGCTCGGGGGGTAGACTCTCTCCTTCTGTTCATTGGGACCTTGTTTGTTCATTTGAGGGACCGGGTTGGTCCCAGTTAAAATATCTTATTGGAAAGACAGTGGGAGAGTGACAGAGGGCACAACCTCAGAGTAAAAGGACGTACCTTTAGAATGGAGATGAGGAGGAATTTCTTTAGTCAGAGGGTGGTGAATCTGAGGAATTCAGTAAATTATAGGAGAATTAGATTATTATCTGAATGTTGTCAGATTAGGAAAAAGGGAAGTGCAACGAGACCTCGGTGTCCTTGTACATCAGTCACTGAAAGTAAACATGCAGTGAAGAAAGCTAATGGCATGTTGCCCTTCATAGCAAGAGGATCTGAGTAGAGGAGCAAGAAGGTCCCTGGTGAGACCACACATGTGTGCAGTTCTGATCTAATTTGAGGAAGGACTTTCTTGCTATTGAGGGAGTGCAGCATAGGTTGACCAAATATTTTGTTGGTTCACATGCTTGATCAATGGTGTTTTATCATTAATGTTTTATTATTATTAATGTTTAGTGTTTTCTGAGTCATTCGTAACTGTCACTATGTCATGTTGTTACTTGTGGGCGGAGCACCAAGGCAAATTCCTTGTATGTGAATACTTGGTCAATAAACTTACTTACTTAATTCCCAGGATGGCAGGCCTGACATATGATGAAAGAATGGGTCGACTGGGCTTGTATTCACAGGAATTTAGAAGGATTAGAGGAGATCATAGAGACATTACAAATTCTTAAAGGATTGGACAGGCTAGATGCAGGAAAAATGTTCCCCATGTTGGGAGAGTTCAGAACCAGGGGTCACAGTTTAAGAATAAGTGGTAGGCCATTTAAGACTGAGTTGAGGAAAGACATTTTCAGCCAGAGTTGTGAACCTGTAGAATTCTGTGCCATTCATGGCTAATCTATCTTTCCCTCTCACACCCATTCTTCTGCCTTTGCCCCATAACCTCAGACACCCTTATTAATCAAGAATCTGTCAATCTCGGACGTAAAAATACTCTTTCATTCCCACAGCCGCCTGTGGCAATGAATTCTGCAGCGTCATGACCCTCTGGCTAAAGAAATTCCTCCGCATCCCCTTTCTCAGGGCACGTCCTTTTATTCTGAGGCTATACATGAAAAATTAGTTTAGTTTGGTTTAGAGATGTGACGCGGAAACTGGCCCTTCAGCTCACCGAGTTCGCGCCGACCAGCGATCCCCTCACATTAACATGATCCCACACACACACACACACACACGGGACAATTTACACTTATACCAAGGAAATTAACCTACAAACTGTCCCCTATCACTTACGACCTTGTGAATCCTGGTCTCAGGCATTGTAAGGAAACAACTCTATTGCACAACTGAGGTGCCCCATTTTCAGAACCGACCTGAATCATTGCCTCCAAAGATGCTGCCGGACCTGCTGAGTTACTCCAGCACTTTGTGTTCCACACTACCATACCAGTTAATTTTGGATTAATTGATACCTTCAAAATTAATTAGCCCGTTGTTGAAGAGGGGTATGGATTACTAGAGTAACTGGTATTATACAATTTGTGAATACAAGTATCATTTTTGATTCAGTAGCGGTATTATCGCCTAAAAACAGGGGTCAGCAACCTACGGCCCTCGGGCCGAATGCGGCCCGTAACCCGAAATTATCCGGCCCGCAGGAGTACTTTTTTCCCCGTAATCATCCGGTCCTCAGTCTTCCATCATCTCCAGTACCTCCCAAGGCCACGGCGATGCAAGGACGCAAGGAGACCTACGCTGGCGGCCGCAATGGCTGAGCTGCCGAGCGCAGCCGAGCACTGGCTGTACCGCATCCTGCGCAAAGCCGCCGGCACGGCCGCGCACCTTCTGCGTCTGGGCTTCACTGTCGGGATCGGGGTTGTCACTAGGCCGGGGATGGGTGAGTGTGAGTATTTGAGCCACCGCCTTCAGGACAGAGCCAAGGCAATGGTCCGTAGGGTGCGCCATGTTGGTGAGCGCCCGTAACTAGGGATCAGTGCCCCTAGGTGGCCTCCTCGAAGGGGTGGGAGCTATGTGAACACGTGATTTGATGCCTGCCATCCGGGGCGGGATCCATGTGTACACGTGATAGATGCGGCCCGCCATCCGCTCACAGAGGGAGTGCTGCAGAGTGAAATATTGAGGAGCTACCTGTAGACCCGAGATACAAATGTTTTGCTGCCAGCTAGTTTAATGGGAGCTGGATGGAGCAATGTTCTCCAGCTGCATAAAGTGGCTGTAAAGCAACCAGCCAAATTGTAATTAACCTCAGATAACCTTACTTATCTGGATTTTTGCTTTCACATTGTATAACAAGTGATTCAGTTGATTAAATATGATGGCACACAGCAAAGCTGTAAAGGTAACTTGTTGTTCACATGTACAAAGGTCTCCCTTATTGCGACTGTTATGGAATCAGCATCGTGCCCTGGCCTGCATCCCTCACCCTCCCATATCTCCAGACTCCCTCTCCCTCTGACACTCAGTCTGAAGGGTCTCCACCCGAAACGTCAACCCATTCCTTCTCTCCAGAGATGCTGCCTGTCCCGCTGAGTTACTCCAGCATTTTGTGTCTATCTTCGCTGTAAGGCAGCAGCTCTACCACTGCGCCACCCAAGGTGAAGTAATGAAGACAAATTCTTCCTCTGATCCACTCCGAATATCTTCCCTCTCGCTCTTAACCAATGTCATATCTTTTTTTTTAAATCTCTGTTTTGCAAACAAGTTTCCTCCTCTTTGGCCTGTCTATGCCACTCATTATATTGTGCAGCTCTATCAAGACGGCCTGACTCAGTCCTCTCTGCTTCAAGGAAAACAAACCCAGCCCATCCAGAAGAAACTATGAACTACAGATGCTGGTTTACAAAAAAATGAGTCAGGAGTAACTCAGCGGGTCAGCCAGCATCTCTGGAGAACAGGGATAGGTGACGTTTTGGGTCTGAAGAAGGGTGCCAACCCAAAACGTCACCTCTACGCATTCTCCAGAGATGCTGCCTGATCCGCTGAGTGACCCCAGCACTTTGCGTCCAGCCCATCCAATCTTTCCCCGTAAATATACCGCTACATCCCGGGGTACAGATACGAGCTGAAACGTGATGCAACCCTCCATATGCCTGGAAGGGTAGACAATAGACAATAGGCAATAGGTGCAGGAGTAGGCCATTCGGCCCTTCGGCCCTTCGAGCCAGCACCGCCATTCAATGTGATCATGGTTGATCATCCCCAATCAGTATTACCGTCCCTGCCTTCTCCCCACATCCCCTGACTCCGCTATCTTTAAGAGCTCTATCCAGCTCTCTCTTGAAAGCATCCAGAGAACCGGCCTCCACCATCCTCTGAGGCAGAGAATTCCACAGACTCACAACTCCACAGAAACACAAAAGTGTTTCTTCGTTCGAAATGGCTTACTCCTTATTCTTAAACTGTGGCCCCTGGTTCTGGACTCCCCCAACATCGGGAACATGTTTCCTGCCTCTAGCGTGTCCAAACCCTTAACAATCTTATATGTTTCAATTAGATCCCCTCTCATCATTCTAAACTCCAGAGTGTACAAGCCCATTGAAAGACATGACCTATGCAAACAGACAGTACAAATGCGTTTCATTTTAAAAGTCTGTATTCTTGTGAATATTAGTGGAATCGGTTGAATGTCTGAATCCTGGCTTTGTTTGAGATAAATTAACAAGCCAAAGACACGTCATGAGGTACATTACTGGGAGAAAGGAGCTTAAAAACATAGCTTTATGGGCCTGTCCCACATGGCGTTTATTTGGGCAACTGCCGGCGACCGTCATAGTCGTAGCAGGTCGCTGAAAAAAAGGCGACAACCTAAGTCATCCTGGCGACAACTTACGGCAGCACCTACGTCAGGAAGAGTCAAGCTACGCTCATTGGCGTCAAACCCACTGTTGCCGAAAATTTTTCGACATGTTGAAAATTTAGAGGCGACCAGAAAGACACTTCGACTTTTTGCAATACTGAGGAGACGACTCCCGGCGACCACCGGCGAAACATGTGGCGACAAACTAGTCGCCTGTAGTTGCCTAAAAAAATCGCCTGAGTGGGACAGGCCCATTAGGATAGTTATACACCAGCAATAAAGGGAGATATCGCTGCCATCAAACCTACCTGAAGAGAATGTGCAGGTAAGAGCCTAGGCCTGTTAGAATGTGCCACCACGCATGAAACTGTGTCATGGCACCAAGGAGATGCAATGGTAACTTTTGCCTGATGGTCCTGCGGAAAGGAAAAAAAAATGTTGATTACATTTCAAGTCTCATACTGCATTTTCTAGTATTCAACACTTTTAGTATTGATAAATCATTTACATATTGGGAAAGAATAGGAATTAAAACGTTTGGAGACATGTGTGAAAATGGAAATTTCTTATCATTCCAACAACTACAACTTAAATACAACCTGAGAAGTAATCAATATTTTAAATATTTTCAAATTCGTGATTACTTGAAAAAATATACACAAGAATATCAACATTTGTCTCCAGACTTATTAGATGAAGCAATGAATATAAAGGCAGATTCAACTAATTTAATATCATACTTGTATAATATTATCCTAAATATAGAAATACCATCATCTGATGGAATTAGAAGAGATTGGGAACAAGAACTAGCTATAAAAATCTCGAAACAGAGTTGGGATAAACATTTGCTACATGTGCACAAATGCTCGATCAATGTAAGATATTTTAATCCAATTTAAAACTTTACATAGACTGTATTATTCAAAAACTAAAATAAGTAATTTTTTTCCAAATGTCTCCCCAATTTGTGATGTTTGTCCCAAGAAGCAACCATAGCACATTCCTTTGTTTTTTATAAATATCCAAAAATTTTGGAATTAAATCTTTGAAATATTTACAAAATTATTCAAAATAAAATTGAAACCGAATGCAGAATTGATTATTTTGGAACAATGTAAGCCAGCTGTGAGCTGACTTCGTTCCAAAAGAACTTCCTTAATTAAGGCAAAAAAAACTTTTACTTAAATTCTGGAAAAACGCTCCCATACCAACGATAAAAATGTGGATCTCAAATATGTCCGAAATGTTACACCTAGAAGATATGAGATTCCTCCTAGCAGGCAAATCAGACCATTTCCAAAAGGTTTGGTGTATGTAGTTGCTGGTTTAAACCAAAGAGAGACACAAAATGCTGGAGTAACTCAGGGGGACAGGCAGCATCTCTGGAGAGAAGGAGTGGGTGGCGTTTCGGGTCGAGACCATTCTTCAGACTTCAGTCTCGACTCAAAACCTCACCCATTTCTTCTCTCCAGATATGCTGCTTGTCCCGCTGAGTTACTCCAGCATTTTTTGTCTATCTTTGGTTTAAACCAGCATCTACATACACATCTCACAGGAGCCGATCTGTAGAGAAGTACAGCCCACAGATGTCAATGAGAACGTCACCAGTTGGTCTCTCGTGAGCGCTGGCAAACCAATTGCAAATGGAAAGATAACGCAAACATATCAGCACAGATTTTTATTTCCTTTGACATATCGCAGCAAATGTCTAAGTGAAGATTTAAAGAAAGCTTATTTATACATTGGTAATGCAAAAAAAAAAATCACATTTTATCCTTCCATTTTGAGCAGTAAATACATCAGCTATATTCTCAATCCGATTGTGCCCAACACAGGTTTGGAGCACCAAAGACTAAAGGGTGATAGAAGGTGTACAAAATCTTGAGATGAATAGGTAGGATGAATGCAATCTTTCCCCCTATGAACATTTGACAGCACTGGGCCTGCACTCGTGGAGTTTAGAAGAATGAGGGGGGACCTCATCGCAACGTACAGAATAGTGAAAGGCCTGGATAGAGTGGATGTGGAGAGGATGTTTCCACTAGTGGGAAAGTCTAGGACCAGAGGTCATAGCCTCAGAATTAAAGGACGTTCTGTTAGGAAGGAGATGAGGAGAATGTTCTTTAGTCAGAGGGTGGTGAATCTGTGGATTTCTTTGCCACAGTAGGCTGTGGTTAATTTTAAGGCAGTGATAGTTAGATTATTGATTAGTACAGGTGTCCGGTTATGGGGAGAAGGCAGGAGAATGGGGTTAGGAGGGAGAGATAGATCAGCCATGGTTGAATGGCAGAGTAGATAATGGGCCGAATGGTCCAATTCTTATGACCTTAGTAGGGGAATCAAGAACAAGAGGTCATGGGTTTAAGGTGCGAGGGGAATGCCTTGATAGGAACCTAATAGGGGCAACCTTTGCACACAGAGGGTGTGGGAATATAGAACGAGCTGCCAGAAGAAGTGGTTGAAGCAGGTACAATAAAAATGTTTAAAAGACATTTGGACATATACATGGAGAGGAAAGAACCAGACAACATAGATTTAACAGGAATCTGAGGGGTAACTTTTTCCACAAAAAGGGTGGCGGGCGTATGGAACAAGCTGCCAGAGGAGGCAGTTGAGGCTGGGACTATCCCAACGTTTAAGAAACAGTTAGACAGGTACATGGATAGGACAGGTTTGGAGGGATATAGTCTAAACACAGGCAGGTGGGACTAGTGTAGCTGGGGCATGTTGGCCGGTGTGGGCAAAATGGGCTGAAGGGCCTGTTTCCACACTGTATCACTCTATGAATAGAGGGATGAGGGTCAATTACAGGTACATGGGACTAGCTTGGATGGGGCATCTTGGTTGGCATTGACGGGTTGGGCCGAAGGGCCTGCTTCTGTGCTGTACGACTCTGTGACTTGGGAAACATCCCTTTATGGATGATCATTCTCTGATTTCTCAGACTACAAACATGAACAATGATTGCCTGGATGATGGGTCTGGATTGAATGGCAATATCAATGGAGTTGATCTATGTCAGAATTGGCACCTTATAGATGTCAAGAGAAGTCAATTGTCAAAAATGGAAAAAAACATAAAAGTCAGAAAAAACAGGGCGGCACGGTGGATGAACCAAGTGCCGCTAAATGGGATTCGGATTTATATAAATGGTTTCTTGATGGTGGATGTAGTTGGCTGAAGGTTCTGTTCCTGTGCTTCATGAATGAATGAATGAATGAATGAATGAATACGTTTATTGGCCAAGTATGTACACATATAGGGAATTTGCCTTGGTGCTCTGCTCGCAAATAAACATAGAAAATAGGTGCAGGAGGAGGCCATTCGGCCCTTCGAGCCAGCACCACCATTCATTGTGATCATGGCTGATCGTCCCCTATCAATAACCCGCGCCCGTCTTCTCCCCATAGCCCTTGACTCCACCAGCCCCTAGAGCTCTATCTAACGCCATTTAGATCTCACGCTGCCTTGGCAAGGTCAGCAGCATAATCCTGGATGAGTCGCACCCTGGCCACTCCCTCTTCTCCCCTCTCCCATCGGGCAAAAGGTATGGGAGTGTGAAAACGCACACCTCCAGATTCAGGGTCAGTTTCTTCTCAGCTGTTATCAGGCATCTGAATCATCCGACCATAACCAGAGAGCAGTGCTGAACTAGCATCTAACTCATTGGTGACCCTCGGACTATCTTTGATTGGACTTTACTGGCTTTACCTTGCACTAAACACTATTCCCTCATCGTGTATCCATACACTGTAAAAGGCTCGATTGTTATCACGCATTGTCTTTCTGCTGACTGGATGACAATTAAAAGCTCTTCACTGTACCTTGTTACACGTGACAACTGAACTGCTACACAGCTTTTCACTTTAAGTATCTAATCATTTCTGCCTTCCAAAAGTCATCACAGAATCAGGTTCCACCAGAGTTTAGGGATGCAATTCAGATCACTGTAATTTGCTGTGTAACAAAATAAGTTAATCCACCTTTCCCCTCTGATCATTTTGCCAATTCCCCACCCTCCTGCCAGTGGAAACATCTACTCCTTGACTCCATCTGAAGTCTACCCAATGATTTTTGGAAGATTACTACAACTTCTTTGCTTTTGTAGTTCGTGCCTCTCTTTGCAAAGCAAAGCATTTTGTCCTTGCCTCAGAGGGCTGTGGAGGCCGGTTCTCGGGATACTTTCAAGAGAGAGCTAGATAGGGCTCTTAAAGTTAGTGAAGTCAGGGGATATGAGGAGAAGGCAGGAACTGATTGTGGATAATCAGCCATGATCACATTGAATGGCGGTGCTGGCTCGAAGGGCCGAATGGCCTACTCCTGCACCTATTGTAGTCACTGGCTTGTATTCACTGGAGTTTAGAAGGATGAGAGGATATCTTATAGAAACATATAAAATCATAAAAGGACTGGACAAGCTAGATGCAGAAAAAATGTTCCCCAATGTTGGGTGAGTGCAGAACCAGGGGCCACAGTCTTAGAATAAAGGGGAGGTCATTTAAGACTGAGGTGAGAAAAAACCTTTTCACCCAGAGAGTTGTGAATTTATGGAATTCCCTGCCACAGAGGGCAGTGGAGGCCAAGTCACTGGATGGATTTAAGAGAGAGTTATATAGAGCTCTAGGGGCTAGTGGAGTCAAGGGATATGGGGAGAAGGCAGGCACGGGTTATTGAAAGGGGATGATCAGCCATGATCACAATGAATGGCGGTGCTGGCTCGAAGGGCCGAATGGCCTCCTCCTGCACCTATTTTCTATGTTTCTATTGTCTATTATCTTGTTTTCAAGAAAGAGTTAGATTTAGCTCTTAGGGCTAAGGGAATCAAGGGATTTGGGGAAAAAGCTGGGAACAGGGTACTGATTGGAGATGATCAGCCATGATCATATTGAATGGCGGTGCTGGCTTGAAGGGCCGAATGGCCTACGCCTGCACCTATTTTCTATGTTTCTACCTGATTGTTAAAAAAATGTCAGATTAACTTGAATGGTCATCTTGAATATAAATTTTCCAGGTATCTCTGTCTCGCTTGGTTGGAGATACAGCATGGAAACAGGCGCTTCAGCCCTCCAAGTCCACGACGACCACTGATCACCTGTTCACACTAGTTCCCTGCTATCCCAATTTCTCATCCACTCCCTACACACTCAGGGCAATTTACAAGAGAGCCAATTAATCGACATACGCCCGCGTTTTTGAGATGCGGGAGGAAACCAGAGCACCTGGAGGAAAGCCAGGTGGTCAAAGGGAGAACGTGCAAACTCCACACAGACAGCAGCCAAGGTCAGAATCGAACCAGGGTGTCGGGCGCTGTGAGGTGGCAGCTTTACCAGCTGCGCCACCCGCTGAACTGCGGTGTCCTGGCAGGGCTGGATCAACCATTAAGCAAAATAAGCACGTGCTTAGGGCATCAAGGGAAGGGGGGGCACCACAGAAATGGTAAATGGTTTACGGCACAAAAGAAATCACTTTAAACTTGCTCAAAGATCTTTTTGAGGATCTGATCAAAGACTTTGCAATTAAAAAAAGTAGGAGAATACTTTTAAAATATAAAAAAAGTGGAAGTATACAAAAATAAACATTATTCTCCATCTTACTGTTAGTTTTGTTTCATTTTGAAAAATAAAAATTTTATGGTTTATTATTGTTTATATTTTGAATTACATATATATGGGGGCACCAAAATCTTTTAAGTGCTTAGGGCCTCTATGGGTCTTAATCTGGCCCTGTGCCCGGGTACCATTTTTAAATGATTCTACTCAAAATCCTTTCTCATTTTCCCTTCTAGCTGAAGTTTATGAAAAGTAAATCGAAATTCAGTTTGAAGTTTAGTTCCACAGTTCTGCTGGAAGTAATTTCACCCTGTGCCCATGCCAGGCATCATACGGAGCTCAGGAGAAATCTGTTTGCTATCCACTGTAATTGACCTACTTGGTGGATATTGGAAAAATAATACCGCATTTCATCTGCCTGCCCTGAAGTGCTATCAGAGAAAGTAGAATAGAAATATACCTTAAATTATCGCATAAGATGTTGTCCACATTCCAGAGAATAAAGCCCATCAGAAATACACCTAGAGATGTGTAGGCAAGAGGCCTCAGCCACGGGTAGACCCTGAAAGAAAAAGAAAAATCATAATCTTAGATCTTGTAGAAACATATAAAATTCCTAAGGAATTGGACAGGCTAGCTAGTTGGGGAAGTCCAGAACCATGAGTAACGGTTTAAGAATAAGGGGTTTATTCAGTCCTCATTTAGGACTGAGATGAGGAAAAAAACCTTTTCACACGGTTCCACATGAATCTGTGGAATTCTCTACCACAGAAGGCAGTGGATGCCAATTCATTGGATTTTTTCAAGAGAGAGTTCGATTTAGCTGTTCTGGCTAACGGAATTAAGGGATATGGGGAAGAAGCAGGAATGGGGTACAGATTCTGGATAATCAGCCATGATCGTATTGAATGGAGGTGCTGGCTCGAAGGGTGATTAGCACGGGGTAGTTGGTGTTGTCCATAAGACAACAATCTTATAGAGATACAGCGCGGAAACAGGCCCTTCAGCCCATCGAGTCTGCGCTGAGGAGCAATCCCCGCAAATTAATGTACAAACCTGTACATCTTTGGAGCATGGGAGGAAACCGGAGCACCCGGTTTTGTATACTCTGGAATTTAGAAGGATGAGAGGGTATCCTATTGAAACATATAAGATTATTAAGGATTTGGACACGCTAGAGGCAGGAAACATGTTCCGATGTTGGGGGAGTCCAGAACCAGGGGCCACAGTATAAGAATAAGGGGTAAGCCATTTAGAACGGAGACGAGGAAACACTTTTTCACACAGAGGGGTGTGAGTCTGTGGAATTCTCTGCCTTGGAGAGCTAACTTTCAAGAGAGAGCTAGATAGGGCTCTTAAAGATAGAGTAGTCGGGGGATATGGGGAGAAGGCAGGAACGGGGTACTGATTGGGGATGATCAGCCGTGATCACATTGAATGGCGGTGCTGGCTCAAGGGGCTGAATGGCCTACTCGGTACAGACAGCAGCCGCGGTCAGGATTGAACCCGGGTCTCTGGTGCTGAACAACAGCAACTCTACTGCTGCTCTGTAAAGCACCATCTCTACTCTAGGGATACAGTGAGGACACAAACCCTTCGGCCCACCAAGTCAGCGTCAACCAGCGATCACGCGGTACACGAGCACTATCCCACACTTTAGGGTCCATTTTACAAATTTACCAAAGCCAATTAAACTACAAACCTGTACGTCTTTGGAGTGTGGGAGGAAACCGGAGCAGCCGGAGAAACACTCGAGGTCACAGGGGGTACGGACAAACTCTGTGTAGCCTATATAGACTACATGTAGACAGCACAACATAGTCAGGATCAAACCCGGGTCTCTGGCGCTGTAAGGCAGCAACACTGCCGCTGCGTCACTGTGCAACCTATTGAATAGCTGTTGGCTTTCCCAATGAAATGGCTTCAACTAATTTCTAACCCATTGTATCTATTTATATATTGCTATTTTTACGAACTTGACGCTAAAACTGCATTTCGTTGTACCCATACTTGTATCTGTGCAATGACATTAAAGTTGAATTGAATTGAATTGAATTGTTACATCTATCTACGGAAAAGATCTGAAAGAGATCCAAATAAAGATCACGACATTTGGAATAATTTCAAGGAGATGAACCACCTTTTACTACAAAGAAGACGAACGTCTTTTACTACAACACATTAATCGTAGGGACCACAGGTGATGCATCCCAGTTGCTGGCTGCTTGCTCCAAACCTTGGCTGGAGCAGTGTTGCTTGAGGCTAAAGAGACCAATACGGGAGTGACAATCTCTGTGGCAAACATCAAACCGTTAGATTAAATGCATAAGTTCAGAAATGCAAGCTAATCAAGCATTCTTAAACCAGATTAAAGCTCGGTAATAACAGAAAGAGCTGGATAAATACTCGGCAGGGTAGGCAACATCTGCAGAGACAGAAATAGGATAGATGTTTTAGATCAATGGCCTTTCATTCTCCATTGATACCGTCTGACCTGTTGTGTATTTCCAGAATCTGCATTAACTTTTTGATTTTCAATTAAAAATAGAAAGTTGGTATACTCTACACCTGGAGTATTGCGTACAGTTTTGGTCTATAAATCTGAGAAAAGACATTCTTGCCATAGAAGGGGTACAGAGAAGGTTCACCAGACTGATCCCTGGGATGTCAGGACTTTCATATGAGGAAAGACTGGATAGACTTGGCTTGTACTCGCTAGAATTTAGAAGACTGAGGGGGGATCTTATAGAAACTTACAAAATTCTTAAGGGGTTGGATAGGCTAGATGCAGGAAGATTGTTCCCGATGTTGGGGAAGTCCAGAACAAGGGGTCACAGTCTAAGGATAAGGGGGAATTCCTTTAGGACCGAGATGAGGAAAACATTTTTCACACAGAGAGTGGTGAGTCTCTGGAATTATCTGCCACAGAAGGTAGTTGAGGCCAGTTCATTGGCTATATTTAAGAGGGAGTTGGATGTGACCCTTGTGGCTAAAGGGATCAGGGGGTATGGAGAGAAGGCAGGTACAGGATACCAAGTTGGATGATCAGCCAAGATCATATTGAATGGCGGTGCAGGCTCGAAGGGCCGAATGGCCTACTCCTGCACCTATTTTCTATGTTTCTATGTTTCTATGAATCATAAAATTATACAGCATGGAAGCAGGCCCTTTGGGCCAACTTGCCTATGATGCCCCATCCACACTAGTCCCACCTGCCTGTATTTAGTCCATACCCTTATAAACCTATCCTATTGATGTAACTGTAGAATTTTTTTTTAATGTTGTGATCGTATCGACCTCAACTACAGATTGTACATTCTCCCCGAGGCCTGCATGGGTTTTCTGCAGGTGACAATAGGTGCAGGAGTAGGCCATTTGGCCCTTCAAGCCAGCACCGCCATTCACTGTGATCATGGCTGATCATCCCCAATCAGTACCCCGTTCCTGCCTTCTCCCCATATCCCCTGACTCCGCTATTTTTAAGAGCCCTATCTAGCTCTCTCTTGAAAGCATCCAGAGAACCGGCCTCCACCGCCCTCTGAGGCAGAGAATTCCATAGACTCCAGGGTGCTGCAGTTTCTTCACACGCTCCAAAGACATACACGTTTGTAGGTTAATTGGCTTCGTAAAAATTGTAAATTGTCCCCAGTGCGTGTAGGATAGTGTTAGTGTGCGGGGATCGCTGGTTGGGGCGGGCTCGGTGGGCCGAAGGATCCGTTTCGGCGCTGTGTCTCAAAACTAAACTAAACTTCAGTGGAAAATTACCCAGCAGGCGGATGGACTCTGTTCTTATCACTCACGCAAGGACTATAAAATGGAACAAAGAGCTGTACAGAGCTTGAATGGCTCTGGAAGAGGACCAGCCAAGGGTCAAGCTGACCAAACTAATGCTGGAAACAAAGAAGAAAACAAGCACACGGAATCACTAGGAGGAATAATATTTTGAAAACTGCACTCAGTATCAAGTTTTATATACTCAATGACTTCAATTGTATTTATTTTCTTATTTATCTGCTCTTTAGATTACCCTTCTTAACCTCGGCGAGAATCTGAATTCAAGGACATTGCCTTTCTCAATCTAATTTCACCTCCCTGTACTGCGCTTTAGTCCCTTGATGAATGTGATTTTAGATTTAAATTATACCTTCTGCTCTGTCTAAGATTACTTAAACTACACTGTACCAATAATATAATCAAAGCCAAAATGACAACAGAAATCCTGATTGCATGTTGTAACTTTTGTGTGTCCTTTGGAAATCCTTAAAGCAATCATTTATGTACAGGTCCACCACCGATTTTCCGGCACCCATGGTTCCAAAGTCCTGCTGGTTTATCCATTTTGCTGGAGCAACAGAGCTCACGGCCTCGGGGGGGGGGGGGGGGGGCGAGATACCAGGCTGCAAAGTCGGCCTCGGAAGCCGGCTATGGGAACGGATCTGCCGGCTTCAGCCGGGCCGGAGTTCCAGAGCCCTGGCTGCAGGTGGGCAAATTCGATCGGCTGCGAAAGTCAGATATGGCAACTGATCTGCCAGCCAGCTGTGGCCAGGTCGCAGTTCCAGAGCCCCGGGCACAGTGGCAAATCCGGGGTGGAAGATTGCAACCTTCACGTGGTCCGCCCTGTTTCGACTAATGCAATCAACGCGACGTGCACAACGGAAGATCAAATAGAACAAGTTGTCCAACAACTTTAGGCTGTGCACGCCACATGAAAGAAGGGGCAAATTCGACCCGCCGTTTGGTTGAATCGCGGAAGTATCAATGAGGTCGAGATCGGCCGCCTCACCCGGCCTAGGCGCCACATTTTCGGGGGAGTCTTCCGGGAGGGGGATTTCAAGTGCGCTCTCGTAATTTTGTTTGGATTTAAGGAGGTGCCAGACTACCAGTTGCCAGAAAATTGGTGGAGGACCTGTACCACACAACTCTAATAATTAAGTGCTGTGTTGAAGTTGGACTTACCATGTGACAATATATATTGATCGTAGGACTAGACAGCCAACTAGAAAACCATACATAACCTGAAAAAGGGGAAATGAAGTCAGTATGAGTACACGTGGATTAGATCACGAAACACGGAAAATCACATACAACGCGGAATATCACATCTCCACACATATATGTTGGATACACCTGTTTAAAACAGCTAAAGATTTCAGTCAATCCAATGGAAGCATAGACATTAGGAGAAGCCCATTAAGCCATTCTGCATCATGGCTGATCCCCAACAAAGCCCTGATGTCCTGTGGATCTACTTTGTCATTAAATATATTCAGCAACAGACAATAGGTGCAAGAGTAGGCCATTCAGCCCCTCGAGCCAGCACCGCCATTCAATGTGATTATGGCCGATCATCCCCAATCAGTACCCCGTTCCTGCCTTCTCCCCATATCCCCTGCCTCCGCTATTTTTAAGAGCACTATTTACCTCTCTCTTGAAAGTATCCAGAGAACCTGCCTCCACTGCCCTCTGAGGCAGAGAATTCCACACTCACAACTCTCTGTGAGAAAAAGTGTTTCCTCATCTCCGTTCTAAATGGCTTACCCCTTATTCTTAAACCGTGGCCCCTGGTTCTGGACTCCCTCAATATCAGGTACATGTTTCCTGCCTCTAGCATGTTTCAATAAGATCCCCGCTTCATCCTTCTAAACTTGGATTCTACAACCTTCTCAGGGTCAAGAGTCTAGTACACACAGAAACATGTTCTGCGACCCACCACACCTACGCTTACCATCTAGTATCTATCTTTACTGAAAACGGGTTCTCAGAACAGGTTCTTTGATTAGTACTGGTGTCAGAGGTTATGGGGAGAAGGCAGGAGAATGGGGTTAAGAGGGAGAGATAGATCAGAGATAGATCAGCCATGAGTAAACTTAATGGGCCAAACGGCCAAATTCAGCTCCTATCACATGCTATTGTGAATAAAAGGTGATGGAGTAACTCACAGAATGTCAGGAAGCTTCTCAGATGGATGGATAGGTGATGATTTGGGTCGGGACTTTTCTTCAGTCTGAAGCAGTCTGAAGAAAGGTTTCACCCCAAAAGTCACCGATCCATGTCTTCCAGAGACGTTGCTTTAATTAGTGAGTTCTCAAGCACTGTGTTCTACGCAAGATTGATTTCCTATGTGACCAAAGATACAGATTCATTACATTCCAATGCACTAATTGAGATAATCTAATGGAATCTCTGGGTAATAAACCGTTACAAGTGCGAACATTTTTAATCCCTTTTACCAAACGTAATCCCTTCATTGTAGGAATTGCTGCAAACAAACGCCCCTTCCCAAAGTTCCTCCATCATCTACACAAAGTCATCATTCTGCAACAGAGATTTAACATCATTTGGCTCTCCACAACCATTCTGAACAGAATCTAAATAAGGGGATCATAGACTCATGTCAATATAACATCAGAAGCCAAACAAACATCGTGAAATCGTGTCTTCGTTATAATTGTTATTATTGTAAGATATGGGTGATGACATTTCAGTTACAATCAAAGGGAAGAAGGTTAGTTTTGTTTATGTAGATTAAAGTGTTATCGGCAGTTTATTTTTTAACTTCATTATTGAGCGCAGAGCCTATCTAGCAAGGCCAGCATTTGTTGTCCATCGCGGCAGCTTGCTGTGTCATTTGGAGGGTTACACGTTGGGCATGCTGGCCTGAGGTCACACTGGTGCAAGCCAGGCTGGATTAGGATGACGCATCTCGATCTCTGAAGGGCATTAGAGATGAAGTTCGTTTTTTTTGTAACACTAGGCCATGAATAAACAGACACAAAGTGCTGGAGTAACGCAGCTAGTTAGGTTGCATCTATCTAGAGGGCCAGAGGGCATAGGTTTAAGGTGGAAAAATATTTAATAGGAATCTGAGGGGAACCTTTTCACACAAAGCGTGGTGAGTGTATGGAACAGGCTGCCAGAGGAGGTAGTTGAGGCAGGGACTATCCCAACTTTTAAGAAACAGACAGGTACATAGGCACGACAAGCTTGGAGGGATATGGACCAAACGCGGGCAGGTGGGACTAGTGTAGCTGGGATATGTAGGCCAGTGTGGGCAAGTTGGGCTGAAGGGCCCGTTTCCACACAGTATCACTCTATGAATTTATCTCCGAGTTTAATTTAGTTTATTGTCATGTGTATTGAGGTACAGTGAAAAGCTTTTGTTGCATGCAAACCAGTCAATGGAAAGACAAGACATGATTGGAAATAGACAATAGGTGCAGGAGTAGGCCATTCGGCCCTTCGAGTCAGCACCGCCATTCAATGTGATCATGGCTGATCATCCCCAATCAGTACCCCGTTCCTGCCTTCTCCCCATATTCCCTGACTCCGCTATTTTTAAGAGCCCTGTCTAGCTCTCTCTTGAGTCTATACTTTAGACCTGAAAGCATCCAGAGAACCTTCCTCCACCGCCCTCTGAGGCAGAGAATTCTACAGACTATTCCAATTACAATCAAGCCATGCAGTGTACAGATACATGGAATAATGTGAATAATGTGAATAATTTTTAGTGCAAGATACAGCCAGTGAAGTCCGCGTAAAGGGAGCCCAAGGGTCTCCAATGAGGTACATAGCCGTTGAGGACCGCTCTCTAGTTGTTGGTAGGATGGTCAGTTGCCTGATAACAGCTGGGAAGAAACTGTCCCTGAATCTGGTTTTCACACTTTTATACCTTTTGCCAGATGGGAGAGGGGAAGAAGAGGGAATGGCCGGGTGCGATTCGTCTTGATTGTGCTGCTGACTTTGCCGAGGTAGCACGATATGTGTCTGGAGAACATGAATCTAGACAAAGCTATCCATGCTCTCCAGAGACGCTGCCTGACCCGCTGAGTTACTCCAGCACTTTGTGTTCTATTTAAGACTCCAGCATCTGCAGTTCCTTGCATCTCCATTAATAAACAGGCAGCGGAAACAAAGGTAAGCAGCAAATAGCACTGGAAAATCTTAAATGGTCAAATTTAAAAGCACAAGATCTAAATGTATATTGCATTACACATAAAGGTGAACAAAGTAACTGCCCAAATAGACACAAATTGCCAAGAATTGGATTGTTGCTACAGGGTGGTGAATTGGTGGAATCTTTTGCCACAGAAGGCTGTGGAGCCCAAGTCAATGGATATTTTTAAGGCAGAGATAGATAGATTCTTGATTAGTACGGGTGTCAGCGGTTATAGGGAGAAGGCAGGAGAATGGGGTTAGGAGGGAGAAATTGAACAAATATTTTAAGTCTGTCTTCATCGAAACAGACAAAAACACATTGACGCTGGCGGTGCGGGGCGGCACAGACGCTGGTTTGATTCTGAACTCTGACGCTGTTTGCGTGGAGTTTGCAAGTTCCCCCTGCGACCGCGTAGATTTCCTGCGGGTGCTACATTTCCTCCCACATCCCGAAGACATGCGGGTGTTTAGGTTAAATGGCCTCTGCAAATTACCGCAAGTGTTGAGGGAGTGGAATGATAAAGACGGGATAACACAGAACTAGTGTGAACGGGTGATCGATAGCCCGTGTGGACTCAGTGGGCCAAGGGGCCTGTTTCCATGCTGCATCTCTAAACTAATCTAATTAAATGAAAGAAAGTAGTATTAGTAAAATAAAAGTGCTATTAAATTAAACTAATAATAAACTTAACCAGCAGAGATATTAATGAGCCAGTAACAAGTAAACCCCATGGTTATGGTTATTTTACCTCGCCAAGTTTAGAAAAGAGTTTGTTTTGGGGCGTAGCGACCAGTTTCTAAAATCTATGAAATAGTTCCCGCAAATTGGAATGTAGCAAATATGATCCACCATTTACGAAAGGAGGGATGGTAAATAAGAAGCCACCAACCAGACAGCTTAACATCAATAATTGTGAGCAAGCTGGAATCTACTAGAAAGGATTGGATACCATGGATGGTGCAGCGGTAGAGCTGCTGCTGCACAGCGCCACAGATCTGGGTTCCATCCTGACTGCGGGTGCTGTCTGTACGGAGCACGCAGGTTCTCCCTGTGACCTCGTGGGTTTTCTCCGGGTGCTCCGGTTTCCTCCCACACTGCAAAGACGTACAAAGTTTGTAGGCGAATTGGCTTGGCATGAATGTAAAATTGTATCTAGTGTGTGTGTAGGATAGTGTTAGTGTGCAGGGGATCGCTGGTCGGCACAGACTCGGTGGCCCAAGGGCCTGCATCCACGCTTATTCTCTAAACTAAATTAAAACTACAATTTTATAAAGCACATAGGTTTGTAGGATAAATTGCCCCCCACTGTATCCGCAGTTGATAAGTGGGTTCACATAGAACTAGTGTGGTTGCGTGATCGATGGTCGGCATGGACTTGGTGGACCGAAGGGTCTGTTTCCATGCTTATCCCTCTACTAAACTAACTGCACGACCCAGCTCATTTCATATAACCACCTCCCTCTGTGGAAAAAAGTTGCCTCCTCCCAGTTCCTATTGAATCTATTCCCTCTCACCTTAAACCTGTGCTCTCTAGTCATTGATTTCCCTTAAACTGGGAAAAAGAAGGTGCATTCACCCTATCTAATCCCCCGCACCTTTATAAGACCATCCCTCAGCCTCCTGCTCTCCAAGAAATTGCTCTGGAAGATTAGACCGCATGGTGGAAGATTAGGTCGCATGGGATCCAAGGAAAGGTAGCTGAATGGATAGCAAATTAACTCTGTGGAAAGAAGCAGAGGGTGATGGTGGAAGGTTGCTTATCGGACTGGATGCCTGTGACTAGTGGTGTGCCTCAGGGTTCGGTGCTGGGCCCGTTGCCGTTTTATCATCTACATCAATGATTGGGATGAGAACACACAGGGCAAGATTAGCAAGCTTGCTGATGATAAAAAAGTGAGTGGTTTTGCAGATAGTGAAGATTGTTGTGAACGATTGCAGCAGGATCTGGATCGATTGGCCAGGTGGGCGGAGGAATGGTTGGTGGAATTTAATACAGAGAAGTGTGAGGTATTGCATTTTGGGACGTCGAACAAGGACAGGACCTACACAGTGAATGGTCGGCCTCTGGGTAGTGTTGTAGAGCAGAGGGATCTAGGAGTACAGGTGCATGGTTCCTTGAAGGTGGAGTCGCAGGTAGATAAGGTGGTCAAAAAGGCTTTTGGCACTTTGGCCTTCATCTGTCAGAGTATTGAGTGTAGGAGTCGGGAGGTCATGTTGCAGTTGTATAAGACGTTGGTGAGACCGCATTTAGAATATTGTGTTCAGTTCTGGGCACCATGTTATTGAAAGATATTATCAAGCTCGAAAGGGTTCAGAAAAGATTTAGGAGGATGTTGCCAGGACTAGAGGGTGTAAGCTATAGAGAGAGGTTGAGTAGGCTGGGTCTCTATTCCATGGAGCGCAGGAGGATCCTTTAGAGGTATACAAAATCATAAGAGGATTAGGTCGGGTAGATGCACAAGTCTCTTGCCAAGAGTAGGGGAATCGAGGATCAGAAGATACAGTTCCAAGATGAGGGGGAAAAAATTTAATAGGAATCTGAGGGGTACCTTTATCACACAAAAGGTAGTGAGTGTACGGAACAAGCTGCCAGAGGAGGTAGTTAAGGCTGGGACTACCCCATTGTTTAAGAAACAGTTAGACAGGTACACAGATAGGACAGGTTTGGAGGGATATGGACCAAGCACAAGCAAGTGGGACTACTGTAGCTGGGACATTGTTAGCCGGTGTGGGCAAGTTGGGCCTGTTTCCACACTGTATCACTCTATGACTCCAAATAAAGTTCTAGCCTGCCCAGACTCTCCCGATAGCTCAGGCCCTCGATCCTAGCAACATTCGTGTAAATCTTTCCTGCACCTTTTCCAGCTTAATGAAGTTCAGGCACTAAGGTCAGTTTATTAACAAGCAAGGAAAGAAATAATGGCCAATATGCAAAATAAAATTTAGTTAACAAATTCGTTGAGGGGAAGGGAAAGCTGAAAGATTCATGCTTGATTAAAGTTATATCTTCATTAACAGCAGTTGACTGATTCTTATCTACGGGTTAACTCGTAAAGCAATAATGTCAGCATATGAAAACATTATTTGAGCCCTGTTGGATCTAAGAAGAAAACAATTCTTTATTACTGCTTCTTGATGTTCTTTAAACAAAACTGGTGCCCCAAATGTTTCTTTCCCATGAAGATCACACCACTTTAAATATCTAGTTACACACTGTGACCGGCAGATAACCTCAGCTGCCGGCAGCGTCTGGCTTGCTTAAATTGTGAGTCCCCTTAAGCCAGCAGATGTCAAATTACATAAGATTATTGAAGTGCCTAAGTGCATTTAATTGGGAACACAGTCGAACTCTCCCACAGTTTCCCCAGTCAGGTGATTTGAGCTATTCTCAGAAACAGGAATGATAAAACATGCCTGGAGATTCATACATAAAATTAGACATTCTCTCAGATTTGGGTCTATCATACAGCGTGGATCTCAAACACCAACACAAATACTGCAGGGCAACTTGCAAGCTGCCATACCTGGAGCGGCTCACGTTTCAGCGTTTAATTGCGGAGCTTTGGGCAAAACAGGGTTGAGTTACTGGCTCAATCTCGAGTGCGTACTTGGGAAGCAGAAATGAAAGAACAAAATGAGGTGGCACAGTTGTGCTGCGGTAGAGTTGCTGCCTCACAGCGCCAGAGACCGAGGTTCGATTCCATCTACGGGTGCTGTCTGAGGTGTTTGTACGTTCTCCTCGTGACCGTGTGGGTTTTCTCCGGGTGCTCCAGTTTCCTCCAAAGACGCACAGGTTTGTAGGTTAATCGGCTTCAGTAAGTGTCGATAGTGTGTAGGATAGTGCTAGTGTACGGGGTGATCGCTGGTCGGTGCAGACCCGGTGAGCCCAAGGGCCTGTTTCCGCACTGTATGTCTAAATTAAGTATGTAGGAAGAAGCTGCAGATGCTGGTTTAAATTGAAGATAATTTAGTCCATCTTAAATTAAATGAAGATAGATTAGGTTTAGGTTTACAGTGATACAGGGTGAAAACAGGCCCTTTGGGCCAGCGAGTCCGCGCCGACCAGTGATCACACTGTACGCTCATTCTATCCAACACACCAGGTACAATTTACGGAAGCCAATTAACGAACAAACATGCAAGTCTTTGGAGCGTGGGAGGATACCCGGAGCACATGGAGAAAACCCTTGCGGTTAAAGGGCCTCTGTAAATTTCCCCTTGTATGTAGAAAGTGGATGGGGAAAGTGGGATAACATAGAACTAGTGTGAATGGATGATCCAAGGTTGACATGGACTCCATGGGCCAAAGGGCCTATTTACGTGTGGATTGCTAAACTATACTAGTTCACCAAGACATCACACTGCCTCAGCAAGGCTAGCAGCATAATCAAGGACGAGTCTCACCCTGGTCACTCCCTCTTCTCCCCTGTCCCATCAAGCAAGATGTAGAGAAGTGTGAAACTGCACACCTTCAGATTCAGGGACAGTTGCTTCCCAGCTGTGATCAGGCAACTGAACCATCCTACCAACAACTAGAGAACAGTTCTGAGCTACCATCTACCTCATTGGAGACCCTTGGACTATCTTTAATCAGACCTTACACCTTTGTCATGTAACTGTACACTTGGGCGGCTTGAGTGTAATTATGTATAGTCTTTCCGCTGACTGGATAGCATGCAACAAAAGCTTTTCACTGTACCTCTGTACATGTGATAATAAATTAAATTAAAACTATAAAACTAAATTTAAGCTTCCACGGACATCACGTTCTATGTAAATCACACTATATCAATGCAAATAGCTGATTTTCAGGATAATGACAAAGACCTGGAGTGAATGTATGGTCAATGGTCGGCACGGACTCTGTGGGCCAAAGGGCCTGTTTCCGTGCTGAATCTCTAAACTAAACCTGTTCAGCGAGACCTTGAACAGTGAAAGGCCTGGCTAGAGTGGATGTGGAGAGGATGTTTCCACTAGTCTAGGACAAGAGGGCACAGCCTATTGTCCTAGACTAGTGATAGATAACAGGACATACCTATAGAAAGGAGACGAGGAGGAATTTCTTTAGTCAGGGGGGTGGTGAATCGGTGAAATTCATTGCCACAGATGGCTGTGGAAACCGAGTCATTGGGGGACTTTTAAGGTGGAGATTGATAGATTCTTGACGAGTATGGGCGTTGGGGGTTTCAGGGAGAAAGCAGGAGAGGAGAAGATTGATTGGCCATGATTGAATGGCAGGTTGGACTTGATGGGCCGAACGGCCTAATTCCACTCCTACAATTTATGAAAGAAACTGAAGCAACCTCCAGTGAGAAAGGAGACGAACCAGCAGTATGAGATCTGAGGCCAGGGAGGCAGTGCTGACAGAATCCACAAGCACCACTCTGACCCCTGAAACACCCGGAGACTTGTTCAATTCTCATCAAGCTCCTCAGCCCAACTGGACGGGCTGATTAACAAGCATGTTGCGCCCTCAAGACATTTCCATGCTAGACGTCTTTATAATGACATACATCCCGATGCCTTTTGCAGAAAGCCAGGCCAGACTGCAAAGACGAAGCCAAACAAAGCAGACAAGCTTGCTGGAATTCCACCATGTCGGACCTCCCTGGAGAGACTAGACGTTAGCGATACAGTGTGGAAACAAGCCCTGTCGGTCCACGCGACCAGCGATCACCCTGTACACTAGCACTGTCCTACATACGAGGGACAATTTGCAGAAACCAATTAACCCGACAAACCTGCACGTCTTTGGGATGTGAGAAAACCCACGCAGTCACAGGGCAAACGTACAAAGGCCACACAGAGTGCTCTTTTCCAGAGAGGAAAGATACAGGGCTTGATAGCAATGCCACGGAACAATGACAAAAGTATCAATAAAGATATCAACACGATAAAACAAATTTGATGATGAGAGTTTGAACGATTATTCTAAACACTGTGCGGATGTCTCCACAAGAAAACTAGTTTGAAGTACACCAAATGGGCTGTTGGCATTTTGCCTGCATTTTCCAATTTGCTAAGTCCCCACCCTGCATTAAAATTGAAAATTAAAGACTCGTGGGAATGATTTCCAAGTACTACAGTTGCTAAGTACTACTGGCAAGGCAGCTGCCAACATGTGTAGGAAAGAACTGCAGATACTGGTTTAAACCAAAGATAGACTCAAAAAGCTGGAGTGACTCAGCGGGACAGGCGAGAGAAGGAATGGGTGACGTTTCGGGTCGAGACCCTTCTTCAGTCTCAACCCCACACGTCACCCATTCCTTCTCTCCAGAGATGCTGCCTGCCCCTGAGTTACTCCAGCTTTTGTGTCTATCTTCAGCTGCCAATATGTTCCAGCATGGACTAGATACATCTAACTGTGAAACTCTGTTAGACAAGAGACAATAGGTGCAGGAGTAGGCCATTCGGCCCTTCGAGCCAGCACCGCCATTCAATGTGATCATGGCTGATCATCCCCAATCAGTGCCCCGTTCCTGCCTTCTCCCCATATCCCCTGACTCCGCTATTTTTAAGAGCCCTATCTAGCTCTCTCTTGAACGCATCCAGAGAACCTGCCTGCACCGCCCTCTGTAGAAAAAAAAATGGTTTGTAGTAGTGACAGTAATCAAACTCTGTACCAATTTTGAGCAAAAAAGACAAAGTGCTGGACTAGTGCTGGAGGAACTCAGAGGGGTCAAGCAGCATCTAATGAGGAAAATGGACAGACTGTGTGTAAGATTGGGTCTCTTTTTCAGACCAGTTTTCTTGGGTCTTGGTGCCAACGTAGCTCAGTGATTGCAATCGCCACCTCAGTGTCGACAAAGTGGTGGCTGCACGTCCTACCTTCGAGATGCCATTTTCTAGTTGAGGTGCACATAAAACACCATTGTGTTCTTCAAAGAAAAAACCCTTTGGTCCAATTCATCCATGCTGACCAAGGCACCCCATCTAAGCCAGTCCTACTTGCCGCTTTTGGCCCTATCCCTCTAAACCTTTTCTACCCATCCATGTACAGTGCCTTTTAATTGTCATTTTTGTATCTTAAATGCCTCATCTTCTTCAACTTCCTGATGCAGCGGTGGAGTTGCTGCCTCACAGCACCAGAGACCGACCCGGGTTCGATTCTGACTGCGGGTGCTATTGGTATGGAGTCTCTACGTTTTCCTCATGACCACATGGGTTTTCGCTGGGTGCTCCAGTTTCCTCCCACACTCCAAAAACAATAGACAATAGGTGCAGGAGTAGGCCATTCGGCCCTTCGAGCCAGCACCGCCATTAAATGAGATCATGGCTGATCATCCCCAATCAGTACCCCGTTACTGCCTTCTCCCCATATCTCCTGCCTCCGCTATCTTTAAGAGCCCTATCCATCTCTCTCTTGAATGCATCCAGAGAACCTGCCTCCACCGCCCTCTGAGACAGAGAATTCCACACACTCACAACTCTCTGTGAGAAAAAGTGTTTCCTCATCTCCGTTCTAAATGGCTTACTCCTTAGTCTTAAACTGTGGCCCCTGGTTCTCGACTCTCCCAACATCGGGAACATGTTTCCTGCCTCCAGTGTGTCCAAACCCTTAACAATCTAATATGTTTCAATAAGATCCCCTCTCATCCTTCTAAACTCCAGGGTGTACAAGCCCAGCGGCTTCATTCCTTCAGCATATGACAGTCCCGCCATCCCGGGAATTAACCTTGTAAACCTACTCTGCACTCCCTCAATAGCAAGAATGTCCTTCCTCAAATTAGGGGACCAAAACTTCACACAATACTCCAGATATGGTCTCACTAGGGCTCTGTACAATTGCAGAAGGACCTCTTTGCTCCTGTACTCAACTCCTCTTGTTATAAAGGCCAACATGCCATTCGCTTTCTTCACTGCTGGCTGTACCTGCATGCTTACTTTACAGATGTCAGGTTAGTAGGTTAACTGGCTTTGGTGAGCTGTAAAATTCCTCTGACCAAAACTGTTTGCACCCTACCTCTCTCCTAAGGTGACAGATGGTCATGCAATACCATATTAAAAAAATGTAAAAAATTAAGGAAAGGTATTTGAGTTTCTGGTGCAAGTGCGCAACATAATTCTTCACAGGTAGCTACTGCCAATATCAGAACAACCTGGTTTTGAATTGCATGCTGTCAAAGTTAATGCATGCCTACAACCAGTGATTTGTCCAAATTCAGGAAGGACAATGTGCTGCAGTGACTGATTTTCAATTAAAAAAAAAACCTAGCATAGAACAACAGAAGCAGTAGGTAATGAAAGTATCGGCCCCCAAGTTGAAGATCTCGGAACGCATTCACTCAGCAAGTGGTAAAGAAAATTGAATTATATAATGTTACTGCAGTTCAACAAAGGCGGAATTATTCTGGATTCCAGAAACAGAGGCACAGAGCTGTTTTTGGTCAAGCTGAAAATGTTTAACTCCAATTCCTTATAACCAAGGAGAATCAGTTTTTTGAAATCTACAACAATGCGTTGTCATAGAGTCCTACAGCGTAAAAACAGGTACTTCGGCCCAGACACGGAAATCGCTATCAAAACATGGGGGGGACCGGGAGGACACAATTTCTTGTCGGCCGTGCGCGCATGCGCACACTCACACACACAGAGGCGACACTTCGGAGGCTTCAGCTGTGGGCCCTGTGGAGACCCACTGTCAAAGACCCTCTGCTCATCGGGCACCGACTCCATGCTGCACCGAATCACCCCCGCGTCAAGCGGCGCACTGGGCTAGAGGAGAGAGCGCGATGCACGCGAGGCTTCGGCCGTGGGCTTGAATTGGCCCGTTCACGGGATCTTTGATCGGCCGGCGGGGGCTTCAACATCGGGAGCCTTGATCGCCTCGATGCAGCAGTTTGATTTTAAGCTGCGATGGGCGCTGAAAGACCCCGCGAATGGGCCGATTCAGCCCTTAGAAAGCGGCTGATAAAGTCCGGATGACAAAACATGGGGGGGAATTGTCCCCCACCTCTCAAAGCATGGGGGACACACGTCCCCCCTGTACCCCCCAAGATTTCCGCCCCTGCTTCGGCCCAACTTACCCACACCGGCCAACATGTTCCATCTAGACTAGTCCCTCCTTCCTGCGTTTGGCCCGTATCCCTCTAAACCTGTCCTATCCGTGTACCTGTCCAAATGTTTCTCAAACCTTGCGATGGAATGGTCGTGGCCCGAAAGGTCAAGTCCGAAGAAGGGTCCCAACCCAAAATGTCACCTGTCCGTGTTCTGCTGAGATGCTGCCTGACCTGCCGAGCTACTCCAGCACTCTGTTTTTTTTTCTTTTGTAAACCAGCAACTGCAGTCCCTTATTCCTCTTCAACATGTAAGAAGGATGAATACGTTTTGGAAGAAAATTCCAATTTAGTTCAAGACAGAGGGGGATGAAGACAAGGAGTGCTGCAGGAGGGAGACACTGAAAATATCAATTGTAACATTGTTTCACATACCAGTAATTTCCAGAATTATTAAATCTCATTATATAAAATCCACATTTTCTCCTAATTTCCAATATTAGTTCTGTTATTGGCTGCAATAATAGAAAGTAATGATCGGTATTTTCAAATCACCAGACAACATCAAGTCTGGTACAAAATTCCTAACAGCATTTTAATCTCAGGATATACTTAAATACTTGAGCAACCATAAAGCTAGTTCAAGTTCAATTGCTTATTTCTGGTTTAATAAACAGGACCAAACAAATGGTTGTGGAGTGTAGCTATTAAGTCATCCAGTTTAATTAAACAATAAACACTGCCTTTGACATGGAAAGATAGTCAGAGGCTAAAGGCCCTGTCCCACTGTACGAGGTAATTCAAGAGCTCTCCCGAGTTTCAAAAAAAAAAAAATCTAACTCGTGGTAAGCACGTAGAATGTACGTAGCGGGTACGTTGGAGCACGGGGACGTCTCTTAGAGGCTCGTAACGCTAACAGCAGGTACTGGGGAAACGCGGTAAGCTCGTGAAGACTCGTGAAGATTTTCCAAAATGTCCACGAGAGCCCCGAGAACCTACGAGCGGCCATTACCGTAATTGTCCGAGTTCGAATCAGGGGAAACTCAGGAGAACTCTTGAATTAGCTCGTACAGTGGGACAGGCCCTTTAAAATTAGAGGAAGCGTGTCATAGAGTTATACAGTGTGGAAACAGGCCCTTCAGCCTAACATGCTTATGCCAACGAACATGCCCCATCTAATCTCATCCTATCTGCCTGCGTTTGGCCCACATATATCTAAATCTGTCCTATCCATGTACCTGTCTAAATGTTTCTTAAACGTTGCGATAGTCCCTGCCTCAACTACCTCCTCTGGCTGCTCGTTCCATACACCCACCACCCTTTGTGTTACCACTCAGGTTCGTATTAAATCTTTACCCCCTCACTTTAAACCCGTGTCCTCTGGTTCTCGATTCCCCTACTCTGGGCAAGAGACTCCGTACATTTACTCGATCTATTCTATTCATGATTTTGTACGCCTCTACAAGATCACCCCTCACCCATCTACACTCCAAGGAACACTCTAGCCTGCTCAACCTCTCCCTATAGCTCAGGCTCGGGCCCTTGAGTCCTGGCAACATCTTGTAAATCTTCTCTGCATCCCTTCCAGCGTGACATCGTCTTTTCAATAACATGGTGCCCAGAACTCTAAATATGGCCTCACATGTGGTTTAACTGTCATAAAAGTCCGCATGATTAAGCTTCAATAAGCCTCACCAATGTCATATATAACTGCAACATGACCTCCCAACTTCTATACTCAGATATCAAAAGACTTCCTGGTCTCACAAAAATCGAAACTGAGCTTCCATCTTAGATGGCTACAAAAGCTGCAGCTTCTCAACTCATGACAGGTCAGTAGATACAAAGCTTGGAACAAAACCCCCAACAGCTTTCTGATTTGCTGATAACTTGATCTGTGCTGCATGACTCAACTGAACATTTTATTTGTTCAAAAGGGATTAAGAGTCTGAAGCAATAGTGCTCTCACATCACAGGGCTGCAAATCTCTTCAATTTCCGCCCTCCCCTCCAAGTTAGCCAGGAGCAAGACACTCTGGCGAAAAGCTTGGCCGCAAACCACCATGAGAACACAACGGAATAGGAGCAGGCCAACAGGCCATAGATCGGGTAGATGCACAGAGTCTTTTGCCCAGAGTAGGGGAAGTGAAGACCAGAGGACATGGGTTCAAGGTGAAGGGGGGAAAATTTAATAGGTGTCCGAGGGGTAACTTTTTCACGCAAAGGGTGGTGGGTGTATGGAACAAGCTGCCAGAGGAGGTAGTTGAGGCTGGGATTACCCCAATGTTTAAGAAACAGTTAGATAGGTACATGGATAGGACAGGTTTGGAGGGATATGGACCAAGCGCAGGCAGGTGGGACTAGTGTAGCTGGGACATGTTGGTTGGTGTGAGGGCAAGTTGGGTCAAAGGGCCTGTTTCCACACTGTATCACTCTATGACTCCAAGCCTGCCCCTCCGTTCAGTAGGGTCACGGCTGGTCTATGTAGAAACAGGGAACTGTCAACACAAAATGACACAACGTGGTGGAGTAAATCAGTGGCTCGTGCAGTATCACTGGAGAACATGGATAGGTGATGTTTTGGGTCGGGACCCTTCTTCAGCCTGATGCTGCCTGACCTGCTGAATTACTCCAACACTTTGTGTCTAAAGAAGGGTCTCGGCCTGACACATCAGCTATCCTTGTTCTCCAGAGGTGCTGCCTGACCCGTTGGGTTTCTCCACCACTTTGTGTCCTTCCATGGCTGATGTCCGCTGCCCCTCCCCCGAACAGTATACAGCACAGGAGCAGACCAAGCCCACAATGACTGTGCCGAACAGGATGCCAATTACTCTTCTGTGCCAGTTCCCCGTAGCCCTCAATTCCTCAATCTTTCACATATTTATCAGTCTCCACCTTCGATATATCTATTGACCTGGCCTCCATCGCCCTTGGGGCCAGAGAATTCCGGAGATCCACCAGACTCTCAGATGAAGCCTAAAGCCCGTGCAGCCCAGCTTGTGAAAGAGCCTTTATTTTGTTTGCCCCCTTGTGAACTAGTGAACTGAGTGCTGAGGAGATAAGAAGTCATCTTGCCAAATACTACAATCATCCTTCTTCCACTTTCCCTTGTAACCGCAGGAAATAGGATAGGTGACATTTCAGGTCGGAATGCTTCTTCAAACTGAAGAAGAGTCCCCACCCGAAGAGTCACCTACCCTTTTTCTCCAGGGATGCTGCCTGACCCGCTGAGTTACTCCAGCACGCTGTGCCTATCTCTGGTGTAAACTAGCGTCAGCTTTGTTTCTACAGATTCAGAACTCAAAGGGCCGCTGCTAATCTGCAATGAATTAAAAGATCTCAAATGGATCGAGGGCAAGGGCAACACAAACTGCAGCAGTAACCTTGGTAGACAATGTTAAAAAAAAACAAACACATTCTCATTTCCGTTCACATCGTAAGCATGTGCATGGATTCCGGAGGCAACAAGAGTGGCTCAGTTTATACTGTTCACTCAAGCCTGTAACATAAGCAATGGTTAAATTGCCGGGGTGGGGGGGGGGGGGGGGGGGGCGCAGAGCAAGCCATGGAATAACATTCCAGGGAAGAGGCAACAACTTCAGTGGCGACAACATTGGCAGAGCAGGGGAAGGAAAGGGCCTCACCAATCTGGCTGTGCTGAGACACAGAGAAAGACAAGAGGGGTGGTCAAAACGAGTGTCGAGGGCGGTAGGGAGGCGTAGCGTTGGAGCTGCTACTTTACAGTGACAGAGAGCTGGGTTTGATTCCACAGACTTTTTACGTTCTCCCTGAGACCACGTGTTTTCGCTCCAAAGACGTGCAGATCTGAAGGTTAATTCTGTAAATTGTACATTGCCCCTAGCGTGTGGGGTAGAGCTAGAGTACAGGGTGATCGCTGGTTGGTGTGGGCAACAAGGGCCAAAGGGGCTGTTAACATGCTGTATCCCTAAAGTCTAAAGTTTAGAAGGCAGGAACGGGGTACTGATTGGGGATGATCAGCCATGATCACATTGAATGGCGGTGCTGGCTCGAAGGGCCAAATGGCCTACTCCTGCACCTATTGTCTATTGCTCAGCGGGTCGGGCAGTGCCTATAGAGGAAAAGGACAAATGACGTTTCAGCTTGTGTCCCCTCATCAGACTCTCCTCCTTTCCCTTTGCAGTTGTTGCCTGACCTGACATAGAAACATAGACAATAGGTGCTGGAGTAGGCCATTCGGCCCTTCGAGCCAACACTGCCATTCAATATGATCATGACTGATCATCCAACTCAGTATCCTGTACCTGCCTTCTCTCCATACCCCCTGATCCTTTTAGCCACAAGGGCCACATCTAACTCCCTCTTAAATATAGCCAATGAACTGGCTTCAACTACCTTCTGTGGCAGAGAATTCCACAGATTCACCACTCTCTGTGTGAAAAATGTTTTTCTCATCTCGGTCCTAAAAGACTTCCCCCTTAAAAGTACCTCCAGCACTTTGTGTTTAGCTTCCGAGGTAAAAGGGTTCCTTGCGGTTCCAAGATAAAAAAGACCAATTTGGAACAAAATACCTTGGCAGGAGGCTCAAGAAGTGAATTAAGCTGGTAAAATGACTTGCATTTTTTACTTGAATTACTTCGGAAGAATTGCTGTACATTGGCTCTGTCCAATCCATTGCTTATTCAACATGCCCTGACAAGCGTGGACAGGCTATTCACAATAGTAATTAGTAGTGGCCCTGGGCTCTCGGTGTTCATACGTTCTTCCAGTTATATCCACAGAGCTTATTTCCCCCTTCTCCTGATGGGTACTGGGTTTCATTTCTTTCAGATTATTTTTCTTGGAGGAGGTGATTCTTTGAATGCAGGGCAATGCTGCAACTTGACACAAATGCAGCTACTTTGGGGCACTATATATTGCACTGTGTTTTTGCCAGCCTTGGTCTAGCAGGTAAATATACTGTCAGTGACTAAGTGTTCTCCTGATTATTCACATCAAGAGGTTCCAAGACTATGTCAATACTGATGTCTGAAGAGGTTCGAAGAAGGGTGCAGACCCAAAGTGTCGCCTGTCCATTCCCTCCACAGATGCTGCTTGACCCGCTGAGTTCCTCCAGCACTTTTTTTTTGCTCAATGCTGTTGTCATCAATCTCAATTTGAATAGGCAGGGAAATCCAAGAGCCTTTCCCCTCAGGGTAGAAATGTCAAAATAAGTTTTACGGCCTTAGCTTTTCATAGTTGCCTCCATTCTACCCACTCGCACACTGATTTCTACACCACATTAGTACAGACTTGATCAGCACAAACAGTGTGGGCGTGAACATGACTACCTTGCTCAATGAAAGAAAGTTTTGAGTAGGTCGGCTCATTAAAACAAAGCATCCCCGTAGTACGCAAGACATTATGGAGCCAAGGATGAACTTTTAGTTTAATTTTGTTTAGTTTAGAGATAGAGCGAGGCTAACTGGCCCTTTGGCCCTCCGAGTCCGCGTCAACCACTGATCCCTGCACACTAACACTATCCTACACACACTAGGGACAATTTACAATTACCTCAAGGCAATTCACCTACAAACCTGGGGGAGTCCAGAACCAGGGGCCACAGTTTAAGAATAAGGGGTAAGCCATTTAGAACGGAGTTGAGGAAACACTTTTTCTCACAGTGAGTGGTGAGTCTGTGGAATTCTCTGCCTCAGAGGGCGGTGGAGGCAGGTTCTATGGATGCCTTCAAGAGAGAGCTAGATAGGGCTCTTAAAAATAGCGGAGTCAGAGGATATGGGGAGAAGGCAGGAACGGGGTAGTGATTGTGGATGATCAGCCATGATCACATAGAATGGCGGTGCTGGCTCGAAGGGCGAAATGGCCTACTCCTGCACCTATTGTCTATTGTCTAAACCTGTACGCATTCGGAGTGTGGGAGGAAACAGGAGTGCCCGGAGAAAACAGGGCGAATGTACAAACTTTGTACGGACAGCACCCGTAGTCGGGATCAAACCCGGTTCTCTGGCGCTGTGAGGCAGCGACCCCTACCGCTGCGCCACCGTGCCGCCAAAGCGAATCAGAAGGTTTTCAGGGAACGGAAGGGTTAAGTGCCAACGCAAGACAGCCTGCGTCATCGAACAAGGCCACATGTTCAATGTTTTAGTGAAGCCGCAGCATGACTCAAAGGAAGCAGCCCTCGCACTGAACTGCCAGAGGATTTATACTGATTTGAACCAGATGGAGCATTCAGGCAGGAGGCAAGCACACAGGGAACCCAAAAAGGCACTCCATTAAGCATCCAATTAAGCTGACACAAGCTGATCTTTTCAAAGAGTGTGCTCTCAAGATGCTCATGGGCACCTACAGAATAGTTCATTAGTTGCACCAGTCTCAGAGAAGTGACTGGCTTGACTTTGGCTCACACGATGGTGGCATGGTAACGACTCTGGATACAAACATATAAGATTGTTAAGGGCTTGGACACGCTAGAGGCAGGAAACATGTTCCCGGCGTTGGGGGAGTCCAGAACCAGGGGCCACAGCTTAAGAATAAGGAGTAAGCCATTTAGAACGGAGACGAGTAAACACTTTTTCTCACAGAGAGTGTTGCGAGTCTGTGGAATTCTCTGCCTCAGAGGGCGGTGGAGGCGGGTTCTCTGGATGCTTTCAAGAGAGAGCTAGATAGGGCTCTTAAAGATAGTGGAGTCAGGCGATATGGGGAGAAGGCAGGAACGGGGTACTGAATGGGGATGATCAGTCATGATCACATTGAATGGTGGTGCTGGCTCGAAGGGCTGAATGGCCTACTCCTGCACCTATGGTCTATTGTCTATACCCTCACTCTCCACCGGTAGTCGATATGCTGCTCAAGGGTTAATCGGCTGAAGACATTTGGCATCTGTGCTCTGATATGCAAAATTGATGAGAAAGTGGGGGGGAGGCGGGGAGGCGGCACGACTGTTACTTAGGCACTTTGCGAAAGCCCAGCAGTAACCACGGCCTTTGGGAGTAACAAGCATGTGGATAATAAAACGTGCACGGGAAAGACAGAATTGGCGAGCTCGCATCAGATTTAAGAGAATCCACCATATGTGGAGGATACACATTGTACTTTTTAAAAACCTGACAAACAAGCATCCAAAATGATCACAGCCATCGTTGCTTGAGGAGCACCCGCATTGATCAAGAAACATGCACGCACTGTATTGGGAATTTTGGAAGCATTCCTTTCCTCTTTGTATGTTGGACACGTACATTGCGGGGGTCACAGAGCAGACAGTCGCTAAAACCACTGGCACATGGGGGAGTTTTACTGCTTATAAAATAACTATGATTAGGTCTACTGAGTGGTAGTTTTAGTTTCCATCTTTATTTGACATTCTCATAAATTCAGAATTCATAGGAGCAGAAGTGGGCCATTCGGACAATAGACAATAGACAAGAGGTGCAGGAGAAGGCCATTCTGGAACACGTTTCCTGTCTCTAGCGTGTCCAAACCCTTGAAGGGTTTCGACCCGAAACGTTGCCTATCTCCTTCGCTCCTTAGATGCAGCTGAACCCGCTGAGTTTCTCCAGCCTTTTGTGTACCCTTAACAATCTTATATGTTTCAATGAGATCCCTTCTCATCCTTCTAAACTCCAGTGTGTACAAGCCCAGCTGCTCCATTCTCTTAGCAAATGACAGTCCCACCATCCCGGGGATTAATGTTGTAAACCTATGCTGCACATCTTCAATAGCAAGAATATGCTATCGAGTCTACTCCGTCATTCAATCGTGCCTGATTGAAGGTAGACAAAAATGCTGGAGAAACTCAGCGGGTGAGGCGAGATGGAGCGAAGTAATAGGTGACGTTTCGGGTCGAGACTCTTCTTCAGACTGATGGGGGGGTGGGGTGGCGGGAAGAAGAAAGGAAGAGGTGGAGATAGTGGGCTGTGGGAGAGCTGGGAAGGGGAGGGGAAGGAGGGAGAAAGCAAGGACTACCTGAAATTGGAGAAGCCAATGTTCATACCGCTGGGGTGTAAACTACCCAAGCGAAATATGAGCTGCTGTTCCTCCAATTTGCAGTGGGCCTCACTCACTCTGGCCATGGAGGAGGCCCAGGACAGAAATGTCGGATTCAGAATGGGAAGGGAAGTGCTGAGCCACCAGGAGATCAGGTTGGTTAATGCAAACTGAGCGGAGGTGTTGGACGAAGCGATCGCCAAGCCTGCGCTTGGTCTCACCGATGTGGAGCAGTTGACACCTAGAACAACGGATGCAGTAGATGAGGTTGGAGGAGGTGCAGGTGAACCTCTGCCGCAGCTGGAAAGACTGCTTGGGTCCTTGGATGGAGTCAAGGGGGGGGGAGATAAAGCGACAAGTATAGCATTCCCTGCGGTTTGCAAGGGAAGTACAAGGGGAGGCGGTGGCTTGGGTGGGAAGGGATGAATTGACCAGGGAGTTACGGAGGGAGTGGTCTCTGCGGAAATCATGGCTGATCTATCTTTCAACCCCATTCTCCTGTGAACAAGTACGGAAATTAAATAGGTTGCAGACATGTTTGCCTCTTGTCATGTTGAAAGCCTCAGACCTGGGTCTTCAAATGTCCACTAAGTTACCAGTCTGGACAATAATCTTAAAATGTAAATAGATACAAGGAACTGCAGAAGCTGGCTTACCAGAAAATGTGCTAGAGTAACTCAGCAAGTCAAACAGCATATCTGGGGAACTTGGATAGCTGATGTTTCTGGTCGGGACCCTTCATCAGTTTGACCCAAAATGTCATCTATCCACGTTCTCCAGAGATTCTGCCTGACCTGTTGAGTTACTCCAGCACTTTGTGTCCTTATTTAAAAAAAAATAAAGTTAGGCTATGTAGGATGAAAACATGATGCATGGTTTCGTACACAGGATGGTGAAAATCTGGAAAGCAACCAATTCCGAAACAGATTGGCAAGATGAAGATAATACAATAGCCGGTAAACCAAGTTGAGACAGAGATCGACGATGAACTGAGTAAGCAAAGAATATGGTTGATAGGTTCCTGGAAGGTATGATTAGATGCAGAATCTCTACACAGTTCTGCCTTTGTTGCGTGCTAACATCAGTGAGCAGAAAGACATGATTACAATCGAACCATCCACAGTGTACAGATACATGACAAAGGGAATAACATTTAGTACAAGATAAAGTCCAGAAGTCTGTTAAAAGCTGGGAAGACACTGTCCTTGAATCTAGCAGTGTGCGTTTTCACACTTCTGTACCTCTTGCCTGATGGGAGAGGGGAGAAGAGGGAGTGGCCAGGGAGCGACTTGTCCTTGATTATGCTGCTGGCCTTGGAGTCTCCAATAAAGAATGGCTAATTGTCTAACGTACCAAGGAGTTCTTTGAGGCCGGAGTTAGTAATGCAGGTGATACAGGGAAAATAATAATCCAAGAGCCCCCAAGTTTCACATAATTGTATTGGATGCATATTCCAATTTTGTAATCACAGAAACCATGCTTTAAAAGTGGATGCACTTGCATCAATGAGACATAACTGCCCTGTATGTGGAAGTGGTTTCATTTCCGGACTGAGTTAGTTTTGCTTCAAGGCACAAGGTATTGCATAACCTTCAATGATCTTGTAATAACAACGTGGCCTTTGGCAATGCCATGACCGTTGCTTTGTTTCGTAAAGTGCCGATTACATTGTGAACACTCTCTGTTTTCAATGGAGATAAGCTTTCAGCTGGTTTCATAACACAACTTTTATAACTGACGTGAAGGACAAATTGAACTCAGTCAGGGATTTGGAGACGATTGATTCCCAGCTGTAAATTTGTCCTGGTCCAAACACATTAACGTTACGGCCAAGAAAGTATTGTCTTTCCGCTGACTGGTTAGCACGCAACAAAAGCTTTTCAGTCTGAAGAAGACCCCCCGACCTGAAACGTCGCCTATCCAATGCCTGAAGAAGGGTCCCGACCCGAAACATCACCAATCCATGTTCACCTGAGATGTGTCAGAAAGAACTGCAGATGCTGGTTAAAATCGAAGGTAGACACAAAATGCTGGAGTAAATCAGCGGGACAGGCAGCACCTCAGGGGAGAAGGAATGGGTGACCTTTCGGGTCGAGACCATTCTTAAGACTGATGTCAGGGGAGTGGGCGGGACAAAGATAGAATGTAGGTGGAGACAGTAAGACTGGTGGGAGAACTGGGAAGGGGATAGAGACAGAAAGCAAGGGCTACTTGAAGTTGGAGAAGTCAACGTTCATACCGCTGGGGTGTAAACTACCCAAGCGAAATATGAGGTGCCGTTCCTCCAATTTGCACTGGGCCTCACTCTGACAATGGAGGAGGCCAAGGACAGAAAGGTCAGATTGGAAATGGGAGGGGGAGTTGAAAGTTCTGAGATCAGGTAGGTTAAGACGGACTGAGCGGAGGTGTTCAGTGAAACGATCGCCGAGCCTGCGCTTGATCTCGCCGATGTAGAGAAAAGTTGACACCTGGAACAGCGGATACAGTAGATGAGGTTGGAGGAGGTGCAAGTGAACCTCTGCCTCACCTGGAAAGTCTGTTTGGGTCCTCGGATAGAGTCGAGGTGGGAGGTAAAGGGACAAGCGTTGCATCTCCTGCGGTTGTTGCATCTCTCAGCATCTCCTGAGATGCTGCCTGCCTCGCTCAGCTAGTCCAGCACCCTGTGTGTCTTGGCTTGCTATGGCAACTGCTTTGCCCAAAACTGCAAGAAATTGCAGGGAGTTGTGAATGCAGCCCAATCCGTCGCACAAATCAGCCTCCCCACCTTCTCTCCTTCACTGCCTGATGCACTCAGATATGGTGGGATCTGCATGGAAATAAATGTCTCTCACTGTATCTTGGTGCACAGTGGCAGAGTGGTAGAGCTACTGCCTTACAGCGCCAGTGGCCAGGGTTCAATCCTGACTACAGGTGCTCGTCTGTACGTTCTCCCCGTGGGATTTTTCTGAGATCTTCAGTTTCCTCCCACACTCCAAAGATGTAGTTTCTTTGGGTTAAATGGCTTGGTATAAATGTAAAAGAAATTGCCCCTAGTGTTTGTAAGATAATGTTAATGTGTAGGGATCGCTGGTCAGCACAGACTCGGTGGGCCAAAAGGCCTGTTTCTGTGCTGTATCTCTAAACTAAACTAAACTTGGTATTTGTGACAATGGTAAACCAGTACCGATACTCACAATTAAACAGTGCAGTGAAATTCTCCTTTGACGAACTTTCAAAGCAGTTCACGTCTTTGGCCTCTGGTCAATTGGGCAATCATACTGCAGACAGTCTGTAACACCGCTGCTTCAGACAGTTTGCAAATGAATCTCTTAGTCAGAAGGTTCAGAAGCCAAGCAGGCACTCGCTCTGTTGTAGCGCTGAGGTGGAAATTCTGACTGGATAAAAAAGTCTCCAATCTGGTGGGGTATTAAAGTGTCTGCTCTTTGTGCTGGCTGAATGATTTACGCAGGGCGGGGGTGCAATTTTGCCATTGTTTACATGATAAAAATATGATTAACTGGTCATTCAACTAAAAACCATCTTGCTTATGGAAAATGGATGGAAAGCTGGAAGGTTTATATAAATGCTTTGCCACACCAGCTTTAATTACAGAGGTTTTTATTCATTTTTTAAATGCATTTTTAGTTTAGTTTAGTCTAGTTTAGAGACATAGTGCGGAAACAGGCCCTTCGGCCCACCGAATCTGCGCCGGCCAGCGATCCCAATACACCAGCACTATCCTACACATTAGGGACAATTTACCGTTTACAGAAGCCAATTAACTTAAAGGCCTGTGGAGTGTGGGAGGAAATCGGAGCACCCGGAGAAAACCCACACGGTCACGGGCCGGACGTACAAACTCCGTACAGACAGCAACCCGAGGTCAGGATCGAACCCGGGTCTCCGGCGCTGTAAGGCAGCAACTCTGTCGCCGCGCCACTGTGAACTAAATCAGGAACCTCAAAGCAGTCAGTGTGCGGCTTCTGTTTTTGCATGCCGTTGTGGTTACAGGTGGGTGTGCTAACTCTGGTGGGTATATGGTTAAGTCAACTCCAATTCGTCACTGAGTACTTCAGAAATTAAGTAACTTTCAGCAAACTGTTAAAGATCTTGCTCGCCAATATGGATTATTTTTCTCGTCACCTCATCCCTATTAGAATGGCTACAAAATAGGTTACAAATGGCACCAGAATAATTACAAAATAGACAGAGGTTATTTCACCCATCAGTTAAGAGATAGTTCGAAAACAGGCCCTTCGGCCCACCAAGTCCGCGCCAACCAGCGATCTCCCACACACCAGCACTATCCTACACACTACGGACAATTTGCAGAAGCAAATTAATCTTCAAACCTGCACATCTTTGGGATGTGGGAGGAACCGGAGCACCCGGAGGAAACCCACGCATTCAATGGGAGAAAAATACAAACTCCCTACAGATAGCACCGGTAGTCAGGATCGAACCAGAGTCTCTGGCGCTGTAAGGCAGCAACTCTACCGATGCAGCCTTACACTCACTGTGCCGCATCAACTCCACTGTGACCAGCCATCCAACTAGTTCCATTCACTCACTCACCCAAAGTGCCACAAATGCTCCCTTGAGACAGCTACTATGGAATTTCCATTTAAGCACAATAAATGAACCTGCCTTTACCACTCTGCTTGGAAGCGCAGTCCATCACTAACCACATGCTGTGTTTAAAAATTACTTTCCTCGTGTCACTTTGAATTCTTTTCACACTTTCAAGGCTCCTTCATGTTACAGTCCATGGTTCCAGACCACTGCACCATGGGATCGCTTCAACTGCTTTCGCAATACCATTGTGTAGGGGAGAACCGCAGATGCTGGTGTAAATCGAAGGTAGACGCAAAATGCTGGAGTAACTCAGCGGGACAGGCGGCATCTCTGGAGAAGAAGGAATGGGTGATACTGTACTGAACATTAGGGGGTACGGTAGAGTTGCTGCCTTACAGCGCCGGAGACCCGAGTTCGATCCTGACCACGGGTGCCGTCTGAACGGAGTTTGTACATTCTCCCCGTGACCTGCGTGGGTTTTCTCCGGGTGCTCCGCTTTCCTCCCACACTCCAAAGACGTACAGGTTTGGAGATTAATTGGCTTGGTATAATTCTAAAATTGTCCCCGGTGTGTAGGATACTGTTAGCATGCGGGGATCGCTGGTCGGCACAGACTCGGTGTGGGTCAAAGGGCCCGTTTCCGCGCTGTACCTCTAAACTAAACTAAAGGGCCCTAAAAAAAGAAAAGATCATTACTAGTCAATGGAAACCCCCCCTCGGACTGCAGGCTTGTACCGGGAGGAATGCCCTGCAAATGGCTCATCTGCCGACTATTAGGCGAGGTTTCAATAATCAATAAGATGCTCATAACCATCCAGGAATGGACAAAGATTAATCGATGACCTTGTCACTGAGCTGCACAAGTACGTCAGTGGCCATGAAACCCACTGGAGTGTCACGAGGCTGTGAAAGATGCCTTAAAAACTCATATTAAACGTTTTTAAAGCAGCTGATCTTGGTAGTTAGTTTCCATAGCAAAGCTCTAAAGGCTCTCCTACAAAGTTTTCTGCAATTCTAGATTCCAGAATTAATTACAAAGATTAGGAAAGTAGGCAGGAAATGCGACCATAATGGGGATTACACAATGAAGGATTGCTGGCACACTATGGCAGCTCATCTTACACTCCATTGACCTAAAACGCCATTGAGTTATTCAAGAGCAAGACAGTAGTGGTTGTTGCATTAAATAGAGGGCAACTCGACTAGTTCTAAACTAAATTTCATTTATAATAAATATATGCAAATCTAACAAAGAGTGCAAAAATTGTCAGCACAAAATACCCTTGCCATTCATGTGTTTAAGAAAGAACTGCAGATGCTGGAAAAATGGAAGGTGGACATAAATGCTCTAGAAACTCAGTGGGTGAGGCAGCATCTATGAGCGAAGGAATAGATGACGTTTGTGGTCTCGATCCTTCTTCAGTTTGAAGGAGGAACCCAACCCGAAACGTCGCCTATACCTCGCTCCTTCTTTCACGGAGTTGATGGTCATATTGTGAGCAATTTTGGGCACCAAATCTGAGGAAGGATGTGCTGGCTCTGGAGAGGGTCCAGAGGAGGTTCACAAGAATGATCCCAGGAATGAGTAGGTTAACATATGATGAGCGTTTGATGGCACTGAGCCTGTACTTGCTGGAGTTTAGAAGAATGGGGGGGGGGGCGGCATTGAAACGTACGGAATAGTGAAAGGTTTGGATAGAGTGGATGTGGAGAGGATGTTTCCACTAGTGGGAGAGTCTTGGATTAGGGATCATAGCCTCAGAATTAAAGGATGTTCTAATGGCAAGAAGATGAGGAGAAATTTCTTTAGACAGAGAGTGGTGAATCTATGGAAATCGTTGCCACAGAAGGCTGTGAAGGCCAAGCCAGTGGATATATTTAAGGCAGAGATATAGATTCTTGATTAATACGGGCGTCAGATGTTATGAGGAGAAGTCAGCAGAACGGGGTTAGGAGGGAGAGATAGATCAGCCATGATTGAATGGCGGAGTAGACTTGATGGGCCGAAAGACCTAATTCTGCTCCCATCACTTATAATCTTATGAACCTATGGTCTTCCAGCAGCTCCAATGTCTCCCCGGGAACCGCTTGTAAATCAAGAGTCCCGTGTTATTTGGCACACCCATGCACTGCACTGAGGTCGAAGAGCTTGAAACAAGAGGAAATCACCCCAGTGCTTTAAATGCAACCAGTTTACATATTAAGCACTGATGCTCACCCTGCAGGATATTTGGCGTGAAGTGGGGATTTACTGAACCGGAACCCCAATGAAACTAGTTTAATATAAACACGGATTTACTCTCAGCTTTTTTTTGCATTATTGTGTATTATGTATTTATTTCACTCTTTCATAATCTTCAACTTGCTCAATAACTCCAAGTAAATTGCTTTGATTGCTCAAACCAAATTAAAAGTTGCAACATCGAAAAAAAGATTTGATTTTACACATTTATTTCTACATCAAAAAAGTAATGTGCTTTTCAGCCTGATCATTGTAGACAAGGATTCCTTTATCGAATGCTAGAGGCATTGACTCCAGTCTGTAGCCATTATCCAGCAATCAAAACCAATGCCTTTTCCAGCTTTTCTTTAGTTTAGTTTAGTTTTAGTTTTTTTTGTTTAGTTTTAGTTTCGAGATACGTGTGGAAACAGACCCTTTGGCCCACCTTTCCGTGCTGTCCAGCAAACACCAATACACTAGTTCGATCCTACACACAAGGGACAATTTACTGAAGCCAATTAACCTACAAACCTACAAGTCTTTGGAGTGTGGGAAGAAACCGGAGCACCCGCAGAAAACCCACGCGGTTTCACAGGGAAAATATACAAAACACCTGACAGACAGCACCCGTAGTCTGGGCCGAATCCAGGTCTCTGGCACTGTAAGGCAGCAACTCCACCGTGAGTTGTGGAGGATTGAAGTGTTCTTAAAGCAATCGCCTCATGAGAAAAAAATATCGATAATAATCATAGCAGCAATTTGGAGGTAAATAAGTGTTTTCTATTTTTCAAGATACTGTTCTTTTCAAATATATCAAACTGTTGTCACAAAAGAGCAGGTACATCACCCGGAAAGTTATTTAGACACATTTTAAAGTGTGCTAAAGATTAATGAGGAAAAGTTCAAGCATACTTCAGTTACTGAATGTTTCACAGGATCCTTCTGGACTTTGAAAGATGCCAAAAGTTAATACAAAATATCAACCTCCAAATGAAGAGAATGATTATATGATGGGACGAGTTGGTATAGACCTGGGGTCGGCAACCTAGTTCTGCATAAGGGGCAGGACCCATGTCTGAGAGCGGATGGCGGGCCAAATCTATCGCCATAGTTAACAAATGGAGGTAATAATACATGCCAACTAAATTAGTAATAATAAATACTAATAATACATACTAACTAGTGTGTTGTTTTTCGCGTTAGTTTTCACGTGTTTTTCAATTAGTTTTCTGCTGTTGCCAGGTCGCGAAAACTAATTAGGAAAAAAAAGGCCTCAGTGCCGGAAGATTTCGGGCCGGATCTGACCTGTGGTCCGTAGGTTGCCGACCCCTGATACAGACTAATGCTTTAGACTTTAAAGATGCAAGATTTTAAAGATGCAGCACGGAAACAGGCCCCTCCGCCCACTTTGGAATCAACCTGGGTCTGTGGTACTGTAAGGCAGCAACTCTACCGCTACACTGCTGTGCTATCTAAATATATATCAAGAATGTAAACCAAAATCGCAAATGACCATGACTAGTGGATCATTGTAAAATGCTGTCAGGTTCACTGATGTCCTGAGGGAAAATAAATCTGCTGGTCCATCTAAGCCGGGTTAAATGCCACTCCAGATAACAGCAATGGGGCTGACACTCAATTAGCCCCCTTCAATGGCTTGCAAATTCACTTAGTTCAAGGGTAACGAGGCATAGAGTTACACAGGACGAAAACAGACCCTTTAGTCCAATTTGTTTGTGTCGATCAAGATGCCTCCTCTAAGTTAGTCCCATTTTCCCTTAGCCCATATCCCAGTCTAAACCTTTATTATCCATATACCCGACCAATACCCACCCGACCAGAGGGAGTGCAGAGAAGGTTCACCAGACTGATTCCTGGGATGTCAGGACTGTCTTATGAAGAAAGACTGGATAGACTCGGTTTATACTCTCTGGAATTTAGGAGATTGAGAGGGGATCTTATAGAAACTTACAAAATTCTTAAGGGGTTGGACAGGCTAGATGCAGGAAGATTGTTCCCGATGTTGGGGAAGTCCAGGACAAGGGGTCACAGCTTAAGGATAAGGGGGAAAATCCTTTAAGACCGAGATGAGAAAGACTTTTTTCACACAGAGAGTGGTGAGTCCCTGGAACTCTCTGCCACAGAGGGTAGTTGAGGCCAGTTCATTGGCTATATTTAAGAGTGAGTTGGATGTGGCCCTTGTGGCTAAGGGGATCAGAGGGTATGGAGAGAAGGCAGGTACGGGATACTGAGTTGGATGATCAGCCATGATCATATTGAATGGCGGTGCAGGCTCGAAGGGCTGAATGGCCTACTCCTGCACCTAATTTCTATGTTTCTATGTCTAATTGTTTTTTAAACGTTGAGATAGTACCCGTCTCAACTACCTCCTCCAGCAGCTCGTTGCATACAGCCACCGCCTTCTGAGTGAAAAGGTTGTCCCTCGGGTTCCTATTAAATCTTTCTCCTCTTAAACCTACGTCCTCTGGTTTATCGATTCCCCTAACCTGAGTGAAAGAGCTGCAACAAGGAATCTTGCCAGAAATAATGAGGGAGGATGTGCTGGCTCTGGAGAGGGTCCAGAGGAGGTGTACAAGAATGATCCCAGGAATGGGCATTTGATGACACTGGGCCTCTACTTGCTGGAGTTTAGAAGGATGAGGTGGTTGCTCATTGAAACTTACCAAATAGTGAAAGGCTTGGATTGAGTGGATGTGGAGAGGATAACCATATAACTATATAACAATTACAGCACGGAAACAGGCCCTCTCGGCCCTTCCAGTCCGTGCCGACCATTTGTTTTCCCCTAGTCCCATCTACCTGCACTCAGACCATACCCCTCCATTCCCTTCACGTCCATATACCTATCCACTTTACTTTTAAATGTTAAAATCGATCCTGCCTCCACCACCTCTGCTGGAAGCTCATTCCACACAGCCACCACCCTCTGAGTAAAGAAGTTCTCCCTCACGTTACCCCTAAACCTCTGTAACTTAATTCTCATTGTCTTAATGTCCCTTCCCTACCCTAATGGGAAAAACTTATCCACGTCAACTCTGTCTATTCCTTTCATCATTTTAAAGACCTCAATCAAGTCCCCCCTTAACCTTCTGCGTTCCAAAGAATAAAGACCTAACTTGTTCAACCTTTCTCTGTAACATAGTTGCTGGAACCCTGGCAACATTCTAGTAAATCTCCTCTGTACTCTCTCTATTTTGTTGACATCCTTCCTATAATTATGCGACCAAAATTGTACACCATACTCCAGAATTGGTCTTACCAATGCCTTGTACAATTTTAACATTACTTCCCTACTCCTATATTCAATGATCTGATTTATAAAGGCCAGCACACCAAAGGCTTTCTTTACCACCCTATCTACATGCGATTCCACCTTCAGGGAACTATGCACAGTTATTCCTAGATCCCTCTGTTCCACAGCATTCCTCAATTCCCTACCATTTACCATGTACGTCCTATTTTGATTTGTCCTGCCAAGATGTAGCACTTCACACTTATCAGCATTAAACTCCATCTGCCATCTTTCAGCCCACTTTTCCAAATGGCCCAAATCTCTCTGTAGACTTTGAGAATCTACTTCATTATCCACAACACCACCTATCTTAGTATCATCTGCATACTTACTTATCCAATTTTCCACCCCATCATCCAGATCATTGATGTACATGACAAACAACAGTGGACCCAACACAGATCCCTGAGGCACCCCACTGGTCACCGGCTTCCAACCTGACAAACAGCCATCCACCATTACTCTCTGACATCTCCCATTCAGCCACTGTTGAATCCATCTTGCTACTCCGCCATTAACACCCAAAGATTGAACCTTCTTAACCAACCTTCCATGGGGAACCTTGTCAAAGGCCTTACTGAAATCCATTATAGACAACATCCACTGCTTTACCCTCATCAATTTCCCTAGTTACTGCTTCAAAAAATTCAAGAAGGTTTGTCAAACATGACCTTCCAGGCACAAATCCATGTTGACTGTTCCTGATTAGACCCTGTTTATCCAGATGCTTATATATATTATCTCTAAGTATCCTTTCCATTAATTTTCCCACCACTGACGTCAAACTAATAGGTCTATAATTGCTAGGTTTATTCTTTGAACCCTTTTTAAACAATGGAACAACATGCGCAGTACGCCAATCCTCCGGCACTATTCCCATTTCTAATGACATTTGAAATATTTCTGTCATAGCTCCTGCTATTTCTACACTAACTTCCCTCAATGTCCTTGGGAATATCCTGTCAGGACCTGGAGATTTATCCACTTTTATATTTTTCAAAAGTGTCAGTACTTCCTCCTCTTTGAATCTCATAGTTTCTATAGCTACTCTTTTTCCCCTACCTCACAGAGTTCAATATCCTTCTCCTTGGTGAATACCGAAGAAAAGAAATTGTTCAATATCTCCCCCATCTCTTTTGGCTCTGCAGATAGCTGTCCATTCTGGTCCTCTAATGGTCCAATTTTATCCCTCGTTATCCTTTTGCTATTAATATAGCTGTAGAAACCCTTTGGATTTACTTTCACCTTTCTTGCCAAAGCAACCTCATATCTTCTTTTAGCCTTCCTAATTTCTTTCTTAAGATTCTTTTCACATTCTTTATACTCCTCTAGCACCTCATTTACTCCATGCCTCATATAATTATTGTAGATATCTCTCTTTTTTCGAAACAAGTGTCCAATTTCCCTTGAAAACCATGGCTCTTTCCAATTTTTACTATTTCCTTTCAACCTAACAGGGACATAAAGATCATGTACTCTTACAATTTCCCCTTTAAATGTCCTCCATTTATCTTCTACTCCTTCCCATGAAACAAAGTGTCCCAATTCACTCCTTTAAAATCCTTACGCATTCCCTCAAAGTTAGCCTTTCTCCAATCAAAAATCTCCACCCTAGGACCAGTTCTGACTCTCTCCATAATTATATTGAAACTAATGGTATTGTGATCACTGGTCCCGAAGTGCTCATCAACGCATACCTCCGTCACCTGACCTGCCTCATTTCCTAACAGGAGGTCCAGCACTGCCCCTTCTCTGGTCGATACCTCTACGTACTGCTGCAAAAAAACGATCCTGCACACATTTTACAAACTCCAAACCATGCAGCCCATTTACAGAATGTGTTTCCCAGTCTATTTTTGGAAAATTGAAATCTCCCACAATCACTACCTTGTGCTTACTACTAATATCTGCTATCTCCTTACATATTTGCTCTTCCAATTCTCGCTCCCCATTTGGCGGTCTATAATACACCCCTAAAAGTGTTGCGACACCGTTCCCACTTCTCAGTTCCACCCAAATAGCCTCCCTAGACGAGCCCTCTAATCTATCCTGCCAAAGCACTGCTGTAATATCTTCTCTGACAAGCAATGCAACACCTCCCCCTCTGGTCCCTCCAATTCTATCACACCTGAAGCAACAAAATCCTGGAATATTTAGTTTCCAATCACAGCCCTCCTGCAACCATGTTTCACTGATTGCCACAACATCATATTTCCAGGTGTCAATCCAGGCTCTAAGTTCATCCACCTTACTTACAATGCTCCTAGCATTAAAATATACACATTTTAGAAACCCACCATCCCTTATTCTCTGTCTATTATCTTTTTCATCTTTCTCGCCTACATTTTGGGTCCGAGTGCTTCCCTTCTCTGCCTCTTGCCCCACACCCTGACCCCTAGCCCCCTCTACCCGAGTCCCTCCCTCCAGCCTTTCTAGTTTAAAGTCTCCCCAGTAGCCTTTGCAAATCTCCCTGCCAGGATATTGGTCCCCCTCGGGTTCAAGTGCAACCCGTCCTTTGTGTACAGATCATGCCTTCCCCAAAAGAGGTCCCAGTGATCAAGAAACTTGAATCCCTGCCCACTGCACCAGTCCCTCAGCCACGCATTTATCCTCCACCTCATTTCATTCCTCCTCTCACTGTCACACGGCACAGGCAGTAATCCTGAAATCGTTACCCTTTTGGTCCTTCTCCTTAACTTTTCCCCCAACTCCCTAAATTCTCCCTTCAGGACCTCGTCACTTTTTCTGCCTATGTCATTGGTACCTATGTGTACCACAACATCAGGCTCCTCTCCCTCCCTTATCAGAATCTTTTGGTCACGTTCTGACACATGCGAGACCCTGGCACCAGGGAGGCAAACTACCATCCTGGTCTCCCGACTGCGTCCACAGAATCGCCTATCCGACCCCCTAACTATAGAGTCCCATATTACAATTGCCCTCCTCTTATTGCAACCCTTCTGAGCATCAGGGCCGGTCTCTGTGCCGGAGGCCCGGCCGCTGTTGCTGCCCCCAGCTAGGCTGTCCCCTCCAATCGTACTCAAACCCGAGTACCTATTTTCCAGGTGTACGGTCACAGGGGTACTCTCTAGCCCCTGCCTCTGCCCTTGCCCTTCCTAACTGTGACCCACTTGTCTGCCTCCTGTGGTCTGGGAGTGACTACCTCCCTGTAGCTCCTCTATGACCTCCTCACTCTCCCTGACCAGACGGAGGTCATCGAGCTGCTGCTCCAGGTTCCTAACACAGTCCTTTAGGAGCCCCATCTCGACACACCTGGCGCAGATGTGGACGTCTGGAGGGCTATCAGATTCCCTGACCTCCCACATCTGACATCCAGAACAGTATACTGCCCTGGCCTTCATACTCCCCCCCCCCCCCCCCCCCCCCTTACACAGGATACAATATCAACACAATATAAAATCACTACAAACTGCTGAAATCTGACTAAATCAGCTGTTTACCCTGGTCCACTTCCCACCAATCAGCTGCTTACCCTAGTCCACTTAAGTGTTTTCTTAGTGGGAGAGTCTAGGACCAGAGGTCAAAGCCTCAGACTAAAAGGACGTTCCTTTAGGAAGGAGATGAGGAGAAATTTCTTTAGTCAGAAGGTGGTGAATCTGTGGAATTCTTTGCCACAGAATGCTGTGGCAGCAGTCAATGGATATTTCTAAGGCAGATAGAGAGATTTGTAAGGGTGTTAGGGGGTTATGAGAAGAAGGCAGGAGAATGGGGTTAGGAGGAAGAGACAGCTCCCGCCATGATTGAATGGCTGGCTAGACTTGACGGGCCGAATGGCCTAATTCTGCTCCGATTACTTATGACCCAAATTCCCACAGTCTGTGAGAGAGTACAAAAAAAATTAAGAAAATGAATCATGAGAACAGTAGCGGCAATTTTTTTAATGGGTAATTCTAATTAATGAATGCATTCTTGCAATGACAAATAAACTGGTGGTTTACAGCTTTCGTGCAATGCTCCCCAACTGAATCAACAATCAGACTTCCGTCCAGCCACAGTTTCAAACAGCCCTTATCAGGGTTACGGTTGGCATTGTACGAAACAATCAAAAATATCCCTTTCTCAATATCCTCAGACTATTGTCCTATCTGATGGCCACACCAGCCTCCCTCCACCCACACAGTTGCCTGCCGACTGGCCAAGACTGGTGGAGAGCAGGGAAATTAAATTAAACTGAAAAAGTGGAGTGATTAAATTAGAGGATAACATAGAGGTCAGAGTTAACAGAGTAAAAGGTTCCCAAGAACATTAAAAGTCTGGAGTGCGGCGCAGCGGTGGAGTTGCTGCCTTACAGCGTTTACAGTGCAAAAAAGCGGGTTCGATCCAGACTACGGGTGCTGTCTGTACGGAGTTTATACGTTCTCTCCGTGACCCGTGTGGGTTTTCTCCGAGATCTTCGGTTTCCTCCCACACTCCAAAGACGTGCAGGTTTGTGGGTTAATTGGCTTGGAAAATGTAAAAATTGTCCCTAGTATGTGCAGGATAGTGTTAATGTGCTGGGATCGCTGGTTGGCGCGGCCCCTGTAGGGCGAAGGGCCTGTTTCCGCGCTGTATCTCTAAACTAAACTAAACTCCAAAGACGAACAGGTTAGTAGGTTAATTGGCTTGGTACAAGTGTAAATTGTCCCTAGTATGTGTAGGATAGTGATAATGTGTGGGGACCGCTGGTCGGTGAACCGAAGGGACAGTTTCCGCGCTGTATCTCTAAACTAAACCAGATTGGATCAGGACGGGTAAATGACGGAAGCAACGCTGATTAATTTAAAAATTAGGTCTCATCTTGTAGTCTTATATCTCCAAGGTTGCCAATGATCCATTTTAATGTGAGGGGCGAAAGATCTAATAGGAACCTGTGGGGTAACTTTTCCAAACAAAGGGTGGTGGGTAAATGGAATGGGCTGCCGGAGGAGGTAGTTGAGACAGGTAGTATCACAACGGTTAAGAAACATTTAGATAGGTACATGGATAGGAAAGGTTTAGAGGGATATGGGCCAAACACAGGCAAGGTGGCACTGGTGTAGATGTGGCATGTTGGTCGTCATGTGCAAGTTGGGCTGAAGGGCCTGTTTCCATGCGGTATGACTGTTACTGTGACTCCAGTCTCCTACCTCCATCCTGAACTGGTAATGTGGGCAAAGGAGTGGCCGATGGATTACAGCTCATGGAAAGTGCGATGTGACATATTTTGGGAAGTTAAACCAAGGCAGGACTTGACAAGTAATGACAAGGCCCGAGGAGTGTTATTGTACAAAGATCTGGTGGTTCAGGTACCTAATTGTCTGAAATGAAAGTCATTTGGACAGTTACTTGGATAGGAAAGGTTAGAGGAATATGGGCAAAACGTGAGTAAGTGGGACTGGCGTAAATGGGGCACCTTGTTTGGCATGGAGAAGTTGTGCCAAATGGCGTGCTTCTCTGCTGTATGACTGTGAGTGGAAAGACTTTTTGCATGTTTGCCTTCATTGGATGGAGCATAAAGTCCACACTATGAGATTGGCCTGGTTGTAGTCTCTGGCTATGAACAGGGCCTCACGGTATTTTGTTTGAGGTCCATTGGTGGTAGGGTAACTTCCCAAAATACATAACTGTTCATTTGCCAGGATTAAACTCCAAATGCCAATGATCTGAACATATTTCATGTTGATAAGTGATAGGAGCAGAATTAGGCAATCGAGTCTACTCCGCCAATCACGGCTGACCGATCTCTCCCTCCTAACCCCATTCTCCTGTCTTCTTCCCATAACTCCTGACACACATACTAATCAAAAACCTATCTATCTCTGCCTAAAAAATAGCCATTTTTTAAATCTGCCATTGACTTGACCTCCACAGCCTTCTGTGGCAATTAATTCCACAGATTCACCACTCTCTGACTAAAGAAATACCTCATCTCCTTCCTAAAGGAAGGTCCTTTAATTCTGAGGTCATGATCTCTGGTCCTAGACTCTCCCACTGATGGAAACATCATATCCACTCTATCCAGGCCTTTCACTATTTGTTCCAACTGATCAATATGGTGCGATCGTGTCAGATAACATTCCTTCCTATCTGCAACACCACCAATTTTCATGTTATCTGTTATAGCACATCAGGAGGACACAAGGACTGATCCTAATCCCACCCTTGTGTACACTTCCCAGAAGAAAGCTTGGTTAATTTTTCTACACAGAATGCTGGAGTAGCTCAGCGGGCCAGGCAGCATCTCCGAGAGAAGGAATGTGAGAGAAATTTCGAGTCCAGACCCTTCAGACTGGAGAAGGGTCTCGACCCGAAATGTCACCCATTCCTTCTCTCCAGAGATGTTGCCTGTCCTGCTGAGTTACTCCAGCATTTTGTGTCTATCTTCCATGTAAACCGGCATCTGCAGTTCCTTCCTACACTAATTAACTTCTCTACACTCAGTTTCTGTAGAAGTTAAAAGTAATCCAATTTAATCATCCTTGCCATTGACCTAGTTTGATGGTTTAACTCAAGAGCTGTGTGCGTGTCTGCTTCTCAGTCCAACATTAGTTAATTGACCTACTAAATTGTGTAGAAGAAGTCATGAACTTACTGGGCACTGATTCATAAATTGCTTAAACATTAAAAACAGTAATGTGTTTCTTCAAGCAAATTATTCAATACAAGCTCATCTCTGTTCCCTCTGCTCTAGCCCAGTTTAAGAAACTGGATTATGGTTTATCTTTGGCCACTGGCATTGCCCTACTGGTAGCTGGCATGAGATCTGATTTTCCCTTCTGCAGACCTCAAATGTTTCGATGTCACAAGCCGTGCCAAAAGTCAGCCAAAGCCTGATGATACCTCGTCAAGGTTTTTAGCCGAGTGGTTTTTCTTTTTTTTTAAAGTTTAATTTAGTTCAGTTTACCGTCGGTACGTACAGCAAAAAGCTTTTGTTGTGTGCTATCCAGTCAGTGGAAAGACAATACAGGATTACAATCGAGCCATTTACAGTGTATAGATACATGATAAGGGTATAACGTTTAGTGCAAGGTAAAGTGGGCAAAGGCTGATCAAGGATAGACCGAGGGTCACCAATGAGGGAGTTAGTGCAGGCCTGATTGTGGTCTTTTACCAAGTACCAAAATTGCATGTTTTTTATGTTTCAGCAATTTATCATTCTATGCACAGTATGATATTCAAGAGTTTCTCTGCAGAATTTAGTTGGTAAACAAACTGCTAATGTGGTACTGATACACACAGTGGTGTTTTGTCTAAACCCATGGCGGAGTCAGTAGAGTATGATTAGATAAGAAGGGCCTCGACCTGAAGCGTCACCTCCTCCTTTTCTCCAGAGATGCTGTCTGACTCGATGAGTTACTCCAGCTTTTTGTATCTACCATGATTAGATGTATCTTGAATTGTTCACAGTGGTGTATTAGCAGTTGGCCACTATTATATAAGACGTTAACCATTTTAGATTATCTATCATCGCTTCAAGAAGAAGGCACGGCATAATAGCGCAGCTGTGGAGTTGCTGCTTTACAGCACCAGGATTTGATCCTGACTACGGGTGCTGTCTGTACAGAGTTTGTACGTTCTCCCCGTGACCGCATACGTATTCTCCCATGTTTTCTCCCACACTCCAAAGACACACAGGTTTGTAGGTTAATTGGCTCCAGTGCTGGAGCTAGTGTACGGGGATCGCTGGTCGTCGCGGACTCGGTGGGCTGAAGGGCAGGTTTCCACTCTGTATCTCTAAACAAAATTGAAGAACGTTTTTTGAATGGAGCAGACTCAGTTAAAAAAAAGTCACGTTCCAAGGTCCATTAGCAAATGAGCAAGGGACTTGACAAAGTGGATCAGCATCAGTGTGCAGACCAGTGCAGTGAGCAGGTACGCCAAAGTGATGCCACAAAGCTTAGAATGCTCGCTGGGTTGACAATTACAGCACTTCATTTCTCCGGAGATTTCTCAGTCATTTGCTTGCTAATGGAGTTGGGATAGATACCTCTATGTGGCATTGTGATGTACAGAGCAAATGCTGCCAACCTAAAAGGTGGAATAGGATATCCGCCACGTCACAAGGCCAGTATCAGGAACATGACATCATTTGAATGCACAATCCTGCGAGATCGGAGACAGCTCCACTTCAGGCATTCCAGATTTAGCATTAAGAAGCAAATGCGTTTCCACCATGCTTCCACTCCAGAAGACCACCTACCTTCCTGTCCCTGCAATAGCAGGCATCCCAAAATAATCATCCACTGTGTTATGCCTTTCCCAGATCATCAATCCCTATTTGTGCCAATTTGGGGACAGTTTTATGCTGGGTCTCATTTTCATTCAGATTGTTGTCCTTGCGACCAGAAGGTATTTGTTTAATCCATCAATATAGTCCATATTTGAACTGAGGGCCCTGAAGTAGATGATTATTGTCTAATCCACTGCAACACTTTGTCAGCCGATAGTTTGCAATAAAAAGGCTTTTCGCTGTACCTTAGTTCATGTGACATGCAAACTAAAAACCAAACTAAACTATTCAGCCAGGAGAAATCTGACTAGTTTGACACTGACCAAGTTCAACCGCATGACTATTACCCCATCTAGACTTATGTTCCCTATTAGGGTAATTACTCAGTTTTCATCTTTGTGTACTTGCCTCCAAATTCAGCAGATATCCGCCACGTCACAATTCAGCAGATGGTTTCAGTCATGAGATAAGAATCTCATACTTCCATAAGGTTGAGTATTGTTCGATTCAGCTCTACTCCTTTGAGGACATTGGAGTCATGAAGTGATACAGTGTGGAAACAGGCCCTTTGGCCCAACTCGCCCACACCGGCCAACAATGTCCCAGCTACACTTGTCCCACCTGCCTGTGCTTGGTCCATATCTCTCCAAACCTGACTAACTGTTTCTTAAACAATGGGATAGTCCCAGCCTATCTCCTGTGGCAGCTTGTTCCATACGCCCACCACCCTTTATGTGAAAAAGTTACCCCTGACATACGGGTTATCTCTGAACACAGCGTGACCTGAACCAACAATGCAACCCACCTCCTCTTTTTCCCTCACTCCTGTCTCCCGAGACATTGAGCTGCCAGTCCTGCCCCGTTGTCTATGGAACGTTTCCACTACACTGCTGAGAACTATATTTTGCATGCTGTACCTTTCCCTTTGCTCTAGTGTTTGTACTCGAGATCTGAACTGATTGTATTTGTGTATGATTTAGTTCAGTTTAGAGATACAGCATGGAAACAGGCCCTTCAGTCCACGCCCACCAGCGATCCCCGCACATTAACACTATCCTACACACATTAGGGACAATTTACACATATGCCAAACCAATTAACCCACATACCTGCACGTCTTTGGGGTGTGGGGAGAACACTGAGGATCTCGGAGAAAACCCACGCTGGTCACGGGGAGGACGTGCAAACTCCGTACAGACAGCACTGGTAGTCGGGATCGAACCCGGGTCTCCGGCGCCGCATTCGCTGTAAGGCAGCGACTCTACCACAGCGCCACCGTGCAGCCCTCAACACGCCCTGGTATATCTGATCTGTTTGAGTGGCACGCAATGCAGAGCTTTTCACGGTACTTCAGCACAAGTGACAATAATAAACCTAGAGCTAAGTGTCCAACGACGCGATGCTGTGGTTTTCAGCTATGCACAATTGTGTGTAACATGAGATAGCAGCCATGTGGAAGTGAAAGAAGCAGGACATTCAATGGGTTTACCCAGGAGGAGTCACAAGAGACTGCAGACACTGGAATCGTGAGCAAACCACAAAGCGCTGGTGGTACTTGGCTGGTCAGTCATCATCTGTAGAGGGAATGGGCAGGCGATAGATCTTCAGACTCAAGGAGGACCCCAATCTGACACATTGCCGGTTCAATCCCGTCACAGATGCTGCCCGACTAGACTAAGTTCCTCCAGCCATTTTGGGTTGACTCAAGAATTCAGCAAAAAAAAAAAATCTTGAAAGACCACATTTTAGCCACTAGTTTACCCAACTGGCGCAACGCAAAAGCAGCTGGGTGGCACAGTGGTAGAGTTGCTGCCTTACAGTGCTTTGTTGTTAAAGAAGAACTGCAGCGCTGGGAGAAACCAGCGGGTGCAGCATAGACCCTTCTTCAGACTGACGAGGACTGGTGGCGACGGCTCGAAACGTGTGTACAGCTTGTACGTTCTCCCCGTGACTGCGTGGGCTTTCTCCTACCGTAGATCTTCCCACCCTGCAAAGACGGACAGGTATATGGGTCAATTGGCTTGGTGTAAGTGTAAATTGTCCCTAGTGTGTGTAGGATAGTGTTAGTGTGCGGGGATCGCTGGTCGGCGCAGACTCAGTGGCCGAAGGGCCTGTTTCCGCGCTGTACCTCTAAACTAAACTGTTTATCATGATATAATTGTCCTTGGAGGTTTAACCTGAACAATAGCTTTTCCGTCAAGTGATTTCTGGTGGCACAATTCCAAGCTGCCTGCTGTGCACTGAAGGAGTCAGAATGGATGCGTCCATAACATTTACAAAACAATATGCGCAGAGAAGCAGAGTAGGGTTGCCAACTTTCTCACTCCCAAATAAGGGGCCAAAGATCAAAATACGGGACAAATTCCCGACAGGAATTCTTTGACCGACTCGGCCGTGGCTGGGTGAATGATGAGTTGGCCCGGGTGCTGGACTGCACACAAAGCCCAGCCGAGCCATGTGACGTTGCGCGCAAAGTCCGGCGCCCCATCCAGCTCATCAACCGATGATCGGCCACGAGAAGGAGGGGTGGTGGTGGTGTCGGCGGTAAGCGAAGGTCCGAAGGTCGGACAGCTGGCCGGGATGCCGACCGACGGGGCCACGGGCGAGGCGCTGCTGCACTCCATGGGCTGCACTACGTCGGGACGGGTGAGGCGGGGGCCGGACGCGGCGCTCTGGCCCGACAGTCCCCTCCACCCGAGTAGTAGCGGTCTAATACGGGACAAGGGCAGTCCCGTACGGGACAAACCAATTTAGCCCAAAATACGGGATGTCCTGGCTAATACGGGACAGTTGGCGACCTTAATGCAAACTGATGATTGGGATGGAGATTATTACCACAGAACCAATCACCAGCAACAGACAATCTGCTGGAGGAATTCAGGGTTTCAACCCAAAACATCGACATCCCCACCCGCTCTTAACACCCCCCCCTCCCCCCCAGGAGATGCTGCTCGATGCTCTGTGTACCTCCAGCAGACCGATGCTCCAGAATCTGCAGTCTCTTGTGTCTCCGATCACCAGCGAATTCACGGAGAAACAGACTTGGAGGATGGGTTCTCCGATGCAGTGAATTTGAAACATTTAAGATGAAAGTTTGTGCAAGGAAGCAAAATCACTGCTAAAGTTTACATATATTTTTGAACTTAGATCACAAATCTTGGATTCATTTCCATGGATAATCATACTTATAAATGGGGGGGGGGGGGGGGGGGAGGGACATAAAACTTAAACTTTTATATCTAGAAAGCGATAAATAGTTATAGCCCAGTATTTAGAGGAAGCTCCTACCACAGTGAAGGAAGGGGAAAAAAAACGTACTAGTAACTGACTTTTTCCACTGTGGTAGCTTTATAGTAAATACAAAGTGGGTCATGTGTTGATAAAATACACACAGAGGCAATTTAGCGCCTGCACTGCGATGCTGCCAAATACATGGAGCTAGATTCCCCAGAAGCTGGGGACATAGCTGCAATGTGAGAATTGTTTTGCAGCAGAAAGGGTTGAGATATAATGTGGAGTGTGGCAACTCGGTGAATGCCTGGTACCAAACAAAGAGCTACAACACAGGGCGGCACGATGGCGTTGCTGACTAACAACTGCTGACTTAGCGTGCGGGGACCGTTGGTCGGCGCGGACTCAATGGGCCGAAGGGCCTGCTTCCGTGCTGTGCCGCTAAACTAAACTAGCATGGTATTCGAAAGCCTGAGGATGCTGCGAAAAGGAAAATGGGAAGAGAATGCCCTGCATTTCTTGGGAAGTACAAACTGGAGGAATCATATGCCCAACACCTTCAAGTGACTGGAGACACAAGATGCTGGTAACCCTGAGCAAAGCAAAAAGTGCTGGAGTGACTCAGCGGGTCAGGCAGCATCTGAGAAGGATATGGATAGACGTTGTTTCGAGTCAGAAGTTGAAGAACGGTCCCGGCCTTAAACGGCCCCTATCCATGTCCTCCACTGATGTTGCGTGATCCGCTGTGTGACTCCAGTACTTCGTGTTTTACCTTCGAGTGACCCACTCAGGGCATTAACAAAAGCCTCCTTTCACTACATTAATTTGCTAAGTTGTACAGAGCCCTAGTGAGACCACACCTGGAGTATTGTATGCAGTTTTGGCTCAATTTTTGAGGAAGAACATTCTTGCTATTGAGGGAGTGCAGCGTAGGTTCACAAGGTTATTTCTCGGGATGGCGGGACTGTCATATGCTGAGAGAATGGAGCAGCTGGGCTTGTACACTCTGGAGTTTAGAAGGATGAGAGGGGATCTCATTGAAACATATAAGATTGTTAAGGGTTTGGACATGCTAGAGGTAGGAAACATGTTCCCGATGTTGGGGGAGTCCAGAACCAAGGGCCACAGTTTAAGAATAAGTAAGCCATTTAGAACGGAGACGAGGAAACACTTTTTCTCACAGAGTGATTAGTCTGTGGAATGCTCTGCCTCAGAGGGCGGTGGAGGCCGGTTCTCTGGATGCTTTCAAGAGCGAGCTAGATAGGGCTCTGAAAGATAGGGGAGTCAGGGGATATGGGGAGAAGGCAGGAACGGGGTACTGATTGACGATGATCAGCCATGATCACATTGAATGGCGGTGCTGGCTCGAAGGGCAAAATGGCCTACTCCTGCACCTGTTGTCTATTGCTGTTAATATATAACAATATTACTGTGTCAACCTCATATTTTGCTTGGGCAGCTTACAATCCAGCAGTCTGTATATTGATTTCTCTAACTTCAAGTAACCCTTGCATCCCCTCTCTCTCAGTCCGTCCCTCCCCTACCTTAGTTCTCCGACTAGTTTCACTGTCTTGATTAAATGTTACTGATTCCATGCCTCGTTGTCACCTTCCCCTCAGCTAACAATGAACCATTCTACATTTCCTTGAACTTCGCCTGCTTTGAATTCTGAAGAAGGGCCTCGACCCCAAACACCGCTTATTCCTTTGCTCCATAGATGCTGACTCACCCGCTGAGTTTCTCCAGCTTTTTTGCCTTCCATCACAGTGAGGAGGTGCCTGGTAGACTCACTGTGATGGATGTTAAACTGTGTTCATTGTGTGTTTTGTTGTTTTATTCTATGTTATGAGTGCAAGGCACGACATTTCGTTCAGACTGAAAAGAAATAAGTAATAAACGATACTTTGACTTTGTATACAAACCCAAGCAAATTAACCCACAAAACTGTACATCTTTGGACTGTGGGAGGAAACCAAAGATCTCTGAGAAAACCCAAGGGGTCACAGGGAGAACATACAATAACTCCATACAGACAGCATCCGTAGTCGGGATCAAACCCGGGTCTCCGGCGCTGTAAGGCAGCAACTCGACCGCTGTGCCTATATTTGGCACAGATTATAGGGCAAAGAGGCTGGGCTGCTTCACAAAATGTTTAGCGTTACTAACCTGGTGAAACACTGGCTCCTTCCACTGGAGGTATACCTGTTCAAAACAAGAACAAAGTAACTGGGATGCAGAAAATAAAAAGCAGGAAGCTTTCAATAATAACCTCCGGAGCACTCAACATCCTTAATCGCTTTTCCACCAGGCGGCCGTCACGGAAGCACATAACAGGGCAGTTTATTAGTTTACAAGGGAACAGTCAATCACCCGCAAAGCATGACTATCGCATGCCTAAGAATGAATTCTTCATTGTCTTCACGGGAATACAGTGGAAAAGCATCATTGTTTCCATTTCCCCCCTCATTCCTAAACTGAGGCCCCTTTTGAAAGCGAAAGTAAATGGAATATTAAAAAAAAATACATCCATCAACTTACAGAGCACAGGAAAGAGTTTCAAGTGTGTGCGGCAGCTTATGCACATCCCAGCACACCGGGATACGCAGCTGCTGTCCTAGTCATAAGCTCATGAGGGGCACAATTAGGCCATTCAGCCCATCAAGTCACAATAGACAATAGGTGAAGGAGTAGGCCATTCGGCTCTTCGAGCCAGCACCGCCATTCAATGTGATCATGGCTGATCATCCCCAATCAGTACCCCGTTCCTGCCTTTTCCCCCATATCCCCTGACTCCGCTACCTTTAAAAGCCCCATCTAGCTCTCTCTTGAAAGTATCCAGAGAACCGGCCTCCACCGCCCTCTTAGGCAGTGAATTCCACAGACCATTCTCTTCCGCCACTCGATCACGGCTGATCTATCTTTCCCTCTCAACCCTATTTTCCTGCCTTCTCCCCATACCCTTTGACACCCGTACTAATCAACTTGTCAATCTCCACTCTAAAAATACCCAAAGACATAGCCGCCACAGCCGTCTGCGGCAATGAATTCCATCGATTCACCACCCTCTGGCTAAAGAAATTCCTCATCTCCTTTTTAAAGGCACGTCCATTTATTGTGAGGCTCTGCCCCGCTGGTCCTAGACTCACCCACTAGTGGAAACATCCGCTCCACATCCACTCTATCCAGGCCTTACATTATCCGGTAGTCGTGGGCTCATCGTCGCTCCTGTAGTGCAGGAGGTGCTACTGCATCAGTTGCTCTCACTTTCCCTGTGGATAATAGCTTAAGTTCCACAAGGTTCATGTTGGAATCAGAGGAAGCACTGTCCTTGCTAACTAGTTTTTGCTCACTTGTAATTCTTGCCTCAAATTCAGAAGCTGGTCGATTCAAATGCTACTCCAAAAGGTTTTAGTGCAAAGCACAGGCTTCTCCTCCGGACTGCCATACTGTAGCTTTCATATCAGGTTAAGTTGCGGCCTAATCTTCCCTGTCACATGGAAGATCTAAGGACACTGTTTTGAATTCACCCTGGTGTCTGGGCTTATATTTACTCCCCAATAAACAGCAATGAAGGAAATTACCCAGTCAGTTATCACACATAGGTTGTGAGAGCTTGCTGCTATGGAACTGTAACTACATACCACACTCTGTATGCTCCATTATACTCGAGTTTAACTTAATTATATACATGCATGGTATATCTGATCTGTTTGGATAGCATGCAAAACAAAGCATTTCACCAAGCTGTTTGAATAGCATGCAAAACAAAGCGTATCACTGTACACATGACAATAATAAATCTCCTAAAAACAAAATTCTTGTCACTGCCTTTCCTACAATAATGCTTTAGGACCTCCTGAGATCGTGAAAGAATTTACATAAATGCATGGTTTCAACCAAAGACCCTACAGCGAGCAAGATAGATCTCTTGACGAAAAAGACGTAGTACGGTCATGGGCAGATTCGTGGGGTAATTTTCGGCCCCATTTCCGTAACCGGCTTCCGTCTCCGCACCAAAGATCCCGTAGCGGAGCAAAGATAACTAGTGTGGAGACGGAAGCCGGTTACGGAAACATCCTCGTAAAAATCCAAAGTTCTTTGGTAAAAATCTTCTCCTCATTTTCAGAATTATAATATATTAACACAAACTGTTCCCCCGCAATGTTGATTATACTGCGAGTCGAGTCGGGTCTGGTTAGTGAAATGGATGAAAAAAAGGCCCACGTCAGCCCATTGCATTTAGCAAGAGTGGTCTATCTTGCTCCGCTATGGCACCCCACATGGCTAGAGGGGTGCCAAAAAATCCAGTCACCAGCTTCTCTCTCATTGCCTTTACTGCTCGGATTCTGGGTGAAAGCATCAACATGCTGAGATTAGAGACAGTGTTAAAAGAAGGTGAATCAATGCAAGCTCAGCCACACCACAAAACCCAATGGGCCCAACCTGGAATATCTGGGACTTTCCTCCAAAATCATGCAATATCAACATGAATACCTGCACGGAAAGCAAATTAAAAGTAAATAAGAATATTAACTTACTATGGTCACTAGCCCACTGAATAGTGCCAGAATAAAGGCTAGAAGGTAGTTGGGTGCGTTCTTGTGTTTGAAGCATTCGTACCTGAACAAAATAACACAATATTAGATTTAAGAAACCGAGACAGCCACAAACCCAATGCTGGCGAGGTGTTGCAAACAATCTGGATAAAAGATCTCGCGTTCTGTGGCGCAGCGGTAGAGTTGCTGCCTCACAGCACCAGGGATCCGGGTTCGATCCCTACTACGGGTGTTGTCTGTCCGTAGTTTGTACGTGATGTATCCTTGACCATGTGAGTTTTCTCCAGGGTGCTCCGGTTTCCTCCCACACTCCAAAGACATACAGGTTTGTAGGTTAATTGGCTTTGGTAAATTGTAAATTGTCTCTAGTGTGCAGGATATTGCTAGTGTACAGGGATCGCTGGTCGGCACGGACTCGGTGGGCCGAAGGGGCTGTTTCTGCGCTGTATCTCTGAACTAAACTTCTGCAAGTATCATGTTTAGGATCAATACCTTCCCCTATGTGGCTATCTTCATTTAGCAGGCCACTTGCCTGGACTGGATATACCCCAAGATCTCCCAAAGTGTTTAATTATCTGCTTCTCTGCCACTGATTATTGGAGAGATCAAGAGCAAATATGTTGACAGTTCTTTCCTTCTATCCCCCCCCCCCACAATAGCGGAAGGATTGACTGTTTATTCAATTGGAGGACACATCAGAATGAACCCATCTGAACACTAATAATTTCAGCAGAACCTCCTGCCAAGTTCCTCTTTGGACTTCCAAAGATCAAGTACCATACTGCAAGGTAACCCACGGCAGCTGACAGTCCAAATGCAAGGATGAAAATTTAACCTGGTTTCCCTTTAAAGCTCAACTACCCATTGAATAAGCAAGGTGAGCATTTGGAGGAATCTCAGATTACCGATCCGAAATGGTTAGTACTTAACAAAGGAGGAAGATGACTGAACGTTATTGCCTTCCATCACAGTGAGGAATGTTGATTCCACTGTGGTGGATGTTTATGTTAAACTTTATTTGATGTGCTGTGTGTATTTTTGCTTTTTTACTTAGTATGGCTATATGGTAACTTAAATTTCACTGAACCTTAATTGGTACATGTGACAATTAAATTGAACCTTGAATCTAATCATATGCATTCAATAGCAAGATGAACATAGTGGGGGTGTGAAGTATGTGGTCGGCCAGCTGAAAGTTCAGTGATCTGAGTTTAGTTTAGGTTAGTGAAACAGTGCAGAAACAGCTTCTTTGGCCCCAAGAGTCCACGCCGACCAGCGATCCCCGTACACTAGCACTATCCAACACATTAGGGACAATTTACATTTTTTACCGAGGCCAATTAACTTACAAACCTGTACGTTTTTGGAGTATGGGAGCACCCGGGGGAAACCCATGCGGTCACGGGGAGAACACACAAACTCCCTACAGACAGCACCCGTAGTCAGGATCGAACCCAGATCTCTGATGCTGTAAGTCAGCAACTCTACCACTGCACCACCTTGCCACCTGCTTCTATTTTCATTTTTATATTTCAAAAATAAACTTGATACATAATAAAGAAATGTATACAAAAGAAAACAATGGTCTATACATTCAGTTTGCTGGTTTGATAGCAATGTTAGCACATTTGTTCTATTTTCGCCTCCAGTGCTATCTGCGTGGAGCTGGCATGTCATCGCTGCGATTGTGTGGGGTTGCCCCATATGTTCTAGTTTCCTCCCGCGTGAAAGCTATGAGGAGTGATTGGTTAATTTTCTGAACGGACCTTCGCTAAGTTAGGGTGCTGTCCGATTTCCATTGCGGACATTGACTTGGTCTACAGATCTGTTTAGGAAAGAACAGCAGATGCTGGAAAAATCAAAGGTAGACAAAAATACTGGAGAAACTCAGCGGGTGAGGCAGCATCTATGGAGCGAAGGAATAGGCGCTTTTCGGGTAGAGACCCTGCAGACTGATGTCGGGGGTGGGGAGGGGGAGAAAGAAAGGAAGAGGCGGAGACAGTGAGTGGGCTGTGGGAGAGCTGGGAAGGGGAGGGGAAGGAGGGAGATAACAAGGACTGTTTGAACTTGGAGAAGTCAATGTTCATGCCGCTGGGGTGTAAACTACCCACGCGAAATATGAGGTGCCATTCCTCCAATTTACAAATCTGGTGCACCACAATACTGAGAACTATTTTCTTCTGTCTGTATCTTTCTCTTTGCTCTCCCTCTGTACTTGAATTTGACGTGAATGTATTTATGTGTAATATATCTGATCCAATTGGATAACATGCAAACCAGAGCTTTTTGCTCTACCTTGGTACACATGACAATAATAAATCTAAATTGTCTATTGATAAGTAGACTAGTTGGCCCGGTGCCAGGTTCAGAGGTGGGGAGAAATTAATGGGCAAAAGGACATAAAGTGCTGGAGTAACTCGGCAAGTCAGGCAGCATCTCTGGTGAAAGTGGATAGGTGAACTGGGAGGCGCTACAGGTCTCTCTGTTCCCGGACCAGCAGGTTCAGGAACAGCTTCTTCCCTGCAGTTGTTACCCTACTTAACTCTGCACTTTGGTGATTGCCAGTCAACCCCCACCCCCCTCCCCGGAAATTGTACTACTGCTACTGTATATACATATATATATTTTACTGAGTTCTCACTTCTGGGTGAGATGCTAACTGCATTTTGTTGTCTCTGTACTTGCACACTGCACAATGACAATAAAGTTTTGAATCTGAATCTGAATCTAAATCTAGGTGACGTTTCGGGTCGAGGCCCTTCTTCAGGAATCAATATATATATATGTGAAAGATATCCAGAAACCTCCTTCAACACAAGATTTGCTATTCAAGGATATTGCATCAAGGCTTTTATTTGGCTTCGATGAGAATTTATTTCTCACACTCGGCATCATGTAATACTGGAAGACACAAAGTGTTCCAAATCAAAACACCCCACTTGGCCCACTTCCAAATAAGCAGCCAACTCCCAATTATGACATACACAATGGCACCCGTTACTAATGGAAACACTATAAACACCCTGTAAAAGATGAATGACAAACACATTCGAGTTTGCAGACTATAATATTCCAGTTACCTCATGAGTGCAGAAGATCTGACCACTGTTGCCAAGTCAAGTCTTTAGACTTTAAAGATACAGTGTGGAGTCCTCACCGACCATTGATCACCCCATACACTAGTTCTATCCTACACAGTGTTAAAGAAGGAACTGCAGATGCTGGAGAATCAAGGGTACACAAAAGGCTGGAGAAACTCAGCGGGTGCAGCAGCATCTAAGGAGCGAAGGAGATAGGCGACGTTTCGGGTCTCGACTGTCTCCTTCGCTCCTTAGATGCTGCTGCACCCGCTGAGTTTCTCCAGCCTTTTGTGTACCTTCTATCCTACACACTTGGGCCAATTTACAGAGGCCAATTAACCTACAAACCTGCATGCCTTTGGAGTGTGGGAGGAAACATGAGTATCCAGTGAAAACCCACGCAGTGACCGGGAGAACGTACAAACTCTGCACAGACAGCACCCGTAGTCTGGATGAAACCCGGGCCTCTGGCGCTGTAAGGCAGCAACTCTACCGCTGCGCCACTGTGTCACACTGCCACGTACAAATGGCATTGGATGGAAATGTCAGTGCCTTCACTAAATATCCCCGAGGCAGACACGAGTCGACCAAATTAGCAAGTGTGATATCGCACATTGTTTAGTTTAGTTTTATGGTTCTCATGTGTACAGAGGAACAATGAAAACCTTTTTTTGTTGCATGCTATCCAGTCGACGAAAAGATTATACACGATTACAATCAAGTTATCCACAGTGTACAGATGCAGTATAAAGGGTATAATGTTTAGTGCAAGATAAAGTCCAGTGTAGTCCGCGGGTCTCCAATGAAGTATATGGGAGGTCACGGGAGGGAGATCATTGGCTCAGAGGCCAGATAAATAGAAAAATAAAAACATGTAGCAACAAGTTTTGGAAAAATTAAAGGAGGTGGCTAAATGTTTATTCAAACATAATTTGAGTCTTAATGATCTTTTGATGAAAGGAAGGTAGACAAAAATGCTGGAGAAAGCGGGTGAGGCAGCATCTATGGAGCGATGGAATAGGCAGCGTTTCGGGTCGAGACCCTTCTTCAGATGAAAGGAAAGATGATGAGATTCGAGATATTCCAGGCTTGAGCCTGGTGGATTTAATCATCATTCGTTGAAACCATCAACGGGCAAGGTGCCTTACAATGCTACGTACGACACTGTGATCGCAGCTTCTACTGAAGTGGGGATCGCTAGCAGCTCATCCGCCCTTTGACAGGTCTTGTTTTTGGTCCTGCTGGGGGTCCACATCTCCAAACCAGATGGGGGAGACAGTTTAGTCGCCGACTATCCGACCATGGAGCAGGTAACACGGGATTACATGGTACCCGTGGCGGGGGGGGGGGGGGGGGGGATTAAAAGATGTTGAAAATACTGCTGTCAACATGCTACCAAGGGAGTGCATCCTCCTGATGAGATGTTAAAGTGAGGGGGCTTCTTCAACGGTGCTTTATGGAGTCATCATTTGGAAACAAACCCTTCAGCCCAACTTGCCAACATAGCCCATCTACCCCAGTCCCACCTGCCTGGCCCATATCCCTCTAAACCTATCCGAGCCAGGTGCCTGTCTAAACCGATCCCTGCACATACAACAACTGGGACTTGAAAATGGCGCCAATGGCAAGATCATGAAGGGCCCCGACCACCCCAGCAACGGACTGTTCCAGCTGCTACGGTCAGGCGAGCGCCTCCGCTGTCACGCTGCAAAAACAGAGGATGAGACGGAGTTTCTTCCCACAGGCCATCAGGACTGTAAACTCTAATCTCACCAGGGACTAATTTACTGTTGTGTCTTTAAAAGAAAAAATGTAAATACTGGTTCTGTTCTGTTCTGTTGTTTTACACAATCCCGCAGGCATTGCCACTTTCATTTCACTGTACATCTTGTATGTGTATGTGACAAATAAACAGAAACATAGAAAATAGGTGCAGGAGTAGGCCATTCGGCCCTTCGAGCCTGCACCGCCATTCAATATGATCATGGCTGATCATCCAACTCAGTATCCTGTCTTCTCCCCATACCCCCTGATCCCTTTAGCCACAAGGGCCACATCTAACTCCCTCTTAAATATGGCCAACAAACTGGCCTCAACTACCTTCTGTGGCAGAGAATTCCACAGATTCACCACTCTCTGTGTGAAAAATGTTTTTCTCATCTCGGTCCTAAAATACTTCCCCCTTATCCTTAAACTGTGACCCCTTGTTCTGGACTTCCCCAACATCGGGAACAATCTTCCTACATCTAGCCTGTCCAACCCCTTAAGAATTTTGTACGTTTCTATAAGATCCCCCCTCAATCTTCTAAATTCTAGCGAGTATAAGCCGAGTCTATCCAGTCTTTCTTCATATGAATGTCCTGCCATCCCAGGAATCAGTCTGGTGAACCTTCTCTGTACTCCCTCTATGGCAAGAATGTCTTTCCTCAGATTAGGAGACCAAAACTGTACATAATACTCCAGGAGTGGCCTCACCAAGGCCCTGTACAACTGAACTAAAGTGGACTTGACTTGACAAAAACTGGCGACTCTGTATATTGTCTCAGTGTTATACACATGTGCTGCTATACACATGTGCTGTATCCGAGATGCTTATCTAATGTGTTTCCAAGAAGTTATGTATAGTGATACATGTACTGAACTGTATACAAAAACAAATTTCACTGTACCTCGGTACATGTGTCAGATAACGTACCATACCACCCCATAGTCTGTGGTCTTCTGGAGCTGACAAAACTTGAGAGCTCCTCACTGCAAAAATGCAAAAATGTTACCGGGAGGGTACAACATCTGTATCAAACTTTTATTCTGCTTTTCTACAATTCCTTGTGGAATCGGGAGCAACTTTCTCCATCAGATTCTCAGATGCTGAATATTGCCTGTTGGAGTTACAGATGAAAACAGGCGATACTATTCTTGTATAAATGTACAATCAAAGGACAATTCTTCAATGTGAGCTGTCGATCATGTCAAACACCATGCCATGCAAAGTCAGCAAAAGTGTTTTCTGTGGTGATTTGTACTGTCCTATCCCACGGATAAAATGCACATCAATAACGCATGACGGCTACCCAAGGACTCGAAAGAAAAACGAGTCCAGTTCATGCCTAGGAGTCGAGTGGCGACTGATATATTTGAGGATTCATCAACAAACAGTGGACGAGGTGCCCTTGGTTCTATCAGTGTGGAAAAGTTATGCTTTCAGTCTTGCAAGGAAGTATCCTTCGCCGAATAATCGTCAAAGCATCAAACAAACACCGACGTGCTTCTGTTAACACTTCAAAATTATTACTCAATTAATTCTACACGTTGCAATTGTCTCCCTTCTTTAACGATATATATATATCCAACTCTGGGAGATTCGCACGTTAGATTGCAATACCGGCAGAAAAAGTAGTCAAAATGGTGGAGACCCAACAATGCTAAATATACCCCGAAGATAGGCACAAAATGCAGGAGTAACTCAGCGGGACAGGCAGCATCTCTGGAGAGAAGGAAATGGGTGATGTTCCGGGTCGAGGCCCTTCTTCAGACTGGTTACCCCACTGGTTATCCCATCCTTTTGCCACGGGAAATAGCGTCTTTATCTTCTCCAATTGAACCCTATGATTTTTGCACACCCCGATTAAATTTACAAATACTATTTGAGCTCATTTTAGATGTGATACCAAGAATGCGGTTGCCGAATGGCCTAATCACAGAGTAGCAATCACCAAAGGATAACGGCTCAAGTTCCAAGAGGAAAGAGGTGGTGAATCTGTGGAAGTCATTGCCACAGGTGGTTGTGGAGGCCAAGTCAATGGGTATTTTTAAGGCATAGATTCAGTACAGGTGTCAGGGCTTATGGGGAGAAGGCAGGAGAATTGAGTTAGGAGGGAGAGATAGATCAGCCATGATGGCCTCATTCGGCTCCTATCACTTATGACAACAGTGCAATGATCTTCATACAGTTAAGATTGCACAAGACTACATATTAAATTCAGTAAAGATGAAGGAAAAGCAAGATTAAATCTTTAATCACAGAAACAATTTATTTTCCATACACCTATCTACACAAATACTAAATTCCACAACTTCTACCCCTCCCCCCCGCCCTTCTCTTAAAGTGATACAGTGTGGAAACAGGCCCTTCAGCTCAACACCCACACCGGCCAACAGTGTGTATACTCCCCCATAAATTGCTTCCTTCCCCTTTTCCTTCCCCCCCCTCCACAGTCTCCCTTCCCTTGAGCCCTATCCCTGACCCTGCACCTATCCCCCCCTACACAGTCTCCCTTCCCCTTGAGCCCTGACCCTGCACCTATCCCCCCCTCCTCCACAGTCTCCCTTCCCCTTGAGCCCTGTCCCTGACCCTGCACCAATTCCTCCCCTCCTCCATAGTCTCCCTTCCCCTTGAGCCCTGTCCCTGTCCCTGTACCTATCTGAAGAGGGGTTCCAACCCCTGGTTTGGGAACTGCTCTGCCCAGGACAAGTTGGGTCTGCTCTGCAGAGAGTAGTGCGTTTGGCCGAGCACACTATGGGAACTACACTCGCCCCACTGCAGGAACTATACATCAGAAGGTGCAGATCCAGAGCCAACAAAATCATGGGGGACCCTTTCCATCCCAGCAATGGACTGTTCCAGCTGCTACGGTCAGGCAAACGTCTCCGTTGGCATGCTGTGAAAACTGAGAGGATGAGACGGAGTTTCTTCACAGAGGCCATTAGGACTGTAAACTCCTATCTCACCAGGGACTAACTTACTGGAGCAATTTACTGTTGTGTGATGTCTTTTTAAAATTGCTGTTCTTTTCTTCTTTTTTTTAACTCCCACAAATATGTAATTACTGATTCTGTTCCATTCTGTTTTGTAGTTTTTTTGAACAGTCCGTGAGCATTGCCACTTTTCATTTCACTGCACATCTCGTATGCGTATGTGACGAATAAACTTGACATGACTTACACCACCTATCCATGTTCTCCAGGGATGCTGCCTGACCCGCTGAGTTACTCACACAGAAATGATCTATTGTCTATGGGTTAGCTACACTAAATGCCATGTGGAAGCTCAAAGTGGGCGGTGGGACTTTGGAAATTAATCTATTAATTGAATGACAGTAGAATGCCTTGCAAGAAAGGGTTTTCTGCACTTGCTGCGGGGCGTTACAATGGCGCAGTGGTAGAGATGCTGTCGTACAGCGCCAGAGACCCAGATTCGATACTGACAACGGGTACTGTCTTAACGGAGTTTGTATGTTCTCCTTGTGTCCGTGTGTGTTTTATCTGGGTGCTCCAGTTTCTCTCCAGACGTGTGGGTTTTTAGGTTAATTGGCTTTGGTAATATTGTAAATTGTCCCTAGAGTGTGTAGGGTAGAGCTAGTGTATTTTTGGAGATTAATGCTAATTGGCATGGACTCGGTGAGCCGAAGGGCCCGTTTCCACGATGTATCTCTAAATCTCTAAAGTCGCAAGTCTAAAGTCAATGGAGAGGTGACTAATGGCCCTGTCTCACGGTGCGAGTCCCCCCACGAGTGATCCCGAGTGAAAGAAAAAAAAAATATCACACTCGTGGTTGTCTACAAGATTCCAAGTTTGTGTTCACGAGTTTAAACGAGTTCCCACGTGTATGTCTAAGTTTGCCGTTTACTTCTCATTTCTGCGATATACCAAGGTCCTATCCCGAGTTACTCTTGAGCCAACCGTGAACGAAGGTCTGTTTTAAGTATCAAATAGAGGAGCTGGACAGCATCTCATACAGTAAGTATACTCTGATTCAGTATTGAAAGTTATTCAATTTCAGAACTTAAAAAAACTCGCTGCCATTGTGCAGCAAGGAGGCGGTGGCAGCGAAGCAACAGTGTTAAAGACAGCTCCATCCTGCGGCTTTGAGTTAAAAAATAGAATTCAATGCTGGTTGACAAAAAGTGAACACACAGTGCTGGAGTAACACAAAGACGCAGCAGAATTTTGGAAACGTCATCCCGTCACCCATTCCTTCTCTCCAGAGATGCTGCCTGTCCCGCTGAGTTAAAGAGTGCCCACGGTAGACTCACGAGTCACTACGGTAAACTCACGGGCTACTACGTTCTTACAACACTTTTAAAATATTTACTTCAAGAGTAAATTTACCTCGTGGAAATCTTTCATCATGTTGAAAGATTTTCACGAGTTAACAAGTTTCCCAAGTACCTGCCGCTAACGTTACGAGTCGCTGAGTTACGTCCACGTGTTCCGACGTTCCCGCTACATTAATTCTACGTGATTACCACGAGTTTGATATGTTTTAAACTCGGGATCACTCGTGGGTGGACTCGCACCGTGAGACAGGGGTTTAACAATGCCCGGCTTTTAAATTATATTAATCCATGATACTGCAGATGCTTCAAAGAAGAATGCTTCAGTCAGTACGGCAGGCCACCAAGAAATTAAGCTGAACCACAGCTGGATTTCCAGCTGCAAGAGTTGGACTTTCCTACATTAAATCATCTTTGAAAAGCCAGCGACAGAACCCGTGGGTTTCTTCTTGGTCAGAAAAGCACTGCCAGCATAAACAATCTCAGATCAGCATAAACAATCTCAGACCAAGAGTAGGCTTGGCGATCGCTTCGCCCAACACCTCCGCTTGGTTCGCAATAACCAACCTGATCTCCCGGTGGCTCAGCACTTCAACTCCCCCTCCCATTCCGAATCCGGCCTATCTGTCCTGGGCTTCCTCCATGGTCAGAGTGAGTCCCATCACAAATTGGAGCAGCAGCACCTCATATTTCGCTTGAGGAGTTTACACCCCAGCGGTATGAACATTGACTTCTCCAATTTCAGGTAGTTCTTGCTTTCTCCCTCCTTTCCCCTCCCCTTCCCAACTCTCCCACAGCCCACTGTCTCCGTCTCTTCCTTTCTTCTTCCCATCCCCCTCACCTCCACATCAGTCTGAAGAAAGGTCTCGACCCGAAACATCACCTATTCCTTCGCTCCATAGATGCTGCCTCACCCGCTGAGTTTCTCCAGCATTTTTGTCTACCTTCAGCTACCTAGAATGTGGACACCGTTTTATGGGCTAAAACATTTAAGAAAGCTAAGAGAAGTATTTTCTGAGTAAATTAACATAGAGGGCTGTGTAATCAACTATAAACCTGGGTCTCAGACATGCCTCACCCTGCATCCAACTTAGTGTCTCCACATTTCCTTGATTATCATTGCTTTCTGCTTATCTTCCATTCATTTGTCCTAAATACCATCTATAACTCATTCCCCATTAACCTGACTCTCATTCTAAAGAAGGATCTCGACCTGAAATGTCACCTAATCCTTTACTTCAGAGATTCTGCCTGACCCACCGAGTTATTCCATCTTATTGTGTCTGTCACTGATACAGTTCTTGATAACACTTCTACTCTTGATCCTTTTATAGATATTGGCAGAGCCATTCATTGACCACCCCTGAGAGACACAAGGTGCTGGAGTAACTCAGCAGGTCAGGCAGCATCTTCGGAGAAAAATAGGTGACGTGTCGGGCCGGAACCGTCATGTCTATTTTTGGTCTTGGACACACTAGAGGCAGGAAACATGTTCCCGATGTTGGGGGCATCCAGAACCAGGGGCCACAGTTTAAGAATGAGTAAGCTATTTAGAACGGAGACGAGGAAACACATTTTCTCACAGAGAGTGGCGAATCTGTGGAATTCTCAGCCTCAGAAGGCGATGGAGGCAGGTTCTCTGGGTGCTTTCAAGAGAGAGCTAGATAGGGCTCTTAAAGATAGCGGAGTCAGGGGATATGGGGAGAAGACAGGAACAGGGTACTGATTGTGGATGATCAGCCATGATCACATTGAATGGCGGTGCTGGCTCGAAGGGCCAAATGGCCTACTCCTGCACCTATTGTCTATTGTTTATTGTTATAAACCAGCATCTGTGGTTTCTTTTTAAACATATGGACCACCCTAATTGCTTCCAAACTGGGTGGCCTGCTCAAGGGGCATTTTGGAGTGAATTAACAATACTGCAGCTTTGGAGCCATGTTGTTGGAACGGGTGCAGAAGAGATTCACCAGATGTTGCCTGGGCTCGCAGGCTTCAGTTATAGGGCATGGCTGGGTGGACTGGAACTTCTCTTTTGGAACATAGGAGGGGTGACCTAATTAATGAAGCGTACAAGACAATGAGGTGTGAATGCTCATTGTCTTTTAAGCCAGGGTAGAGGATTCTAAAATGAGAGGGCATAGGCTTAAGGTGAGAGGGGAGAGAATTAAGAGACACAAGCTGCTGGCGTAACTCAGCGGGTCAGGCAACATCTCTGGAGAACATGGATAGGTGACATTTCGGGTTGCAACCCTTTTTCAGCCGGATACTGTAAGAACCACAGGGGCACCTTTTAAACTCAGTAACTGGAACGAGCTGCCAGAAAAAGCTATAGTGGTGAATACAAGTATGAATTTTATGACATTTAGACAGCTAACTGGATAGGAAGGTGGGCCAAATGCAAGTAAATGGGACTAGCCCAAAATGCCACTTGGTCAGCATGGATAAAGTGGGCCGAAGGGCCTGTTTCCATGCTGCATTGCTCTATGAATCTATCGGGAGACAACAGCAGATTTCCTTATCTGATATACATTAATGAACAACTTGTTTATTAAGACCATAATCTAGTAGTTTCATGCTCATTATTGTTGATCACAGCTTTTATTAAAGAATTTAAACGAGATTGATCCCTGGGATTGAAAAGACTAGGCTTGTATTCACTGGAGTTTAGAAGGATGAGGGGGAATCTTATAGAAACATATAAAATTAGAAAAGGACTGGACAAGCTAGATGCAGGAAAAAATGTTCCCAATGTTGGGCGAGTCCAGAACCAGGGGACAAAGTCTTAGAATAAAGGGGAGGCCATTTATGACTGAGGTGAGAAAAAAGTTTTCACCCGGAGAGTTGTGAATTTATGGAATTCCCTGCCACAGAGGGCAGTGGAGGCCAAGTCACTGGATGGATTTAAGAGGGAGTTAGATAGAGCTCTAGGGGCAAGTGGAGTCAAGGAATATGGGGAGAAGGCAGGCACGGGTTATTGATTGGGGACGATCAGCCATGATCACATTGAATGGCGGTGCTGGCTCGAAGGGCTGAATGGCCTCCTCCTGCACCTATTTTCTATGTCTATGTTTCTATATTTATTTGATTCGCTGTATTTTCCTCCTCTAAATAGTCCACTGTGGTAGGATCTGAACTCCTGTCTCCAGATCATTAGGTCTGGCCTCTGGATTAATAGTCCAGTACATTTTAATGATGCCACCAAGAGGGCAAATTAGCTGAATAAGAGGTAAAGCTTTTATACTGAAAAGATACCGGAGTAAACCCATTAAACTGCTTCGGGTTAGTCAGCAATAACCTACTTTTCATTTTATTGTTCTTCTAAAACAAAAGAATCTGCACACAATCTATTGCATAGCCTCAAATTATGCAATGCACACATTGGATTTTTTCCTCTATAACTGTTACACTACAATGCTGAGAAACTACATTCTGTACTCTGGCACTTTTCTTTTTACACTATCTGGGTCGGCGCGGTGGCACAGCGGTAGAGTTGCTGCCTTACTGCGCCAGAGACCCGGGTTCGATCCTGACCACGGGTGCTGTTTGCATGGAGTCTCTATGTCTCCCCACCCCGTGACCTGCATGGGTTTTCTCTGGGTGCTCCGGCTTTCTCCCACACTCCAAAGACGTACAGGTTTGTAGGTTTAAGAAAGAACTGCAGATGCTGTAAAAATTGAAGGTAGACAAAAAATGCTGGAGAAACACAGCGGGTGAGGCAGCAATTATGAAGAGAAGGAATAGGCAATGTTTCGGGTGGAGACCCTTCTTCATTCTGATGCTGCCATAGATGCTGCTTCTCCCGCTGAGTTTCTCCAGGTTTGTAGGTTAATTGGTTTTGGTAAAATTGCAAATGATCCCTCGTGTATTTAGGGTAGTGGAGGGTGCCGGGATCGCTGGTCGGCACAGACTCGGTGGGCCGAAGCGCCTGTTTCCACGCCATATCTCTAAACTAAACTTTGCTTGAGTTTGGCTTGAATGTATTCATATATAGTATTATCCGATTTGAACCTGCCTCCACCACCTCAGAGGGCGGTGGAGGCCGGTTCTCTGGATGCTTTCAAGAGAGCTAGATAGTGCTCTTAAAGATAGTGGAGTCAGGGGATATGGGGAGAAGGCAGGAATGGGTTACTGATTGGGGATGATCAGCCAAGATCACATTGAATGGCGGTGCTGGCTCGAAGGGCCAAATGGCCTACTCCTGCACCTATTGTCTATTGAATGGATAGCACGCAACAAAAGCTCTTCACTTTACCCTAGTACACGTGACAAAAATAAACTTAAATCCTAAACATCTTGGAAATCAATCAAGTACATAAAAACATATTTTCAATAATTTGCTCTTAGTGCCATCTATATAAAAACACTTCCCACTCGATATGTTTGCCTTATGAATCGCCCTCTTTTGACATGTCCTTTGTTTCCTTCACAGTCAACCCGTTTTTTTAAAAACTACACAAAGAACAATCCAGACATCTGTGAAAACATGCTCTCAATTTTTCAACATCCCAGCTGTGTGGTAAACCCATGAAAATTCTCCAAAATGCATTTGACACTTCAGACTTATGAACAATAATTGCATGTCCAAAGCATTTCATTTGCTTCTACACCTAATGCAACATTTGAATCAGAACATCTCTGTGGAAAGAATAAACAGATATCCCCTTGAGCCTGTTACACCCTTCAATTACATCATGGTCTTTTAAACTCAAAAATCCCCTCAATTCGTTAAACTATAATATTTCTATCTGCTCTGAAATGTTCAGCTGGCCAGGTTTTAATTATCTTTGAGATAGTCATAGTGCCATCCAGCATGGAATCTGGCCTTTTGGCCCAACTTGCCCGCACCGACCAACATGCCGCATCTACTCAAGTACCAGCTGCCTACATTTGGTTCTTATCTCTCTAAACCTGTTCTATCCATGTACCTGTTTAAAGGTTTCTTCAACATTGTGATAGTGCCAGCTGTAACTATCTCCTCCGACAACTCGTTCCATATACCAACCACCCTTTGTTTAAAAGATGTTGCTCCTCAAATTCCTATTAAATCTCCCCCCCCCCCCCCCCCCCCCCTCAGCTTAAACCTATGTCCTCTAGTTCTCCACTCCCCTTCTCTGGGTAAAAGATGTGCATTTAGCCCATCAATTTCTCTCATGGTCATATATACATCTCTATAACATCACGCTTCACTCCTCTGCGCTCTAAGGAATAATTTCCTAACCTACTCAACCTCTCCCTGTAGCTCAGCCCCTCAGGGAGTCAGGGAGCCATAAAGTAGGAGTGAAGCGAGTCGCTTGGGGAGATCGCATTATTCCCGTTTATGTTGTGATTCCCTGACATCAGCCCGGAACGTCCTCTCTCTATTGTTACACCCTTTGTTCGGGACTGTCCAAACCCAGATGAAGTGACCTTCCTCTTAAATCTATCCCAGAAAATCATTTGATCATCTTAATCAGCTCAATTAGATTAACTTTTCATCTTCTGAACAAGGTAAAGCAAGGTTAGTTGATGGAACTTGTATATTGGTAATTGCATGTGAACCAATCATAGTAGAAGTAGCATCACTAACCCCACCTTACTGTATGATTCATACTAACACCCGCTTCCCACACTGGTCAGTCTTAGAAGCGGTAACGATGAACTAACAGCCTGCTGTACCGCTATACTATGTGTACCCATTAAAGATGAACTTGAACTCCAGGTTGTACACTTTGCTTATTTACAGAACTCATCCTCAATTTAAACTTTTTGGCCCACGGTATACGGTATATCAGTACCGTTCACTGCTCGAAGCCTAGTACTTTACAAAGTCCAGTGTTCTCAACGGGCGGCACAGTGGTAGAGCTGCTGCCTTACAGCGCCAGAAACCCAGGTTTGAACCTGACTAAGGGTACCGTCGGCATGTATTTTGTATGTTCTCCCCGTAATCGCGTGTGCTTTCTCCGGGCGCTCCGGTTTCCTCCACGCAGACAGGGCTAGAGGTCAGGATCAAACCTGGGCCTCTGACGCTGAGGCAGCGGCTCTACCAGCTGAGCCACTGCACCACCCACTGTGCTGTTATCCCTGTTCTTCTCACAGAACTGTGTGTCATGCTGAGTACTTTTGAGAATCTCTTACTCCAAACTCTGACTTCATTCAGCTTCACCACAAAGATATTTCCATGCTCCAAGCAACTGCTTGCCAAATTAACCATTTTCTTTGAAATAATAAAACAAAGTATAGTATGACAATGGAGTTAGAAGTTAGAACTTGACAACCATGTATCCATCTGTTCTCAACCTCCAACCATACGTCACTGTAGACTTGAATTTTACTCAGTGTATGCACTATGTCCTTTCAGAGTAGATGAGATAACATAAAATGAATAATACGAATAAAACAGGCGGAACGGTGGCGTAGCGTTAGAGTTGCTGCCTTACAGCGCTTACAGCCCCGGAGACCCGGGTTCAATCCCGACTACGTGTGCCATCTGTACGGAGTTTGTACGCTCTCCCCGTGACCGCATGGGGTTTCTCCAAGATCTTCGGTTTCCTCCCACACTCCAAAGATGTACAGGTTTGTACGTTAATCGGCTTGGTATACATGTAAATTGTCCCTAGTGTGTTTAGATAGTGTTAGTGCGGGGATCGCTGGTTGGTGCGGACTCGGTGGTGTGAAGAGCCTGTTTCCGCACTGTATCTCTAAACTAAACTGAACTTACTTTAAGGAATGCCAAAAGATTCTGACCAATGCCTCGAACACACTTATTATTCATTAAATATAAAAATAATGTGATTTTCTTCTCACTTCCTGAATGTTTCTTTGGAACTGGAGTAATGCAAACCAGACACATATGGCTGGGCACAGATTATCAGCTCTGATGAAAATTCCATTAACAGGTAAATACTTACAGGCAGTAGACAAATATACAGCAGCTGTAGATCATGGGAAGTTCATCTAACAACTATGACAAAGAAAAAAAAACAATGAATTTCACAAACAAAATACATAGAAAAACTGATGTAAACCCAGGTTAAATGCCAGAGCAGCCTGAAGGCAAACTGCATTTGACATCATTTCCCCATCCCAATATATGGTAAATGAGTGACACAGTTCCCACACGTTGCAAGGATACAAAGCTCTTTTTCATACCAAGCACAACACTAAAGGGCCTGTCCCACTTACGCGATTTTCTCGGCGACTGCCGGCACCAGCCATAGTCGCAGCAGGTGGCCGAACATTTTCAACATGTTGATTATCCAGCAGCGACCTGGAAAAGGTACGCCTCTTTGGGCGACTACTTACGACCATACAGGCGTCACGTGTCGAAAACATCTAATGACTTTTTTTTATAAAGTGTCTCACTTAGATCTCTTGTAAAAGCGCAACACTTGCATTTTAAAGTGATCTTCACTGTTACAACGAAAACATTGGCGTAACTCAGTGGATCAGGCAGCAAGCACTTGTGGAGGTAGAAATAGGTGACTTTCAGGTCAGGACTCTTCTTCTTATAGTGGGGGGCGAATAAAGCGAAAAAGCTGGGCAAATGAGAGGTGGCTCAGGTGGTGGGGGGGGGGTTTGATAGGCAGATGGTTGGAGTAAGTGACAAAGACTAGAGGTGAAAAGCTGGCAAACTGGTGTTTCAAATGAGGGGAGAAGAGGAGGAGAAAAATTTAAAACTGGAGGGAGTGATATCAATCACGAACAAATCATGAATATCACCACTGCTCATGAATAAAGCAGGAAAGGAGTAGACAGTAACCACAGCAGAGACTCTAGTTCAGAGTTCAAGTTCACCTCAAGTTCAGGTGAAATGAGGAGAGAAATAGTGCACAATCAAAGAAAATAGTGCAGTGCAATTTTTACAGATTCTCATTTAAATTCCTCACCACAAGGTTCAGGAACTTGGGTGGCACGGTGGCGCAGTGACAGAGTTGCTGCCTTTACAGTGCCAGAGACCCAGGTTCAATATTGACCAACCCTAAATTTAGTTCACAGTAACATTCAACCCATTTGGGTGCATTTGTATTTGGGGTTGTTGCCGGCGGCCTATACTGGTGGCACGTTCTCCCCGTGACCTGCATGGGTTTTCCCCCGGGATCTCCGGTTTCCTCACATAAATAAGTTTATTGACCAAGTATTCACATACAAGGAATTTGCCTTGGTGCTCCGCCCACAAGTAACAACATGACATACAGTGACAGTTACGAATGACTCAGAAAACACTAAACATTAATAATAATCAAACATTAATGATGAAACGTCATTGATCAAGCACTGTGAACAAACAAAATACCAGATCAAAGGGAGGCTACAGATGTTTGGCTGTTGAGTAGAGCAACTACACGTGGATAAAAACTGTTTTTATGTCTGGCTGTGGCAGCTTTGACAGTCCGGAGTCGCCTTCCAAAGGGAATAAGCCAAAAACCTACAGGTTAGTAGGTAAATTGGCTTGATATCATTGTAAATTGTTGCTAGTGTGTGTAGGATAGCGATAGTGTGCGGGGATCGATGAAACAGGCGGCGTATCGTTTAACTAAATGAAACAAAAACTAAACTAGTATGATAGGTATAATGGTATATGGACTCACTGATTTGATATGTTCTGTATTTGTGCCGACTATATTCTGTTGTGCTGATGCAAAGGAAGAATTTCATTGTCCTATCTGGGCCATATGACAATAAACTCTCTTGACTTGACATGACTAGGTAATATGCTCGACGATGTAATGGGCCATCCAAGTAACAAAATGACATCCAGATCCAGTTTAAAGAACTCAGATGCCAATGAATTGCTTAGATCCTTGCAGTTGCATGGGTCCATCATTGATTTTGATGTTCACCAGAAGTTTATTAGTCTCATCTGGATGGAGACCAGGAATACCAAAAATACAAGTCAGGTCTGAAGGGCAGTCAGGAAATTAGAGCTTAAACATATAATTGAAACACTGGTAGTTGCTCACCTGCATTTCATATTTCAGTGTCATGTGGAAACACCATGACCCTATTCCCACGGCTGAAACAAGAATAAAATTCAAAAAATTAAGAAAGGGAAAAATATGGTGTTATATGCCCAAAGTTCATATTAAAAAACTACACAGAAGATGCTAGGTAGACAAAAGTACTGTAGAAACTCAGAAGGTGCAGCGGCATCTATGGAGCGAAGGAAATAGGCAACGTTTCGGCCCAAAACATTGCCTATTGCCTTCGCTCCATAGATGCTGCTGCACCCGCTGAGTTTCTCCAGCACTTTTGTCTACCTTCGATTTTCCAGCATCCACAGTTCCTACTTAAACACAGAAGATGCTAAGTTGTTTAAGATAAATAGCTTCATATATGTTTAAACCGTCATTAAAAGTCTGACTATGTGATTAAGCTTTAGCAGTTTGCAATTTTACAAGATCTAAATTCCATATTGAACGACTGATTGAAAGACACAGCATGAGAACAAACCCTTCGGCCCACTCAGCCCATGCCGACCATCGATAACCCGTTCACACCTAGCTCGATGTTATCCCACTTTCTGTGCACATTATGGGCAATGTACAGGGGCCAATTAACGTACAAAACCGCACGTCTTTGGCATGTGGGGGGGAAACCCGGAGCATCCAGAGAAAAACCCATGTCGTCACAGGGAGAACGTACAAACTTCATACAGAGAGCAGCCAAGGTCAGGATCGAACCTGGGTCTCTGTTGCCGTGAGGGAGCAGCACGACCAGCTGCGCTGTTGTTCTTTCCCGTAAATATTATTTAATCCCATTCTACGAAAAAAGGTTACTTCTAAATATGAACGATACCAGTCATTCCACATAACCACATAATTCTGTGGCACATAAACCGGGGAATTCACCCTTTATTTTTGGTTAACTTAATTGTTGCAAAAGACAGGGCGATGCCGAAAAGCACGTGGGAACAACTTCAATGCACTGATCTTATTGGTTTTATACTGAAAACAAAGGTTTCCTCCATTAATTAAGCTCACTCCTTGGGGCTGCTTGTCAAACATCCGCATGGTGGGGGTCTTAAAGGATTACAATTTACACTGAATTGTCAGCACAGTCCAGCAAGAGCCTTTGGCATTACAGAACGTTCCCCATTCACACTCCCCCACCCCTCCCTGTGCTAATCCTGAATTTCTCTTCATTGTTATTTGGCCGAGAACACCAAGAAATTCATCATTCGGTTAAACAGGAAATTGACAGATTGTTGATTAGTTCGGGTGTCAGGGGTTATGGGAGGGGGGGGGGAAAGGCAGGGGAATGGGGTTGTCAGGAAAAGATAGCCGTGATTGAATGGCAGAGTAGATTTGGTGGGCCGAATGGCCTAATTCTGCTCCTATAGCTGATGAACCCAAGAACGATGCTAACTTTGGTTATATTGGAGCATAAGACATTGAATCAGAATTAGATCATTCAGCCCATCGGGTCTACTCTGCCATTCGATACTGAATGATCAAGTTTTCCCTCATTTTCCTGCCTTCTCTTCATAACCCGTGATGCACTTACTAAATTTTTCTTTAGTCTTAGAGAGTGGTGAATCCGTGGAATTCATTGCGACAAATGGCTGTGAGAGTCGGCGACTAAACCATATCCCCCACCCCCAGCAGGACCAAAAACAAGACCTGTCAAAAGGGCGGATGAGCTCCTAGCGAGCCAACGGCCATCCACACTTCAGTAGAAGTTGCGATCACTGTCGTACATGGCAGAGTAGACCCGATGGGCTGAATGATCTAATTCTGATTCAATGTCTTATGCTCTAATATAACCAAAGTTAGGATCGATGATAAAGCACTCACACACCAAAATCCTGTACTTCCAGCGGCGGGTCGACAGGAACTGGAGGACAGAGATGTGTGGTGCGTCCGTCACCGTTCCCGTCGGAAACCAGCACCACTGCGTCGCTAATGTTTTCAACAATGATGAATGAATGAACTTTAAAAAGACATTGACAGGTCCTTGATTAGTAACAGTGTCAAAGATTACGGGGAGAAGACAGGAGAATGAAGTTAAGAGGGAAAGATTTAGCAGCCACAATTGAATGGTAGAGTAGACTTGATGGGCCAAACGGCCTAATTCTGCTCCGATGACATGAACAAATCACGAACCTATCAAGCACCGCTTAAAAAATACTCTCCAATTATTTTTTTTCACAATTCACTGCCCTCTGGCTAAAGAAACACCTCCTCACCTCCATTCTAGAGGTGCATCCTTTTATCAAGAGGTGTGTCCTTTTATTCGGAGGCTATGCCAAGACTCTCCCACGACTGGAAACATCCTTATTCTTCTTTAATATCTCCGCTTTGCCTCCACATCCTCCTCGACCCCTCCACCCTATTTAGTCACCGGTTCCTAAGCAGCACTAAATGCTGGGCTTGCACTTTTACAACTATTTCAGTAAAGCACTCTCCTACCCCATCCCCCATGTCATCAATACTAAGTACTTGGGCACACCCCATTTTTTTTGTTAAAAATCATAATAGGGCCTATTCAATTACTGCTAAATTGTCTAAATTACCATTTGCAATCTAATTACCCATTTATGTTATAAAGCTTCTTTTGAAAAAGGGTCTGTGCAAAGTTTTGGCAGAGATGCTGAAATAACACCATCCATCTCAATGAGCAAGGAGATGTTTTTCTTCCGTGCTGCTTCCAACACCATCAGCATGAGTTTTCACTTACACTTGTTTCTCTTTGAATCACTTCCCTCTGGAAGGCAACTCCAGACTGTCAAAGCTGCCACAGCCAGACATAAAAACAGCTTTTTTCCACGAGCAGTAGCTCTACTCAATAACCAAAAACCTGCAGCCTCCTTTTGCTTTGGTATTTTATTTAATTCACATGTTTAATCAATAATGTTTTATTGTTAATGTAGATTGATGTTTGTAGATTGATGTTGCATGTTAACCAATCACACATAAGCCAGCATCACTAACTCCACCCCACTGTAACACTTATACTAACAGTTGTTTCCGGCACTCCCGGTCTGAGCAGCTAGGATGTACTGACAACCAACCATCCTTTATGCTGTTAAGTTTCAGTGCTGATTAAACATGTATTTGAATCACGTACTGTGTCTGGTGCTTGTTTACAGTTAATGTTTAATGTTTTATGTGTCATTCCTAACTGTCACTGTATGTCATGTTGTCACTTGCGGGCGGAGCACCAAGGCAAATTCCTTGTATGTGAATACTTGGCCAATAAACCTATTCATTCATTCATTCTCCAACAGTGAGAACATTTTAGAGGCAGAGGATAAAACAAAGTTGTTTTCATTTTTTTTTTTTTAAACGCATTAATCCAGCACACAAACTCTAATATAAAGGAATCGGGAATGTACAAGGATTGTGATAGAAAACTATAATGCCTGCTATGCTGATTTAATTGGAATGATTGGCGTTATGCACCTCAATTCAAACCCCAACTCAGATCAATATGTGTAGGAAGGAACTGCAGATGCAGGTTAGACACAAAAAGCTCGAGTGGCTCAGCGGGACAGGCAGCATTTCTGGAGAGAAGGAATGGGTGATGTTTTGGGTCGAGACCCTTCTTCAGGCATCTAAAGAAGGGTCTCGATCCGAAACGTCACCCATTCCTTCTCTCCAGAGATGCTGCCCGTCCCGCTGAGTTAATGCAGCTTTTTGTGTTGATCATCAGATCAATATGTGGCCAAACAATTCCCTTTATAAAGGGCCATTGTGTGCCACTGAAATGGAAGACGAGACGGCATCACGTACTGGCATTTGGAGACAGTAAATAGGGATAATAATCGTCAGTGGTGGGGAGCTGATCAAGTGATCGTTGATTAATGGGAATTGTGAATATTTGGAGAAATAGATAATAGTTAATCAGTTTAGTTTATTGCCACGTATACCAAGGTACAGCGAAAAGCTTTTGTTGCGTGCTATCCATTCAGCAGAAAGACAATACACGATTGCAATCGAGCCATTGCCGTGTATAGATACATGATAAGGGAATAATGTTTAGTGCAAGGTTAAGCCTTGACGCTTTAAGCCTTAATGAGGGCACAGGAGTGTGCATATTTAAGACATAGACACAAGGAACTGCAGGCGCAGGTTTACAAAAAGAGTCACAAAGTGCTGGAGTAACTTAGTGGAAAAGATTAGAAAAACCTACTGAGGTATATAAAATGATGACATATATAGATAGGAAGGAATGAGAGATATAGGCACTTTTCACCATAAAGTTAGACAAAACTAGAGGACAAAGTTTAACGGTAGAGAAGAGATAAAGAGGGGATCTGAAGGGAATTTTTTTTTCAAACATAAAGCGTGGCGAGTACCTGGAAAATAAAGCCTCCGAGAGTGGAGGAAGCAGCAACTGTGAGAGTTGCCGACATCGTTTAAGAAGTGTCTGCACAAGCACTTGAATTATTTACAAGCCTTGCTGAAAGGTGTAGGAAGGAACTGTAGATGCTTGTTTACACTGAAGATAGACACAAAATGCAGGAGTAAGTCAGCGGGACAGGCAGCATCTCTGGAGAGGAATGGGTGACATTTCTAAAGAAGGGTCTCGACCTGAAACGTCACCCATTCCTTCTCTCCAGAGATCCTGCCTGTCCAGCTGAGTTGCTCCAGCATTTTGTGCGAGCCTTGCTGAAAGATTGGATGGTGAAAGAATAGAGGTGGGTTCCCATTGGGTTGGCGTGGAACGTAGTAGGCTGAATGGCCTGTTTCTGTGCTGCATGACTATATAAGTAAGCATGCCCCTTGTGACCGCGGACTACAACCTCTAACTGTTGACGTTCTTCAAGCTCGTGCACCAATCATCCATAAATGGGTCGCATTTAGTTTAGTTCAGTTCAGTTTAGAGATACAGCGCGGAAACAGGCCCTTCGGCCCACCGGGTACGAGCCGACCAGCGATCCCCACATATTAACACTATCTTACACCCATGTGGGACAAATTTTACATTTATCAAGCCAATTAGCCTACATATCTGTACGTCTTTGGTGTTTGAGGAAATCGAAGATCTCGGGGAAAACCCACGCAGGTCACGGGGAGAACGTACAAACTCCGTACAGACAGCACCCTGTAATCGGAGGTTGCAGATAGTGGAAGGTAAGACCTCCCTGGTGGAATAAAACTGGGTGAAAAAAAGGTCTTACCTTCCACTACCTGCAACCTCCGGCACCCTCCTTCAACTAGCATCGCAACCGGCTGCGACTAAAAAAATTACCGATTTTTAAAACGGCAACCTATTTTTAGTCGCGGCCGGTTTTGAATTTTTTGAAATAATCGCCGGAACATAGAAGAAGCAGAAACCACTTTCGACCATTATGTAGACTGACAAAAACCTCCGGGAACCGCACGGAAACCTTGGGTGGGGCGCAAAGTCTCCAGAGGTTTCCGTTCAGGTTTCCTAAGTGGGACAGGGGCATAAGGCAGCAATTCTACCGCTGTGCCACCGTGCTGCCTATGTTTTAAGTTTAGGCATCCATAGAGTTAATATTCCCAGGAAAGGAATACTTACTGCTTAAGCTGCATAAACTATGCATTCATCAATGCTTGAAGTATCAATCCTACATAATCATTCCACTCATTTGAAAGGAATTCAATAAAGTGGCAGGAAGAGTGCTGAAAACAATGAACACAAGGTAGTCATTTTTTCCAATTAAAATAAGGTCAAATCGATTTGAGATTTCTTAAAGTAATTAAAAGTTTCAGGAATGTTAAAGGGTAAAACGGTTCCCTTAATTGACGTAGACACAAATTGCTGGAGAAACTCAGCGGGTGAGGCAGCATCTATGGAGAGAAGGAATTGGCAACATTTCGGGTCTCGACCCTTCTCCTTCAGGACAGTGGTGAAAGCTGGCAGATCTGCAGTCTCACAGCACCAGAGACACGGATTCAATCCTGACCTTGGCTATCTGTGTGAGTGTTTGCGCCTTCTCCCTGTGACCACGTAGGTTTCCTCTGGGGGCTCTTTTTGGAGGTTAATTGGCCGCTCCAAATTGCCCCTAGTTTAGTTTAGTTTACAGAAACAGCGCAGAAACAGGCCTGTCAGCCCGTCGACCAGCACTAGGGACAATTTACAATTTTTACCGAAGTCACTGAACCTACAAACCTGTACATCTTTGGAGTATGGGAGGAAACAAGAGCACCCGGAGAAAACCCACGGGGTCATGGGGAGTGTACAAACTCTGTCTAGACAGCACCCGTAGTCTGGATCGGACCAGAGTCTCTGGCGCTGTAGGGCAGCACCTCCACTGCTGCGCCACTGTGCCCCCCCCTCACAGTGTGGGTGGACAGTGTGTAGGGAATGGACACAAAAGTAGCATAGAATAACATAGAACTAGTGTGAACTAATGGTCATCGACGACTCGGTGGGGGGGGGTCAGCAAGGAAAGGACTGGTTCGCTGTTGTACTGTATATTTCTGTCAAACAACAAGGGGGAACCAAGTCATTCAAAAGAATTGGGGAAGAGGGGAAACAAGTACTTCCTTTCTCGTGGCCTAATTCTACTCGGATCATTAATGAACACGATCTGATGACCATAGGCAAGAGTCACTATTTTGGCGCCATTTCACAGTCACAGCTGCAGCGGGCCACAAGGGTCTGTTGCGGCCGTAAACCCCCATTCCGGTCGACCTGTGAACCGTTGTCCCTCTCTTTGGACCACCCTCTTCACCCCTTGTTTGCCGGGGGTGGGTGACTCCTCAGCCGATCTTGAGGGTGCGGAAGGCAAGATCCCACTTGTCCTTCGTGGATCCGAATAAATTTCAAGATCTTTCTTTATGTTTACAAAGCCTTTAACGGGCTTGCCCCCACCTACATCAAAAGTCTGCTCACCCACCACACCTCAGATCGGCCGACTTGGGGTTACTGACCATCCTGCGGTCTAGGCATGGGCTCAGGGGCGACCGCGCCTTTGCGGTTGCAGCTCCTAGACTGTGGAACAGCATCCCTCTCCCCATCAGAACTGCCCCCTCCATCGACTCCTTTAAGTCGAGACTTAAAACTCATCTTTACTCTCAAGCCTTTCTTGACGTCCTCCGAGGGAGGGCTATATGTATGTATTTATGTGTGTACTTAATCTATGAACCACTGTTGTATAACGTTAGTACCTCCACCAATGTAAAGCACTTTGGTCAACGAGAGTTGTTTTTTAAATATGCTATAGAAATAAAAGTGACTTGACTTTACTGATTAGGCCCCTTAATCAGCATCCGCCGCCATTTCTCCAACTCCTCCATGCCCCTCTCCAATTCCCAGTCTTCAGGAGCGGGCAGGGGGGGGGTCAGGCTTCCCTCTCCAGGCGGGTACCCGGTTATGCAGCGGTCGAGCCGGGCCTGCTATTACTCTGAAGAAGGGTTTCGGCCTGAAACATTGCCTATCTCCTTCGCTCCTTAGATGCTGCTGCACCCGCTCAGTTTCTCCAGCTTTTTGTGTACTCTGCTGTTACTCTACCTCATCACACGGAAGTGTTGAGTGAATGAAAGTCTACAAACTTGTGTTCATCTCCACTGTGTTAAGGCAGCAAATCTGCCAAACATTTTTTTTTTCAAGACTCCCATTTCCAAAGCTAGGCCAAATTGGCTGCACAACAAGGCCCCCCCTCGAGAGATTAAAATCCATCAAAGGTCTGGCACGCAAACAGTAAAACACGAGCAATAACACAAATCCCTGTTGATAAGGGTATGCTGCTGCAAAAGGTTTTGAATACGGTTTTCAATTAAAATGGAAACCAGCAGAGAAGATTTGAGGAGTTAGGTGGTGGGACAGATGGATCTATCAGCCAGCAAAAATTCAAGGAAGACTTAACAGTCCTCTGGTTAGGTCAATAACGTACATAGCATCCCTGGCATGGATGTAATAAATATACAAAATAATGCAGACACTGTTTGGCACCACAATGGCAAAGACAAATCTCAATATCTCTCCAATTAATCGTTTCTTTAAAAAAAAAACTTTGATATCATCACTAAACTCTTGGCAAATTTACATTCCCAAATGCAACAGGCAGAAGGTATTTGATCTTTCAAGCCTTTCTTCCTTGTGAAAAATTGAACTATAGGGGAATTCTTCCACAGAGACAGGATAACAGTTTCTAACTTTGGAAACACGCCCATTGGCCCACCGAGTCCCCGCCAACCACCAATACATTAGTTATCCCGGTCTCGCTTCCTAGAGGCAATTTATAGAAGCCAATTAACCCACAAACCTAATGTGTAGGAAGCAACTGCAGATGCTGGTTTAAACCAAAGATAGACACAAAATGCTGGAGTAACTCAGCGGGACAGGCAGCATCTCTGGAGAGAAGGAATGGGTGACGTTTCAGATCGGAAACATCACCCATTCCTTCTCTCCAGTGATGCTGCCTGTCTGGCTGAGTTACTCCAGCATTTTGTGTCAACCCACAAACCAACATCTCTTAAAGATAGCGGAGCCAGGGTATATGGGGAGAAGGCAGGAACGGGGTTTGATTGGGGATGATCTACCATGATCACATTGAATGGGGGTGCTGGCTCGAAGGGACGAATGGCCTACTCCTGCACCTATTGTCTATGTCTTTAAAATGTGGCAGGAAACTGGAGCATCTGGAGAAAAAACAAACTCTCCCTCAGTGTCAACAAAGCAAGGGAGCTGGTGAGCGGCTTCAGGAAGCAGGGTGGAGTATCAATGATGCTAAAGTAGGGATGGTCAACAGCTTCATGCTTCCATCTGTAAATATCATCACCAATTTACCCTGGTTCAATCACACTGGCTCTACGGGCCAAAAAGCACACTCAGGCCTCGACTTCCTCAGAAGGCTAATAACTTTTGGCAAATCTCCAATGACTTATAACAGTATAAACACCATAGAAAGCGTCCAATTTGATGCCTCACAGCTTGGTATGGTAACTACTTTGCAAAATATATCAATATATCTCTGAGCGTTGTGGATGCAATCCCGTCCGTCATACAAACCAGACTCTTCTTCCTCCTCCTTTTCCACACACCCCTTCCCCACCCCCATGATCAAATCCACCTTTTTTTTTTGCCGTCTCAAGAAATCAAGGAGCAAGGATGGTCCTTGGATGATTTCTTTCTTGACCCAAAGACCTTTCATGACGTAAAATGTCACAATAGACAATATTCGGCCCTTTGAGCCAGCACCGCCATTCAATGTGATCATGGCTGATCATACCCAATCAGTACCCCCTTCCTGCCTTCTCCCCATATCCCCTGACTCCGCTATCTTTAAGAGCCCTATCTAGCTCTCTCTTGAAAGCATCCAGAGAACCCTCCTCCACCGCTCTCTGAGGCAGAGAATTGCCACCTATCCATGTTCTCCAGAGATGCTGCCAGACTTGCTATTCCAGCACTTTATGTCCTTGTTCCATTTATGTTCCAGTCATTCTCTCTTCTCCCGTTGGGGAGAAGATTCTAAAGCCTGAAAGTACGCAGCAATAGATTCAAGAACAGTTGCTATCCCCGCTGTTATCAGAGTCTTAAATCAACATTTCAGACGCTAGTGATGAAATCCTAATCTTCCAATCTACCTCACTGCGGCCCATCTAATGTTATTATCTGCACAGATCTGCAGCTGCAACACTTATATTATGAACTCTGTTTCCTATCTTTTTTTGCATTACCTGATGCAATCACGTATGACATGATTTGCCCGGAGAGCGTGCAAAATAAATATTTCACTGCACACGTAACAATAATACCAAATCAAACTATAAGGTTAAGGGAAGGTCAGATGCAACATTTCTAGATAAGACAACGAAGCAACAATAACCAGTGATGAAAGGCCCAGTAACAGAGGAACACATCTATGGTATATATAAATGTGGCCTGCAAAAGTACATGTCGCAAAACATGATAATCTGGAATGCAATACTAGAAAAAGATGGCAGAGGCTGATTTAATAGGAGCAAAATTTGCACGTCTTTGAGTTTAAGGAACAGCAGGGGTGAAAGAACGTTGTCTGTTCAGAATAGCTGGCACTGGCACAATCGCCCCTTTCTGCCCTGTGCAATGTTGGAAAATTCTAGCAAGAGATTATGTTGGCAAATGAGGACACAAAATCTTTGCTGAAATCAAAAATGAGTAAAATGAATTCTTTGAATAACATGCATGCCATTCAAATTGGTAGCGGTTTTATTATTATTGTCCACGGTTCAATGGTTCTTTATCATCGTCATATGTACAAAGACTCAGTGAAATTCTTTTTTTTTTTGCGTAGCGTTCAGTTAAATTATTGCTGTACATAAGTAGAATCCCAGATTAAGTACAGAATGTATAGAAACAGCCCACTGAGCCCATATGCAAGAGTTGCCATTTTATGGTTCAATTTTCAAAGTCCCAGCAGTAGCTGGGCATAAGAACCCATTGCAGCCATCGCTCCATCCAGATCATCCATCAACTCCTCTCCCCCAGCCCACCTTCAGCCTTTGTGCACCGGGGGCGCATCCTGCAGCTGACCGTGACGGCGGGGAAGGCAAGACCCTGTTTATTCTCACCGACCCTCTGTTCCGGTGGACTCCCGACACCTTCCTCTCCGGTTCTCCCATCCTCAGGGACAAGTAGGTGCCGGGCTCGCTGGCCTCCCTCTCCAGGCAGGTTCTTGGTTCTGCTGTGGGCAAGACAGGTCCGCTGCCACGGTAGGTCTGTGGCCCACAGCCCGATGGGTCTCTCTGCCCTGACGGGTTGCAGGTACAGTAACAAAGCCACGAAACAAAGTTAAGAGCCATCAGACTCTTGAATTCCATATAATGTGCTGCCACTATTATCTATTTTATCCTTTTGTTATTTTATGTTGCACGGTGAGCCAGATGCAACTAAATTTCGTTCAGATTTGCATTTGTTGGTGAATTTTTGAATGACAATAAAATCTTTGATTGACTGATTGATTGAAAGCTGTAACCTGAACTGCTGATGGAAAGTGCTCCTTCTCAGTTTATGAACATTTTAGAATTATTCACTCTTTGAGACGTTGGAATTATTGCCTATCCCTCAGATAGCAGTGACAATTTACTTTCTCAAACTACTGCAGTTTTTTTCTAGCAAATGTATTCCCAGATTGTGGTTGGAAAAAAGGAGTTCCAGGAATTACACATGGTGGTGAAGTAACATGATACATTTCCAAATGTGGGGGAAGGAGCTGCAGGCGCTGGTTTAGACCAAAAATATACACAAAATACTGGAGTAATTCCAGCAGCATCTCTGCAGAAAAACAATGTTTCAAGTTGGAACCCTTCTTCATGGGCCGAGGTACCATCTTGGTTGTCCTTCTTGAAGATAGAAATAGGTGCAGGAGTAGGCCATTCGATCCTTCGAGCTATTCAATATGATCATGGCTGATGATCCAAAATCAGTACCCCGTTCCTGCTTTTTCCCCCCATATTCCTTGATTCCGTTAGCCCTAAGCGCTATATTTATCTCTCGCTTGAAAACATCCAGTGAAATGGCATCCACTGCCTTCTGTGGCAGAGAATTCCACAGATTCACAACTCTCTGGGAGAGAAGGTTTTCCTCATCTCAGTCCTAAATGGTTTACCCCTTATTCTTGGAGAAACTCAGTGGATGAGGCAGCATCTATGGAGCGAAGGAATAGGTGACGTTTCGGGTCGGGACCCTTCTTCAGACTGAAGAAGGATCGAGACCCGAAACATCACCTATTCCTTCGCTCCATAGATGCTGTCTCACCCGCTGAGTTTCTCCAGCATTTTTGTCTACCTTGGATTTTTTTCAGCATCTGTAGTTCTTTCTTAAACATACCCCTTATTCTTATCCTGTGACCCCTGGTTCTGGACTCCCCATGGGGAACATTTTTCATGCATCTAGTTGACCAATCCTTTTTATATAAATAATTTAATAGGTTTCTATAAGATCCCAATCATCCTTCTAAATTCTAGTGAATACAAACCCAGTCGACCCATTCTTTCCTCATATGTCAGTCCAGTCATCCCGGGAATTAACCTGGTGAACCTACGCTGCACTCCCTCAATAACAATAATGTCCTTCCTCAAATTTGGAGACCAAAACTGCACACATTACTCCAGGTGTGGTCTCACCAGGGCCCTGTACAACTGCAGTAGGACCTCCTTGCTCCTAAACTCAAATCTACTCGCAATGATGGCCAACATGCCATTAGCTTTCTTCACCTCCTGCTTTACCTGCATGCTTACTTTCAGTGACGGATGTACAAGGACACCCAGGTCTCGTTGTACCTCCCCATATCCTAATCTGACACCATTCAGATAATGTGTGCAGGAAAGAACTGCAGATGCTGGTTTAAATCAATGGTAGACACAAAATGCTGGAGTAACTCAGCAGGACAGGCAGCATTTCTGGAGAGAAGGAGTGGATAACGTTTCGGGTCGAGACCAGTCTGAAGAAGAGACTCGACCCGAAACGTTACCCATTCCTTCTCTCCAGAGATGCTGCCTGTCACACTGAGTTACTCCAGCATTTTGTGTCTACCATTCAGATAATAATCTGCCTTCCTGTTCTTGCAAACTCACATGTAGCCACATTATATAGCATCTGCCATGCATCTGCTCACTCACCCAATTTATCAAAGTCACCCTGCAGTATCATAGCATCCTCCTCGCAGTCCACTCTGCCACCCAGCTTTGTGTCATCCGCAAACTTGGAGATGTTACATTTAATTGTTAATATATATTGTAAATAACTGGGGTCCCAGCACTGAGCCTTGTGGCACCCAACTAGTCACTAATCACAAGATAGAGATAGGGGTGTCACAGTGGCACTGCGGTAGAGTTGCTGCCTTACAGCGCCAGAGACCCAGGTTCGATCCCGACTACGCGTGCTGTCCGTACGGAGTTTGTACGTTCTCCCAGTGACCACGTGGGTTTTCCCCCGAGTGCTCTGGGTTCTTCCCACACTCCAGACGCACAGGTTTGTAGCTTAATTGGCTTCAGTGAAGATTGTAAATTGCCCCAAGTGTGTATGATAGTGCTAGTGTACGGGATAATCGCTGGTCGGCGCAGGCTCGGTGGGCCAAAGGGCCAGTTTCCGCTCTGTATCTCTAAACTAAACCAAGTTATGGGTTTGGGGGCTACAGTCAGAGTAGCCTAGGAGAGTATCTGTAGAGCTTTCGATAGATGAAACGCACTGCGGCAGGGGCATGATAGTGATGGACAGAGAGATGTGTGTTAAATTAAGTCAATCAAATAGGATGCTTTGCACCCTGGATGATGTTGAGCTTCCTCGTTGGAATGGAATAGAGTCACACAGATATAGAACACAGAGACAGACAGCACAGAAACAGATCCTTCAACCCAGCTCGTCCATGCTGAGAAAATTGCCCACTGAGCTAGTCCCACTTGCCTGTCCTTGGCTCATATCCCTCGAAAACAAGTAGCTTTGATAGGAAAGGTTAAGTGTTAAGTAGAGACACGGGTACAGCAACTGTGCCTGTGTCTCTACAACTTCCTCTGGCAGCTCGTTCCATATACTACCGCTCTCTGTGTGGAAAGGGTTGCCCCTCACGATAGATAGATATCCAGCTCCTGCACAAGCTGCCCCTCCACTGGATTCCTTTTAAATCTTTCCCCTCTCACCTCTGTCCTATGCCCTTTAGTTTTAGACTAAGGGAAAGGCTGTGGCTAGTCATCTTTTCTATGCATCTCATGATGTTATAAATCTCGCTTTGCATGGGGCCTCACATTGACCATTACTTTCTGAGAGGTAGGCCAAATCAGTCGAGTGAAGCCCAGTGGCAGGTTAACCACCGCAGTCCACAGGGTGTCAGCACCCCAGGCAAAACTCAACCAAGTACTGTCCCACCAACTGACACGAGTCCAGAGCCCAACCAGCCACAGTCAGCGGTAGAGAGGAAGATGGAAGGGAAAAAGCCAAATGGAGCAGTCACTGGCTGTGGCTGAAGAGAAAAGATGCTGTCTGATCTGGCATGTGACCATCTAGAGGCTAACAATAAGACACACACGCTGTCTGATCACCCTGCGGTGGACCTGCCTCGACTGAGGGTGTCTTGTGATAAAAGGCCGAAACACCCAGTGACGTTGAGGTACACAACTAAAGATGTGTCTGATTGGTAGCAAATTCACCTAGTGGTCATCCCCAAGAATATCAAATGTCAATTGTAGTGAAAAACCTTAGGGATTGTAACATCCAGTCCTACTAATCACTTTCCCTTGCAACCGCAAGAGATGCTACACTTGTCGCTTTACCTCCCCCCTCCACTCCTTTCAAGGACCCAAGCAGTCGCTCCAGGTCCAACAGAGGTTCACCTGCGCCTCCTCCAACCTCATCTATTGCATCCGCTGCTCTAGATGTCAACTGATCTATATCGGTGAGACCAAGCGGAGGCTTGGCGATCATTTCGCCGAACACCTCCCGGTGGCTCAGCACTTCAACTCCCCCTCCCATTCCATATCCGACTTCTCTGCCCTGGGCCTCCTCCACGGCCAGAGTGAGCAACACCGCAAATTGGAGGAATAGCACCTCATATTCCGCTTGGGCAGTCTGCATCCTCTTGGCATGAACATTGAATTCTCTCAATTCTGTTAACCCTTGCTGCCCTTCCTACCTCTCCCTCAGCCTCCTCCTCCTCCTTTTTCCTTTCTTCCCCCCGCCTCCCATCAGTCTGAAGAAGGGTTTCGGCCCGAAACGTTGCCTATCTCTTTCGCTCCATAGATGCTGCTGCACCCGCTGAGTTTCTGCAGCATTTTGTGTACCCCCTACTAATCAACATGTTGCCTCTCAGCCACTTATGCTCCATGGGGAAAAAGACACAACCTTGCCTTATGACTCAAACCTTCTCAGAACATCCTCAAGTCTTTATTTCACCCTTTCCAGTTTAATGACCTCCTTCCTACAGCAGGGCAACCAGAACAATACAGTACTCCAAATATGGCCTGACCAACATTTTGTACATGTCCCAACATCTCAAATATTATTTAAAATACTTTTGGATAGGCATAAGGATATTCAGGGAGTGGAGGGAGATGGATTGTAAATAAAATTATGAGCCAATAGACAATAGGTGCAGGAGTAGGCCACTTGGCCCATCGAGCCAGCTGTGATTCACTGTGATCATGGCTGATCATCCATATTCAGTATCCCATACCTGCCGTCTTACCATACCCCCCCGACTACGATATCTTTAAGAGCTTTATCTAACTCTTGAAAGCATCCAGAGAATTGGCTTCCACTGCCTCCTGAGGCAGAGAATTCCACAGATTCACAACTATCTGGGTAAAAAAGTTTTTCCTCATCCCCGTTCTAAATGGCCTACCCTTTATTCTTAGATGAGCCATAGATACGGTAGATAGTCAGAACCTTTTTCCCAGGCTGGAAATGTCCAACACTAGAGGGCGTAGCTATAAGGTGACAGGAGGAAGGTTTAATGGAGATGTGTGGAGCAAGTTTTTTTTTTTTTACACATAAAATGGTAGGTGCCTGGAACGCATTGCAAAGAGTAGTGGTGGAGGCAGTTAGGATAGAGGCGTTTAAGAGGCTTTTAGATAGGCACATGGAAGTGCAAGGAATCAAGAGATTTGGATCATGTACTGGCTGATGAATCCAGTTTAACTTGGCACCTTGTTCAGCACAAACTATTTGGGCCGAAGGGCCGGTTCCTGTGCTGTACTGTTCCATGTGCTATGTGCACGCAGATAAAAGTTGATCTTGGCATCATGATCGCCAGTAAACATTTTGGGTCATAGGGGCCTTTTCTTGAGCTGTACTGATCTTTGTTGCAAAAGCCTGATCAATAAAGGCAAGTGTGCCAAACACCTCCTGCATCGCCCTGTCCACCTATGCCGCCACTTTCATGGCACTATGCAGCTGAACACCCTAAGTCTCGCTGTCCTGCCTTGTTGCACTTGCAAATGGTGCATACGCTTTGGGATGTCAGGAAGCGAGTCATTTACTGAAGGATACTCAACCTCTGACCTACTTTTGATGATACACAATGCATGTGGCTCCACAGTCATCCCCCTGCACATCAGTGTGGTGGAGGTGCAGCAATTTAGTGCCATTTAATCTGCCACCATTTCTTTGGGATGTGGGTGGAACCTGGGAGAAACCCGCACAGCCGCGAGTCACACATGCAAGGCAACTGAAAGCAAGTTTGAACCAGAGTCGCTGGCACAGTTCAGCAGCGCACCAATTGCTGGGCCACTGTGCCACCCACATGTTCTTACCGGGGCAATCTTCCAAATAGCCGGGTGGACGCCAGCGTTGTCATTGTACCGGAACAGCTTTAACTAAACACGCAGCCAGTTCTTGGGCAAGTCTTGAGTAATAACAGTAGGGTGTTGTCCGATTTAATTGCCTTTGCTGCGTCCAGTGATCTAAGCCGTTTTCTTTTTAATTCACATGAAGTGAGCTGAATTGGCTGAAGACTCGCCTCTACGCGGGGGTGAGGAAACTCAAGAGAGGGAATGATCAATCTTCCACTTGGAAATGTGATCTGCGTGCAGTCACACGTTTCAGTGCAGTCTGGAGTACTTGCATGCCAGGCCCTATTTGCTGTTCAATTGTTCACTGCCATTCACAACTATAGGTAGACCCAGAATGCTGGGGTAACTCAGCGAGACTCCAGCATTTTGTGTCGATCTTCAGTTTGAACCAGCATCTGCAATTCCTTGCTACACCATTCACAACTAGATGTGTCAGGGTTGCACAGCATTGATCTGATATCGTGCTTGTGGAATTGCCTACCCACTGTCATACTATTCTGGCCACGTAGCCCACGCATAACACCAGATTGAGGTTCATAAATCCATAAGTCATAGGAGCAGAGGTAGGCCATTCGGCCCATCATGTCTACTCCACCATTCAATCACGGCTGATTTATCTTTCCCTCCTAACCTCATTCCTCTGTCTTCCCCCCATGGCCCCTGACACCTGTACGAATCAAGAATCTATTCATCTCCGTCTTAAAAATACCCAATGGCAGCCTCCACAGCCGTCTGCGGCAATAAATTCACCACCTTCTGACTAAAGGTCCAATGAAAACCCTCGGGTCTTCTTTAATCAGATTTCACTGGAATTTATCTTGCACTAAATGTTATTCCATTTATCATGTATCTGTACTGGATGGCTCGATAGTAATCACATATTCCGCTGACTGATTAGCATGCAACAAAGAGCTTTTCACTGTACCTCGGTACGCATGACAATAAACTAAAACTAAACTAAATAGATTGTCATTTCATTTTCAAGTATGACCATTGCTGCTCAGAGTACTATGTTACCCATTCATTTATATCCATCTGCTAATTGTATTGTGTTTATATTAATCTTTGTATTAATTAAACATTAATATTATTATTAATGTTTAATGTTTTGTGTGTCATTCCTAACTGTCACTGTATGTCATGTCGTCACTTGCGGGCGGAGCACCAAGGCAAATTCCTTGTATGTGAATACTTGGCCAATAAACCTATTCATTCATTCATTCATTTACTCCCGCTTTATATCTAAGACCATCAAAAAGAAACCACAAGACAAATAAGGCACATTTCTATAACTGAATTGGCACTAACATCTCCAAGTTATTGATTAGTATGAGATTTTAACACATTTCAAAGTTAAAAGGACCATCTAGTTAGTTCAAGCTATTTTTAAAGAAGGAAAATGCCAGATGTTTGTGTGTGCAAAGCTCAAAGCTCTACCTCAGGCTCTGAGCATAAAACCTAGGCTCATATTTTAGTGGAATATTAATGGAAGGTACGGTACTCTGGATGCGACTTTCTTGGAAACATCCTCTCCACATCCACTCTATCTGAGCCTAGATTCCACAGAATCTAGAATTTTAAAAATCTTATATGTCAATTCTTCTGCACAGTTCAAATAAACACATCAAAATAGTTCTGCTTACGCGTCACTCTGTTATTATGAAACCAGGTATCCGAAGAAGAAAATATGTCCTACACTTACGTCAAGTAGATTCTCGGAGGTGAAAAGCTTTTTAGCTGAACTGAAATCCTGTTACATTGCCACAGTATTTAATAAGCAATCCACATTGTATTGCTGAAGGGAACAACTTCAAAATTGTCTTGCCAAGTGGTTACATGTAAACCGCTGGCAGTCACCCAACAAAAGGTGACAAGTTGTCCACGTTTGTCTTTCGCCACAGAGGATGACAAATCTACGTCAGGTTAATTATTAAAGGCACCTACTCAGTGATAAACTGCTCACTGATGCACAGTGTGAGTTCCATCAGGTTCACTCAGTTCAAGACGTCTCACATCCTTTGTCTGAAGGGAAACTAAGGAACAGAATCCGCGAGGTGAGACGAGATCAACTGCCCATTTAATACCAACTGTTTAACCAGATGCGACTGAAGGGTTACTTGCAACATTGAAGTGAACAAGAGACGAGTTAGTTGTAGGCTAGTTGTAGGTAGCACAAAGGATGTGGTAACCAGAGAGCAATGATCTCAAATGATAGGACATTGCAGTAGAAGTACCCGATGAGTGTTCTCGGTACATCCATTTGGAGATGCTTCATCAGTGTCTTCATTCTAAGGCAAGAGAGGACATTCATGAATAAGAGTGGACAGTCATGTTTTATGACAGTTGTTTTGACTGTTGGCAGACCAATTTCCCTCCTGGGATAAATAAAGTTCTATCATATTGTATCATATGAGTGGCTGGAGACATGGGCAGAAATCCTGGGGGGCACAGGGGAAGGGGGAGACACGTTCCCCTCATGCTTTGAGAGATGGGGGACAATCCCCCCCCCCCCCCCCCCCCCCCCCCCCCGATGTTTTGTAATCCGGACTTTATCAGACGCTTTCTAAGGGCTGAATCGACATGTTCGCGGGGTCTTTCATCGCCCAACGCGGCTTAAAATCAAAATGGGGCTGGGGCTGCCGCGAGCGGCCGGCTGGCGGCAAGAAAGTGCTGCTGATCGCGCGGGCCGGCGCCGCCCGGGCTCTGGGCCGGGCGTGGCTGCGAGCTGCCGGGCTGGCAAACCGGGGGCACATGGCGCCGGCGTTCACCACGGGAGGAACACCGGCGCGGCGGTGTTCCGTAACAGCATGTTTGGCTGCCGGAACACCGTAAAAAGGTTATTTCGCCGGGACAAAATACGGCGAATCCGGGACACTTGGCATCTCTATTCAATCATGGCTGATCTATCTCTCCCTCCCAACCCCATTCTCCTGCCTCCTTTGATTTAGATTTAATTTTGATTTGATTGCAGATCGTAAATAGATTGGGCCAAAAAGAAATATATAAACCAAGTGCTCAAACTCAAAGATATGTACAGATATATATCTATAAAAATATTCAAAGCATTGAAGTAGTTCCAAACACACAGCCAATTTCATTGTTTTGACTAGAATTTCAGGAATTGGATGTGTGAAATTTTAGTTGGGCAAAAAAATACTGCTTTTAATCAGCTAGGCGCAATTTCAAAGAATAAAGTAAAGTAAATTTGCACCTAAATACCTTCACAACAATTAAATTGTCTCTGAGTATTTCACAGAACAGTAATAGTTCTATGGTTTCCCCTCTGCTACCTTTATTGCATTTATTGCTTCAGGGATTTAGTTATGATATGGCCTAGTGACTGTTCCCTAGTAACAGTGACCGACCGACCGCACTTCAAAAATAAATCATTTGATTACAAATTATTTTTGGGACATTGAAGATGTAAGTACTAACTGAGCATATGGTTGAAAAGATAAGGTACATAGAGGCTTTCAAAGCCTGTGAAAAAGCCGGTCACAATGCAGTAAGATTTAGGGTGTTCCAGAAGGGTAGATCATAGATACGAAAGGCATTGGGTGGAAGTGTTCAGGAGGCAGTTGCCCAAAGCTATTTATGACAGAGAACTTACGATACGATAGAACTTTATTTATCCAAGGAGGGAAATCGGTCTGCCAACAGTCGTAAAACACAAGAAGATACATGAAAGATGACATTAAAGTGACAAGTGGAAAGGGTTGGAGATGTGCAAAGATTGGGGGGAGGGGGGAGTTTTACAGTTCGATAGCCACAGGGAAAAAACTTGCAGAACAAAGAACAGTACAGCACGGGAACAGGCCCTTCAGCCCACAATGTCCATGCCTAACAGGATATCCAGTTCAACTAATCTCCCCTGCCTGCAAGTGATCCCTATCGCTGCCTGTCATGCACATCCCGGTGCCTAAGTAAAATCCTCTTCACTTTAGACCTTAGAGATGCAGCGTGGAAACACCGAGTCAGCACCAACTAGAGATCACCCCGTGTAATAAGACCATCACACGCCAGGGACAATTTATAATTTACAGAAGCCAATTAATCTACAAACCTATACATCTTTGGATCTCTGGATCTCCACCCTCAACACGCATCTTTGGATCTCCACCCTCAACACGCAGATGGCTTGTGTCTGCAACGCCCAGCTATCGCTGCTTACTGTTAACTGATAAGCTGCTCAACTCTAGACTGATTTCTGGAGACTGAGTGTCTGGCAAACTCGCTCCACTCAATCATCGGCGTGAGAAGTGGTCCGCTCTGGTTTAGTTTGGAAATACTGTGTGGAAACAGGCCCTTCGGCCCACACCGACCAACAACCCCACCCATACACTTGTTCGATGTTATCCAGGTTTTGCATCCTCCGCAAGCAAAATAAAATGTACTTAAGTTGATAAGTAATAGGAGCAGAATTAGGCCATTTGGTCCATCGTTTACTCCAGCATTCAACCATGGCTGATCTATCTCTTCCTCCTAGCCCCATTCTTCTGCCCTCTCCCCATAACCCCTGACACTCATACAAATCAAGAATCTATCTATCTATCTCTGCCTTAAAAATATCCATTGACTTAGCCTCCACAGCCTTATGTGGCAAAGAATTCCACAGATTCATAGTGAGGGACAAGGTAGCTTCTGGAGATATTTCTTTTGATCTTCAATTTTGGGACGGGAAAGACCTCACTTCCGCTTGCTTGCATTCTCAGTAATGAAATAGCTGGAAAATGTCACCTGCCTCACACATGCCAATCACCTGGAGGAAGCGTAAATTTAGAAATATTTCAAATAAACCCTTTCACAAGCTTTATTCTTTTATCATTACCTCAAATGCTTTCACTGAGGCTTCTTCTGCCGTCATTCTGCCCTGTCAGAATAAAAGGAAGTACCTTTAGATCAGAGAAGAGGAGAAATGTCTTTAGTCAGAGGATGGTGAATCTGTGGAATTCAGAAGTCTGTAGAGGCCATCATTGGGTATTTTTAAGGTGGCGATTGATATTCTTGATTAGTAATCAATCACAGCGATGTCTTCTCAAGGTATGCCTACTTTGAAGAAGTTCTCCTCCTCCCTCCGAAAATGAAGGAGGGTTTCGGCCCGAAAGGTTGCCCATTTCCTTCGCTCCATAGATGCTGCCTCACCCGCTGAGTTTCTCCAGCACTTTTGTCTACCACAGGTTTATGGGGAGAAGGCCAACTGGACTTCAGAGGGATAGATCAGCCATGATTGAATGGCGGAGTAGACCGATGGGCCAAATGGCCTAATTCTGCTCCTATGACATATGAACATATCACCTCCTCTCATAATCCCCATTCCAAAGTCCCTCCCCGTCCCCTGACTCACTCTCTGCACAAGGTTTCTGCCACCTTCTGTCAATTGAGTCAGTGACCCTCAGTAAGCCAGGCATACTGAAAGATCCGAGTGGAATCTGGAATGCTTAAGGGGAAGAGCACCAATGGACATGCTGGAAGTATTGAGAAGTTCCCTTGGTCGGTGAATGGGAAGTTGGCAGATCACAAACCACCATGGGGCTCTACTAATCCTGCTCCTTTCCAACTGCCCATAAGGTATCTGATCGTTTTCGAAGTCAGAGGGCCGAAACGTTGCCTATTTCCTTCACTCCATAGATGCTGCTGCACCCGCTGAGTTACTCCAGCACTTTTGTCTACCTTCGATTTTCCAACATCTGCAGTTCGTTCTTAAACAAATAAAGAGTCGCCTGTGTGGGACAGGCCCTTTAGATAGTACGGACCAATTCAGCAGAAGAGCCCACTTCTGTGCTGTATCACTCTGCGACAGTATAACCGCAGATAACCAGTGATCAATATTCAATGAGTGCAACTTAACTGGGGACATAAAGATGGAAAGACGTGCATCTCAGAATGGAAGGACTGCTGTTTTAAGAAATCATTAAACGTTTACCCGATTTCAACACTTCGACCTGTTAATGACAAGCGGGAACACCCACAGAAATCAAGAAAACTGAGCAGTTATGTTTTATCGACCTAACAAGGAAGTTAAGAGTGCAGTTAACCAACATACATGGTATTACAAAAGGATCTCCAACCGTCAATATTTATCACACAGATCCATTTCCATCTGCCAGGCATTGATCCATACCATGCCACAGTTCCAAACTGACAACGTTTTGTAAAATGATATTTGGAAATGCATGTGGGGCAAAAGAAAAAAAACACATTGTAAAGTATAGAGAAAGAGGAGCAAGAGAATTCCAGGACTTCGTGTTCGATTCTGACTTTGGCTGCTGTCTGGGTGACGTTTGCATGATTTCCTTTGTGACCCCACTACGGGTTTCTTTTGGATGCTCTGCATTCCTCCCATGATCCCAAGATGTGAGGATTTGTAGGTTAATTAGCCTCTGTAAATTGTCCCTCATGTGTTGGGAGTAGTTGTAAAAGTAGGATGACATAATACTAATGTAAATGGGTGATCAATGGTCGGCGTGGACCCGGTGGGCCAAAGGCCCCATTTTCATGCTACATCTCTAAACTAAAAGGAAAACTAAAGGCACAAAGTGCTGGTATAACTCAGCAGGTCAGGCAGCATCTATGGAGGACATGGATAAGTGACGTTTCGGGTCATGACCCTTCTTCAGACTTACATGTGGATCCAGCAAAGAATAATTCCATTGCAGGTCTGAGCGAGTGAAGCCCCGAGCTGCGAGAGAGGCAGGGTGAGGGACTGCTGTTGCTAGTGCTTGGTGGAGAGTGTAGAACGCAAGCTATGGAAGGCGGACTGTTGTGAGAAGCAGTGTATTGAGTGCAGGTACCAGAAAGCCTGGTTGGGTCTGAACTGACACCCCCTTTGGATATCAAAGGAAAAGGGTGTTTGTCAATCAAGGACCCAAACTAAGAACTAAACCCACTCTACCAGAAGCCCACCTTCCTACAATTCTTCTGAAACAGCGAAACTCAAAGAACTCGAGGGAAACCATCAATGCTGGCGACACAAATTCTTCCAAATCCACAGGCAGGGAAAGCAAAGTTGGGAAAAGGGGAAGTACAATGGGATCTGGGGGTCCTTGTTCATCAGTCAATGAAAGCAAGAATGCAGGTACAGCAGGCAGTGAAGAAAGCGAATGGAATGTTGGCCTTCATAACAAGAGGAGTTGAGTATAGGAGCAAAGAGGTCCTTCTGCAGTTATACAGGACCCGGGTGAGACCACACCTTGAGTATTGTGTGCAGTTTTGGTCCCCTAATTTGAGGAAGGACATTCTTGCTATTGAGGGAGTGCAGCGTAGGTTTACAAGGTTAATTCCCGAGATGGCGGGACTGTCATATTCTGAGAGAGTGGAGCGGCTGGGCTTGTATACTCTGGAGTTTAGAAAGATGAGAGGGGATCTTATTGAAACATATAAGATTATTATGGGTTTGGATACGCTAGAGGCAGGAAACATGTTCCCGATGTTGGGGAAGTCCAGAACCAGAGGCCACAGTTTAAGAATAAGGGATAGCCATTTAGAACGGAGATGAGGAAACACTTTCCCACACAGAGTTGTGACTGTGGAATTCTCTGTCTCAGAGGGTGGTGGAGGCCGGTTCTCTGGATACTTTCAAGAGAGAGCTAGATTGGGGTCTTAAAGATAGCGGAGCCAGTGGATATGGGGAGAAGGCAGGAATGGGGTACTGATTGGGGATGATCAGCCATGATCACATTGAATGGCGGTGCTGGCTCGAAGGACCGAATGGCCTACTCCTGCATCCATTGTCTATTGTCAAAGCAACATCTGTGCACTCTTCCAAGCCAACATAGTCAATATCAAGGCCCTAATTACACTCAGTTGGCTTCATTGGACAAGCCACTTCATTTGGATCCTGGATAGCAGTCTCCCTGAAAGAGACACTCTGTTTGGTGATCAGAGATGGGAAGGCAAATGGAAGTAAGGATACAAGGTTGTGCTCAAAACCTCTCTGAACTGGAGGAATAGCACTCAAGATTCCACAGTGAACCTTGAATCGGTGTGGCAGACGGCACGCAGCCTTACAGCGCCAAAAACTCGGGGATCGATCCAGACTTTGGGTGCCGTCTGTATGGAGTTTGTAGGTTCTCCCTGTGACCGCGTGGGTTTTCTCTGCTTTGCTCTCACATTCCAAAGACATGCAGGTTTGCAGATTAATTGGCTTCTGTAAAATGAAATTATCAGGCCATCCACAATGTACAGATACAGAATAAAGGAAATGATGTATAGTACAAAATAAAATCCAGTAAAGTCCGATTAAAGATAGTCCGAGGGTCTCCAATGCGCCAGATGGTAGGTCAGGACCGCTCTCTAGTCAAGTGACGGTCAAGACTCCCACAGATCTCCATATCCCTTGATCTTTTAATATCCAAAATAAATTCAATATTTATGGTGAACTGAGACTCCACAGCATTCTTGGAAAGAGAATTCAAAAGATTCCCCATCCTCTGGGTAAGAAATTTCCCTTTTTCGTAATACTGAGCGATTCAACCCTTATTTCGAGCCTGCGATCGCCTGGTTCTAGCCACTCCAGCCAGGAGAAATCTTCATCCCAAAATTGTGTTTCGTTTCGAGGTACAACAGAGAAACAGGCCCTTCGGCCCACCGAGTCCACACAGACCAGCGATCCCCGCACATTAACACTATCCTGCACGCCAGGGACAATTCACAATTTACAGATTTACATTTTACCTATAATTCTGAATGTGTTTGGAGTGTGGGAGGAAACCGGAGCACCCAGAGAAAACTCATGCGGTCAAGGAGCGAATGGACCAACTCGGTACAGGCAGCATCCGCAGTCATGATCGACGCCGGGTGCTGTAAGGCACCACGTCTACCGCTGCTACATCTATGCCTGGTGCAGATGCTCTGCCACAGAAGGCAATGGAGGCCAATTCACCGGATGTTTTCAAGAGGGATTTAGATTTAGCTCTTGGGGCTAAAGGAATCAAGGGATATGGGGAGAATGCAGGAACGGGGCACTGATTTTAGATGATCAGCCATGATAATATTGAACGGCGGTGCTGGCTCGAAGGGCCAAATGGCCTACTCCTGCACCTATTTTTCAATGTTTCTATACAACAAAATATTTCAAAAAAATTAAAAATGCTCATATATTTAAATGAGATCAGGTTTCATTTATATTATTTACTATTACAGGATTATTTAACCCATAGTCTGGATTCCAATCAATGCTCGCTTGTACACGATTTTCAGTAAAATATTGAAGCTTTTATAAATGGTCTGCCTCTGTGACTCCCCTCGGGCTCCTTCCTGCAGCTGCTATCATTGTTCTTTGCCCGAGCGCAGTCTTTCACGTGACTTGACGGATTCCCTGTTGAATAACGTTCTTAATTTGCCTTGTTCATTTGGATACTGAAAATCAGCAATAGGACATGCAGCTCCTTCCTTTTCAAGCACTCAGAAAAACCACTAAACCGGAACAAAAGCCAAGAACAAACATAAATACTCTCCACACTTAAAAATAATGCAGAGAAATAGCTCCCCTTCTTCTGCTGTGTGCCGGGGATTATACAGTGTCCTCCAGAATGTTTGGGACAAAGACCCATCATATATTCATTTGCCTCTGTACTCCACAATTTGAGATTTGTAATAGGAAAAAAAAATCACATGTGGTTAAAGTGCACATTGTCAGATTTTATAAATGTTGGTTTCACCATGTAGAAATTACAGCTGTGTTTATACATAGCTCCCCCATTTCAGGGCACCATAATGTTTGGGACACATGGCTTCACAAGTGTTTGTAATTGCTCAGGTGTATTTAATTGCCTCCTTAATGCAGGTAAAAGTGAGCTCTCAGCACCTAGTCTTTCTTCCAGTATTTCCATCACCTTTGGAAACTTTTATTGCTATTCACCAACATGAGGACCAAAGTTGTGCCAATGAAAGTCGAAGAAGCCAATTTGAGACAAGAATAAAAATAGAAGCCAATGAGAAACAAGAATAAAACTAGAAAACAAGAATAGAGACATTAGCCAATCCATAGGCTTACCAAAATCAACTGTTTGGAACATAATTAAGAAGAAAGAGAGCACTGGTGAGCTTACTAATCGCAAAGGGACTGGCAGGCCAAGGAAGACCTCCACAGCTGCTGACAGAGGAATTCTCTCTCTAATAAAGAAAAATCCCCAAACACCTGGCCGACTGATCAGAAACACTCTTCAGGAGTCACGTATGGATTGGTCAATGACCACTGTCCGCAGAAGACTTCATGAACAGAAATACAGAGGCTACACTGCAAGATGCAAACCACTGGTTAGCCGCAAAATTAGGATGGCCAGGTTACAGTTTGCCGAGGAGAAACCACGGTTCTGGAAAATGGTCTTGTGGACTGATGAGACAATGATTAACTTATATCAGAGCGATGGCAAGGGCAAAGTATGGAGGAGAGAAGGACCTGCCCAAGATCACAAGCATACCACCTCATCTGTGAAACACGGTGGTGGGGGTGTTATGGCCTGGGCATGTATGGCTGCTGAAGGTACTGGCTCACTTATCGTCATTGATGGTAGTAGCATAATGAATTCTGAAGTGTATAGACACATCCTATCTGCTCATGTTTAAACAATTGCCTCAAAACTTACTGGCCGGCGGTTCATTCCACAGTCAGACAATGATCCCAAACATACTACTAAAGCATAGATGTTTTTCAAAGCTAAAAAATGCTCAATTGGCCAAGTCAATCATCCGATCCGTACCCAATTGAGCATGCCTTTTATATGCTGAAGAGGAAAACTGAAGGGGACTAGCCCCCAAAACAAGCATAAGTTAAAGATGGCTGCAATACAGGCCTGGCAGAGCATCACCAGAGAAGACACCCAGCAACTGGGATGTCCATGAATCGCAGACTTCAAGCAGTCATTACATGCAAAGGATATGCAACAAAATACTAAACATGACTACTTTCATTTACATGACATTGCTGTGTCCCAAACATTATGGTGCCGTGAAATTTTATACAAATTATTGTATAAAAATGTATTAAAATATGACATTGTCCTATCTGGGACACATGACAATAAACTCTCTTGACTTAACTATGTGCACTTTAACCACATGTGATTTTTTCTATTACAAATCTCAAATTGTGGAGTAGAGAGGCAAATAAATAAATGATGGGTCTTTTTTTGTCCCAAACATTATGGAGGGCACTATACATAAAACAACATAAGAAATATGAGTATTAAGCCATGTTGCCCTTGGACTCTGCTTCACCATTCATTTATCATGGCCAATCGTCCACCTCAGCACCATTTTACAGCATTACCCCCACAACATTTCATTCCATTCCCTTAACATGTAGAAATCTTTCAATGCATTTTGAATGGAGGGCTCTCATAGAAACATAGAAAATAGGTGCAGGAGTAGGCCATTCGGCCCTTCGAGCCTGCACCGCCATTCAATATGATCATGGCTGACCATCCAACTCAGTATCCCGTACCTGCCTTCTCTCCATACCCCCTGATCCCTCTAGCCACAAGGGCCACATCTAACTCCCTCTTAAATATAGCCAAAGAACTGGCCTCAACTACCTTCTGTGGCAGATAATTCCAGAGAGTCACCACTCTGTGAAAAATGTTTTTCTCATCTCGGTCCTAAAAGATTTCCCCCTTATCCTTAAACTGTGACCCCTTGTTCTGGATTTCCCCAACATCGGGAACAATCTTCCTGCATCTAGCCTGTCCAACCCCTTAAGAATTTTGTAAGTTTCTATAAGATCCCCTCTCAATCTTCTAAATTCCAGCGAGTACAAGCCGAGTCTATCCAGTCTTTCTTCATATGAAAGTCCTCACATCCCAGGAATCAGTCTGGTGAACCTTCTCTGTACTCCCTCTATTGCAAGAATGTCTTTCCTCAGATTAGGACTTATTCCTCGTTGACTAAACTACTACTCTCTTTGATTTTCTGAACCTTTGAAGGAGTTAAGAGACTCGTGGTTCAGCAAGTTAAGTGCAACTCCAAAGGATTTCGGTCAGTTATAGAAAGCTCATGACATATTAAGTAGAAATAAAAAACCGCTGAGGCTGGTTTACCAAGGAAAGACACAAAATGCTTGAGTAATACAGTGGGTCAGCAGCATCCCTGGAGATCATGGAAGGTGATGTTTCGGGTCGAGATTCATTTCATACATGTGTAGGAAGGAAGGAACTGCAGATGCTGGTGTACGTCACCCATTCCTTCTCTCCAGAGATACTGCTGCCTGTCCCACTGAGTTACTCCAACTTTGTGTCTATCTTTCACTTCATACATTGCAGGGAGCCAAAGAAAGTTAGAAGACTCATCCTTCTTCTTCCTAATTCCATCTGGCAGAAGGTATAGAAGCTTGAAAATGCTTACCACCAGACTCGGGAACAGCTTCCTTGTCTGTTAGCAGGCTTCTTATAGGTCCTCTCATAAGTTAGGGTTCAGTCGTGATTCACCACTTCAGACATTGGACTTTTTCTAAACCGGTGAAATGCTGAAAGCTATATTCTACACTGTGTATCTTCCCCTTTGCTCTACCCTTTGTACAGAAGTTTGACTTGATTGCGTTTATGTATAGTACAGTGCATTCAGAAAGTATTCACACCCCTTCACTTGTTACGTTACAGCCTTATTCTAAAATGGATTAAATTCTTTTTTTTTTTTATCATCAATCTACAAACAATACCCCATAATAAAAAAGTGAAAACGGGTGTTTTGAAATTTTTGCAGTGTAATTAAAAATAAATAACTGAAATATTACATTTACAGAAGTATTTAGACCCTTTACTCAGTACTTTGTTGAGGTACCTTTGGCAGCGATTGCAGCCTCAAGTCTTCTTGGGTATGATGCTACAAGCTTGTATTTGGGTGATTTCTCCCATTCTTCTCTGCAGATCCTCTCAAGCTCTGTCAGGTTGGATGGGGAGCGTCGATGCACAGCTATTTGCAGGTCCCTCCAGAGACATTCGATCGGGTTCAAGTCCGGGCTCTGGCTGGGCCATTCAAGGACATTCACAGACTTGTCACGTAGACACTCCTGTATTGTCTTGGCTGTGTGCTTAGGGTCGTTGTCCTGTTGGAAGGTGAACCTCCGCCCCAGTCTGAGGTCCAGAACGCTCTGGTGCATGTTTTCATCCAGGATCTCTCTGTACTTTGCTCCATTCTTCTTTCCCTCAATCCTGACTGGTCTCCCAGTTCCTGCCACTGAAAAACATCCCCACAGCATGAAGCTGCCACCACCATGCTTCACCGTAGGTATGGTATAGGCCAGGTGATGAGCGGTGCCTGGTTTCGTCCAGACGTGACGCTTGGCATCCAGGCCAAAGAGTTCAATCTTGGTTTCATCAGACCAGAGAATCTATTTTCTCATGGTCTGAGAGTCCTTTAGGAGTCTTTTGGCAAACTCCAAGTGGGCTGTCATGTGCCTTTAACTGAGGAGTGGCTTCCGTCTGGCCACTACCATAAAGGCCTGATGGGGGAGTGCTGCAGATATAGTTGTCCTTCTGGAAAGTTCTCCCATCTCCACAGAGGAACTCGGGAGCTCTGTCAGAGTGACTATCGGGTTCTTGGTCACCTCCCTGACCAAGGCCCTTCTCCCCCGATTGCTCAGTTTGGCCGGGCAGCCAGCTCTACGAGGAGTCCTGGGAGTTCCAAAGTTCTTCCATTTAAGAATGACGGAGGCCACTGTGCTATTCGGGACCTGCAATGCTGCAGAAATAGTTTTATACCCTTCCCCAGATCTGTGTTTCAACACAACCCTGTCTCAGAGGTCTATGGACAATTCCTTCGTCTTCATGGCTTGGTTTTTGCTCTGACACGCACTGTCAACTGTGGGACCTTATATAGACAGGTGTGTGCCTTTCCAAATCATGTCCAATCAATTTAATTTACCACGGGTGTAGAAACATCAAGGATAATCAATGGAAACAGAATGCACCCAAGCTCAATTTTGAGTCATAGCAAAGAGTTCGAATATTTATGTAAATGTGATATTTCAGTTATTTCTTTTTAATTACTTTGCAAAAATTTCTGAACACCTGTTTTCACTTTTTCATTCTTGGGTATTGTCTGTAGATAGATTGATGATAAAAAATGAATTTAATCAATTTTAAAACAAGGCTGTAACGTAACAAAAAGTGGGAAAGGTGAAGGGGTCGGAATACTTTCTGAATGCACTGTATATCTGATCCGTTTGGATATAATGCTAAATAAAGCTCTTCACTACTTCAGTACATGTGACAATAATAAACTGAAACCCGGGAAGTGAAAATGAACAGATGATCAGAAATGCATGGATGAGGTTGTAACAGCAGACAGCCTGAGGCGCAATCAGGTGTGTCTTCATCGGGAAGGGTATTGAATTCATGCTAGAACTTTAATTTCATGCTTCATGTATTTTGTGTTTTTGTTCAGTTTATTGTCACATGTACCAAGGTATAATGAAAAACTTTTGTTGTGCCCAGTCAGAAGAAAGACAAGACATGATTACAATCAATCCATTTACATATAGATACGTGATAAGGGAATAACGTTTAATGCAAGGTAAAGCCAGCAAAGTCCAGTCAAGGATAGTCCGAGGGTCACCAATGAGGTAGAGAGCACCGCTCTCTGGTTAGGGTAGGATGATTCAGTTGCCTGATAACAGCTGGGAAGAAACTGTCCTTGAATCTGGAGGTGTGCGTTTTCACACTTGCCCGATGGGAGGGGGGGGGGGGGGGGGAGAAGAGGGAGTGGCCTGGGTTGCGATTTGCCGAGGGCTTGCCGAGGCAGCGTGAGGTATAAATGGAGTCAATGGAAGGCAGGTTGGTTTGTGTGATAGTCCGGGCTGCGCCCACAATTAGCTGCAATTTCTTGCGGTCTTGTATTGAGCTGTTCCCAAACCAAGATAAAATGCTTTCTATGAACTTCTATGCATCCGTAGTAGTTGGTGAGAGTTCTAGGGGACATGCTAAGCCTTCTAGGGAAGTAGAGGCATCGGTGTGCACTTGGAATATTTTGTAGTGTACTGCTCACCATACAGTATGTCATTAAGCTGGAAAGGGTGCAGGAAAGAATCAGCAGGATGTTTAGTTTAAAAGCATGGAAGCAGGCCCTTCAGCCCACCGAGTCCATCAATCACCCGTACACTAATTCTATATTATCCCACTTTTGCATCCTACACACCAGGGGCAATTTGCAGAAGCCAATTAAACTACAAACCGGCATGTCTTTAGAATGTGGGAGGAAACCGGAACACCCGGAGAAAGCTCATGCGGTCACAGGGAGCACATACAAACTCCACACTGACAACACCGTAGCCAGGATCAAACCCGGGTCTCTGGCACTGCGCAGCCCACTGTGCAACTCGGCCGCATATGTAAACCAGGACTTGAGGGCTTGAATTATAAGGAGAAGCTGGATCGACCAGGACTTATTTCCCTGGAGCTTAGAAGACCTTATAGAGGTTTACAAAATCATGGTTGGGATAGATAAGATAAATTAATCAGTATTTTTCTCAGAGATGGGAGCCCTGAACGAGAGGGCACAGGTTAAAATGTGAGTATAAACATCTAGCAGAGATCTGAGGAGCACACAGAGGGTGGTGGTGCATAGATGCAACATGCTGCCAGAAGCAGTCGTTAAAACAGTTACAACGGTGACGTTTAAAACATGCAAGCATGTATGTAGATACAAAATGTTCAGTGATTTGGGCCAAACATAGGAAATGGGATCAGTTCAGTTATAATACCATGGACAAGTAGGACCGAATGGCCTGTTTCCATACTGTATGACATTACAACACAGGATATAAACAAGGGATCTTAGTGATGACAAAATGAAACATCCACAAGGGGCTGGAGTAACTCAGTGGGTCAGGCAGCATCTCTGGAGAACATGGATAGGTGACGTTTCGGGTCGGGACCCTTCTTTCAACTGATTGTGGTGGTGGTGGTGGGGGGGGGGGGGGGGAGCTGGAAGAGAGGTGTGAGGTAAGGATAGAAGTGCAAATTGTGAAGCCAGAAGAGGGATGAGAGCTATGTGTGCAAACCCTGGTGGGACACAGAGAAGCGAGGGGGAGGTTAGTTGTAGGTTAGTTACTGAAAATTGGAGAATTCAAATATTACTTTAAATTCTCTTTTTTTGTAAACCAGCATCTGCAGTTCCATGGGCCTCCAATCCTAGTGATGAAATGGATCTGGACAAAAGTCCATATCAATTATGACATCTTGTTCAGTTGCACACAGTTTCCAGGGATGGGGAGGGGGGGGGGGGGGGGGGGGGAAATCAGTAGACAGGAACCAGTACTTGGACAGCAGTCCAGTGTTTGGATGTGGAAATGTATGCCCATCTAGTTCTGGATGACAGCAAGACAGTGAAATCAGTGGAAGGTGGTGAAGGTAACATGCCAAATGACATGACGAGAAATAAGAAGGCACACAAACTAGATCTACAGGTCTCCCAGAAAACCGAACACAAAGAGGACCATTATAGGTGACTCTCTTGCCATGACTAACGGATAATACTGGAGCCAGTGAACACTGGCCTCATCTACTGGGGTAAATAGTTGCCACCAGCAGAGGAGGCTGTGGCCAAATGGACCAGAGATATTTTTGAAAGAACATTTGGTGTATTCTATTTACCCTCATCGTAAAGTACTAAATGGAGGAGAAATTATTTTTTTTAATCTGTAAGCAAAAGTAATATTTTTTAAATCGAGGATTACAAACAGACAAGAGAGTGTATTAAAAAAAAAAAAAACATACCTGCAAGTCCCAAAAATGCAGCCAAATAACGTGTTTCAAGGCCATCTTTTACAGTCTGAATCGCACCATAGATAGGAGGTAGGATCATAATCAGGTTACTTACAGTATTCCCTGCAGAAGAAAAAGAACAAGAAAGTGAAGATTGGTGCCAGGCAGCCAACAAATGCTACAGTGTTTTGTCTGTACACAGAATTCAGTTGAATTCAGAATATAACTGCTTTGGGATCCAAGTGTATATCTTGGCCTAATCATTTCTCAGAATTATTGTAAGTAGAGAAAAAAAGCCCCTTCAGTGACTCAGTTACTTTAGTCAGTGATTAATTAAGCCACAGAAGTGCATAATAATCAATGGGAAATGGGGTGGTAGCAGCTGGATCAGATAGATATACCACATTGATCGTAGCATCCTACTTAATATTGAGATAAAGTTTAGGCTTGGAGAATGCTCAACCATAGCAATTCAAATGTTTAAAGTCTAGTAGAGAGTGTTTACTTTAGAATCTAGCAACACAACCACAATGGTAAGAGAAAGGGTAGGATAGTGCAGCGCACACTCAGAGACCAGGGATGTTAGCCTGAAAAAGGGTCTCAACTTGAAACATCACCCACTCCTTCTAGCCACAGATGCTGCCTGTCCCGCTGAGTTACTCCAGTATTTTGTGTCTGATCTTCATGTCCAAAAGCCCTGGCGGGTTATTTTCAGGTCAGAGCAGGATGTCACAGACAAAATCAATAACCATTTCCAACCTGATTTATTACACTCAGTGGTCACAATGTGACCTCCTCCATATCAAAGGTTCAAACGTTCTTTATTAGTCACATACACCAGTTGGTATAGTGAAATGTGTATTGCCATTGCCATCATACACTAGGTTATCATTGTAACCTAGTGTAGTCTGAATAACTGTTTCAGAGTGTTTGCACTCTGCCCTCGGCAGCCATTTTGAGCTTCTGGTTGCACATCATTTCAACCCCACCCCCCCCCCCCCCTTCCCATTTCCACAGTGAACTGCCTGCATTCTGCATTTTCCACGACAAGGCCAAATGCAAACTAGAAGAACACCTCCCATAGTCTGCTTGGATAGCCTGCAGCCTAAAGGGCCTGTCCCACTAGCATGAGATTGCATGCGTCTAGCGAGACCAAACGTGGTCGCTCGAGGCATACGTCGCGTCCAACTTCGATCGCCGGAGCTCACGCCACTGACACTGTCCATCCCGCACGCCAAATGGCCTGTCTTGAGGGCTACCCAGCGTTCGGAGTACGCCTTGTTCACCTTTTCCAGCTCTCCACACTCCTTATCTAGATTGGTTAACCTCCTCCACCTGTTCAGTTCAGTTTAGTTTATTGTCACGTGTACCGAGGTAGTGAAAAGCTTTACTTGCATGTTATCCAGTCAGCGGAAGGAAATACATGATTAGACAATACATTACCTGATTCCATCATTTTCGTCCCATACTCCCAGCCTGGTTCTGCCTAGTACCTAATCACCCGTCAACCTCTATCCCATCCTTCCCTTCCTCTCACTTGGCCAACTCCCCCATACTGGCCATTGTCCCGCACAATACTTGATACAAGGTCTCAACGCAAAGCGTCCACCATTCCCTCCAGTGCACAGATGCTGCTTGACGCGCTGAGTTCCTCCAGCTGTTTGATTTTGCACCGGATTCCAGCATTTGTACAGATGCTCCCCGATTTACGATGCTTCGACTTACGACGTTTCAACTTTACAACGGTGTAAACGCTGGGCAACGGCAGCGAAGCGCAGCTTACGTCCGGTCACGCGATTAAATTGTATTAAATGCGTTTTCGACTTACGATATTTTCGATTTACGATGGGTTTATTGGAACGTAATCCCATCATAGGTCGAGGAGCAGCTGTAGTCTTTTGTGCCTCCCTGATCAGATTTTACTTGAGAGGTTTTAAAGTTGCCTTACAGCTGATAAAGCTTTCTCCCCTGCAACTGGAAACATTAAGTAGACTGATAATTGGCAAGGAACACAAGGAACGCATTCTTATTCTAAGTCCCACTGACTCCTGGTTAAGGGCCTGTCCCACTTGGACGACCTAATCCACGAGTTTGGAAGACCCTAGACGAGTTGAAAAAAAAATGTCAGGTCGTGTTGACACGCCGAGGTAAAAGACCTCCTACGACTATGTCTAAGACCTCCTACCACCCCCCTCGACCTCAGTCTCCCACACCTAAGACCAACTACGACTAGCTAAGAGTGGAAAATGATCACATGATAAAATGATGTCATGTTCATATTTTTTTCTCGGGCCAGTTACCGACCTACAACTGCCTACGACTACCATCACGACCTACCTACAAGTGAAAAGTATCAATTTTTTCCATGCCGACCTTTTTTTACTCGTGGACATTTTTTATCAGGCTGGAAAAAACGGCGCGACCTACTTGGGGCCACGAGAACGCGGAGAACACTCACGAGCATGAGGAAGAGTTACGAAGACCTCCTACGACCATGGCGACCATGCTGCGAGTATGAATAAAGGCCAAACTCGGCAGAGGTCGCCAATTAGGTCGTGAAAGTGGGACAGGGCGTCACGAAATGAGAAGAAACAAACTCAAGCAATGCAGTAGGAAGGAACTGCAGATGCTAGTTTACACCAAGGATAGACATAAAATGCTGGAGTAACTCAGATCAGGCATCACCTTTGGAGAAAAATAGGTAACTTTTCAAGACAAGACCCTTCTTCAGACTGAAGGTCTTGACTCGAAACTTATTCCTTTTCTCCAAAGATACTACCTGACCCACTGAGTTAATTGAATACATTGTATTAGCCAAGTATGTATACATACAAGGAATTTGCCTTGGTGCTTTGCTCGCAAGGATAACAACACGATATACAGACAACAATTAAAAATAAAACATTATAATTGAAACGTGAAGAATAAAATAAAATACCAGAGCAAAGGGAGGCAACAGACTTTTGCCTGTTGAACAGGAAAAAAAAGCTATTTTTATGTCTGGCTGTGGCGGCTTTGACAGTCCGGAGTCGCCTCCCAAAGGGAAGTACTTCAAAGAGTTAGTGGCCAGGGTGAGAGGGGTCAGAGATGAACTTGCTCGCTCGCTTCCTGGCCCTTGCAGTGTACATGTTTAAGAAGGAACTGCAGATGCTGGAAAAATCGAAAGAAGACATAAAATACTGGAGAAAATCAGCGGGTGAGGCAGCATCTATGGAGAGAAGGAATTGGCGACGTTTCAGGTCGATGGGGGGAAGGTTGCAGCCAACAACCTTCTCAGCTGATCGAACAATGCGCTGCAGCCTCCAGATGTCGTGCTTGGTGGCTGAGCCAAACCAGACCATGATGGAGAAGGTGAGGACAGACTCTATGATGGCCATATAAAACTGGACCATCATTGCCTGTGGCAGATTGTGTTTTCTCAGCTGCCGCAAGTCGATGGTGGCCTCCCATTTAAGGTCCCTGAGATGATGGTTCCAAGGAACTTAAATGACTCCACGGATGTGACTGTGGTGTTGTTGATGGTGAGTGGGGGGAGGGGAGGGGAAGCTCCCTGTGCAAGCATTTTGTGTCTTTCTTCAAACAATGCAGGATCCCTAAAGGAACACTGGCCTTAACTTCCACTCCTGGGTCTAGCACTGTATCACTGGAATGCATAAAACAACCAGTGTGTCATCCGATCCTTTGTTCAAAATATTAGTGACGAAAATCTCGGATTTGAACTCTTGCATAACTTTGACGGGGATCAGCATTTCCAACTAGTCTCCGGCATGTTTCCTTTCAGAGCACCACGCTATGGGTTGTTTGGGGCCAAATTTGGCCGACAGACTGTAGTCTGGACATTCTTGCAGTCAGCTGTAACCACAGATAACAAGTTCAAACCTACCGAATGGAACTTTAACTCACAAACCTCTGACAATAAGATAAGAAAAGAAAGCTATTGCATTAAAATTCACTGCGTCTGGCACATTTCACACAAAGGATGCTGTGACACAAATGAATTGCCCTAGCTGGACCCCACTGAAATCAACTGTGCCTTTATTATTATGTCAACAGATAAGAGTTAATGAAAATTAGCACTAAAATTAGCACCGTCTGAAGAAGGGTTTCGGCCTGAAACATTGCCCATTTGCTTCGCTCCATAGATGCTGCCTCAACCTCTGAGTTTCTGCAGTATTTTTGTCTACGTTAGCACCAAAAAAGGTGTCTTTCCCCATGTTCGTGCTTTTGTGTGAAATTCTACAGATATGTAAAATTTTTTTAAAAATCACTGTTTGACATAAATTCTTGCCCACAAGTGAAGATCTGATGAAATACAATTAACCTAAATCTTTTTTTCCCTGCTCCTCTGTGCTACCTACCATTGTATGTGTATTCCTCACCATTTCAGGCTATAAGTTCTAACTGGCCCTTGGTTGAAGCAAGGTACCTCAATTAATTATCTATTTTTGCCATTGATAAAAAATACCAAGAGTAAGTAACATCTGATTTCAATGCCAAAGTCTCTACACTGCCATGATCTATAGGAATACTATCCAATACAGCAGTTGCAAAGTGCATACTGATAGTTGCAAATCCCCAAAATGACTAACTGCATTTATGGTTGGCATAATAGCCACACACATTTTTGCAATGTGTTCATGTTTGAGTTTAGTTTATTGTCACGTGTAGCGACGTACTGTGAAAAGCTTTTTTGCGTGCTAACCAGTTAGTGGAAAGACAATACATGATTACAACTGAGCCATCCACAGTCCACAGATAAATGATAAAGGGGATATTGTGAATATTGTTTAGTGCAAGATAAAGCCCAGTAAATCCGATTAAAGATAGTCCGAGGGTCTCCAATGAGGTGGATAGTAGTTCAGGACTGCTCTCTAGTTGTTTGTAGGATGGTTTAGATGCACGATAACAGCTGGGAAGAAACTGTCCCTGAATCTGGAGGTTCGAGTTTTTTTCCCCAGGTGTTATGAGGTAACTGAACCATCCTACCAACAACTAGACAACAGCTCTGAATTCTATCTATCTCATTGGAGATACAATCTGTCTCATGGAACCTGGATGTACATACGTATATTTGAGTTGGGCTGAAGGGCCTGTTTCCATGATCTATGGTTCTATGACATCTGTATTGTCGATTTTCTGCTCGAGTTTGCAAATAAAATTTGATGATGAAACATTGAACAGTCCAGCACAGGAACAGGCTCTATGGCCTACAATGCAAAATAAGATGCATCTCATGCTTCCAAGATCAACATAATATCATCCCCCTTCTTCTCAATCTATCTCGTACAACAAATCTCACATCCATCCAATCTGTTTATTAAATCTATTTAAATGTAGGTCGGTTCCATGCATCTCCGGCAAGGAGGATCTGCACTGCAAGAACTAAGATGGTGCCAACGACGGCTGCCACGGTGTACTGCTCCTTGTTGTTTTGTCTGTGTTCATTTGTGTCGTCTATGGAAATCCCACAAAGATTACTTTCATGAGAGAGGAACTCATTAACATCAGACATTCGGTTCCTCCAAACATCGTTCCGGATTTCTCTCACTCGCTGAATTATTTGGATATACTTGTCGGCAGGGCTGTGGTGATGACCTAGGCCGTGAGACGTAGAAGGACCCGGGGGAAGCACTCTGGAGCACTTGTCCGACTCCGGCAACGAGGATTATGCACACCGCTCCCAAGAATATTCCTTGCAAATCTATGTTCTCTCACCCACAATGTGGACGAACTGCAACTCCTGTGCCAAACAAACAAGGACTTCTCTCGATCCGCTGCCCTGTGCTTCACCGAGACCCGGATGTGCGAGTCCACCTCGGATAATGCGCTGCAACTGGCTGGCTTTCAACTAGACAGAGCAGACAGGGAAGCGGAGGCAGCGGGGAAATCAAGAGGTCAAATTCTAGTCAAATTCTTTGTATGTATACATACTTGGCTAATAAATTTATTCTGATTCTGATGACAAGTTTAGTTTAGTTTGGAGATACAGCATGGAAACGGGCCCTTCAGCTCACGGATTTTACGGTGACCATCTCTCAAAATTTCACACAAGTTCTATGTTATCCCACTTTCGCATCCACTCTCGACAAACTAGGGGCAATATATAGAATCCAATTAACATACAAACCTGCACGTTTGGGAGGAAGCCGGATCACCCGGAGAAAATCCACGGGGTCACAGGGAAAACATGCATACTCCACACAGACAGCACACGAGGTCAGGATCAACCCAGTCGCTGCCACAGAGAGGCACTACACGCTGAGCCACTATGCCGCCACACAGTCAGGGCTCTAAATTAATGGTTGCTCGGGTGCCAATGGCGACCTAAAGTCCCGCAGGGCCCCCCTCTCTGTCACTCTCCATCTCCGCCCGCCATCCGTATCTGTGTCCGGGCCGCCGGCTCTCTGCTCTCCGCCCGCTCCTCATCTGCTGGCATGGCCGGCCGCCTTGCACATGCGCACTGCCACGGCCTGCACATCCTCCCCACGCACATGCGCGCAACCACGGGCAGCACATCATCGACCGTGGTTGTGCACATGTGTCGCCCTAAACTTTTATCTCCTGTTCTGCATTATCTTTACATATTCTGTTGTGCTGCAGCAAGCAAGAATTTCATTGTCATACCTGGGAGAGCTATGTTAAATGTAGTAGCGTCTGGTTGGGTAACTATGGTAGGGTGAATACTATCCCATGCTTTAATTGTGAGGGGAAGCTCCAGCATCTCTGGGTAGAAGAAATTGGGAGACGTGTGTGTCTGTGTCTGTGTGTGCGTGTGCATGTGCGCCTCCTGGGATTAATAAAGTTCTATCGTATAGTATCGTGTGTGTAGGAAGGAACTACAGATGCTGGTTTAAACTAAAGATAGACACAAAAAGCTGGAGTAACTCAACAGGTCAGACAGAATCTCTAACAAAAGGAAAATATTACGTTTTAGGTTGGGTCTGAAAAAGGTTCCTGCATACCTTTGGAATGTGGAAGGAAACAAGGGCACCCGGAGAAAACCCATGTGATCAAAGGGAAAAGGAGCAAACCACACAGACAGCACCCATATTCAGGATCAATTCCGGGTCTCTGGCACTTTTATGCAAATGTACTGCCCCATAGTCTTGAACTGAATTAAAACATACAGTAGCTGTAAAGCGGGACATAGCGTCACTTAGAGATTTAAGACTGAAAATGGATAGTTTCTTTTTTTTTAGTAACCAAAGTATAATTTTTTAGTGTGTTGGAAAACAAAATATAGTGGCACGGCTGGTGGACTTGCTGCCTCACATACCACAGATCTGTGTTGAATTTGCACATTCTCCCTGCAAGCGTATGGGTTTCCTCCCACATCCCAAAGACGCATTGGCTTTGTAGGTTAACTTGGCTCTGTAAAATTGCCCCTAATTTTGTCTACCCCTTGTGCAAATGGGTAGACAAAAATGCTGGAGAAACTCAGCGGGTGAGGCAGCATCTATGGAGCGAAGGAAATGGCAACGTTTTGGGTCGAGACCCTTCTTCAGACTGATGTGAGGGTGGGGGGGGGCGGGAAGAAGAAAGGAAGAGGTGGAGGCAGTGGGCGGAGGGAGATGTTGGGTGAAGCAATCGCCAAGCCTACACTTGGTCTCACCGATGTAGAGCAGCTGACACCTAGAGCAGTGGATGCAATAGATGAGGTTGCAGGTGAACCTCTGCAGCACCTGGAAAGACTGCTTGGGTCCTTGAATTGAGTCAAGGGGGGAGGTAAAGCAACAAGTGTTGCATTTCCTGCGGTTGCAAGGGAAAGTGCCAGGAGAGGGGGTGGTTTGGGTGGGAAGGGAAGAATTGTTCAGGGAGTTACGGAGGGAGCGGTCTCTGTGGAAAGCCGACAGGGGAGGAGATGGGAAGATGTGGCCAGTGGTGGGATCCCATTGGTAGACAAAAAAGCTGGAGAAAATCAGCGGATGAGGCAGCATCTATGGAGCGAAGGAATAGGCGACGTTTCGGGTCGAGACCCTTCTTCAGACTGATGTCGGGGGGGGAGGGGTGGGGGCGGAGAGAAGAAAGGAAGAGGCGAGAAGGTAGGCTGTGAGAGAGCTGGGAATGGGAGGGAAATGTGGGAGAAAGCAAGGACTACCTGAAATCGGAGAAGCCAATGTTCATACCGCGGTCCCAATGTAAACTATCCAAGCAAAATATGAGGTGCTGCTCCTCCAATTTGCGGTGGGCCTCACTCTGGCCATGGAGGAGGCCCAGGACAGAAAGCTCGGATTCGGAATTGGGAGGGTGAGTTGAAGTGCTGAGCCAATGGAAGATCAGGTTGGTTATTGCAAACTGAGTGGAGGTGTTGTGCGAAGCGATCGCCAAGCCTGCACTTGGTCTCACCGAGGTTGATCATACGCTGAATAATCCAACCACATTTTTGCTTGGAAGTGGAAAGAAATAATAGAAATTGCATTCATTGGAATGTGTAAAAAGAGATGAGATAATGTGAATGCTTCATTGAGCATAATTCCGACTAGTAACTACGCACTTCGTCTGACCACATTATCCCACCCGTCATGCAAGTCGTCTTAAATGACCACCTAAACTGTCATTCGGCAACCTAAAAAGCTGCCGAGCTGGCAACAGGAAAAAAAAGTTAAGTGAGAGCCCTGCAACAGCGAAAAAAAAGTTAAGTGAGAGCCCTGCAACAGCGAAAAAAAAGTTAAGTGAGAGTCCTGATAGTACTTTCTTTGGTAAAGGGGCTGAAAATGTACACAACACTCCAGGTGCTGTCTCCAGGTACACCAGGTGCTCTCCAGTTGCTGTCTCACCACAGCCCAAATAAATGCAACTCAAATGGTAGCTTTCTTACTTCTGTAATCAAACCCTCTTGTAATGAAATTGAACATACCATTTTCTTTATGGCCTTCATTTCAAGGACACCCAGGCCCCTTGAGACATCAACACCATTCAACCTTTGACCATTTTCGAAACAGTCGACTGTTCCGTAATGTGCACCAAAGTGGATAACCACATTTTTCCACATTATATCCCATCTGCCATACCTTGTCCCCTCACTCTTTTGGTCAAGATCCTCAGTGCACACAAAGTTGGTAATATGATATATTGACTCCTCAGCCGAATCATTGACATAAATTATGAATAGCCAGGGCCCCAGCATCAATCGCTACAATGCCCATTGATCATCGTCTGACAATCTGAGAGGTTTCTATATATTCTCAGTCTTGTTTTCCATCCAAAAATCAAATCTCAATCCATATCAGTATATTACCTCAATCTTAATCTTGCTAACAATTCTATCACAAATCTTAGGGGAAATCCAACCTTTCTACATCCAAAAAAAAGACACAGGGTTGGAGTAACTGTGTGGGTCAGGCATCATCATCATCTCTGGAGAACATGGATAGGTGACGTTTCAGGTCAGCCACCATTCAGAATGTCGGGAAATAGAATATCTTGCCTTGCCCGCATCCACCCCACACTTTAATATCATTTATACATCTGACTATAGATAGATGTATAGAAATCAGGTCCACCAGATCCTCTCCATCCAAAGATAAGGCAGGGTCTTATCTCTGAAGAATAAGGTCAGGTAACGTTTCGGGTCAGGACCCTTCTTCAGACTGAAAGTAGGAGGTGGGGTGGGGGGGGGGGGGGGGGGGGGAGGGAGGAGGGGATGAAGAAATGGAGGCGAGAAAAGACCCGGAGCAATCAGGGGCATCCACAAATTACCTGAGGCATGGTGGTATTAACGATTTAGATGAAGGAATTAAATGTAACATCCCCAAGTTTGCGGATGACACAAAGCTGGGCGGCAGCGTGAGCTGCGAGGAGGATGCTGTAAGGCTGCAGGTTAACTTGGATAGGTTGGGCGAGTGGGCAGATGCATGGCAGATCCAGTATAAAGTGGATAAATGTGAGTTTATCCACTTTGGTGGCATAGAAGGCAGGTTATTGTCTGAATGGTGTCAGATTAGGAAAAGGTGAGGTACAACGAGACCTTGGTGTCCTTGTACATCAGTCACTGAAAGTAAGCATGCAAGTACAGCAGGAAATGAAGAAAGCAAATGGCATGTTGGCCTTCATAGCGAGAGGATTTGAGTCCAGAGCAAGGAGGTCCAACTGCAGTTGTACAGAGCCCTGGTGAGACCGCACCTGGAGTATTGTTTGAAGGTTTGGTCTCCTAATTTGAGGAAAGACATGCTTGCTATTGAGGGAATGCAGTGTCAGTTCACTACGTTAATTCCCGGGATGGCAGGATTGACATATAATGAAAGAATGGATCGACTGGGCTTAAATTCATTGGAATTTAGAAGGATGAGGGGGGAATCTTATAGAAACATAAAATTATAAAGGGATTAAACAGGCTATATGCAGAAATTTTTTTCCCGATGTTGGGAGAGACCAGAACCAGAGGTCACAGTTTAAGAATAGGGGGTAGACCATTAGGACTGAGATGAGGAAAAACATTTTCACCCAGAGAATTGTGAATCTGTGGAATTCTCAGCCACAGAAGGCAGTGGAGGCCAAATCACTGGATGTATTCAAATAAGAGATGGATATAGCTCTTAGGGCTGACGGAATCAAGGGATATGGGGGAAAGCAGGAACAGGGTACTGATTCTGGATGATCAGCCATTGCATATTAAATGGCGATGCTGGCTCAAAGGGCTGAATAGCCTACTCTTGCACCTATTTTCTATCTTTAAGAAGGGTCTCAACCCGAAAAACCACCTATTCATTCTCTCCAGAGATGCTACCTATCCCGCCAAGTTACTCCCGCATTTTGTGTCTATCTGAGCATCTTACCTTTGTTTACTTTAGAGATACAGCACGGAAACAGGCCCTTCGGCCAACCGGGTCCGCACCGACCAGCGATCCCGCACGTGATCATATTGAATGGCGGTGCTGGCTCGAAGGGCCGAATGACCTACACCTGCACCTATTTTCTATGTATCGTGGTGGGCCAATTTTGGCTAGGGAAGATCAGTCCAATCTGGCTGACTCTTAGAACAGAGAAAAGCACAGAACAGAAACTGCTCTTCGGCCCACAATGCCCGTGCAAAATTGCTTGCTCATACCAAAGAATTTGTCAGACGATTTGAAAAGTCAAAATCTGAAGTAGCAGAGACATCATGATGTTCTCTTCATGAAGCTATGATGGCTCTACTAGTTCAGTTTAAGTATTTTCAATTTATAAATTCTCTTGCTCTGTCCTATCATTGCACAAATCTGCATTTGAAGGCGGCATGATGGCACAGCGGTAGCATTGCCACCTTACAGTGCCAGAAACCCAGGTTTGATCCCGACTATGGGTGTTGTCTGTATGGAGTTTGTACATTCTCCCCGTGGGTTTTCTCCAAGACCTTCGGTTTCCTCCCATACTCTAAAGACATACAGGTTTGCAGGTAAATTGGCTTGGTATAAGTGTAAATTGCCCCTAGTGTGTGTAGGATAGTGTTAATGTGTGGGAATCACTGGCCGGTGTGGACTTGGTGGGCCAAAGGGCCTGTTTCCGCGCAGTACCTCTAAACTAAACAAAAGACTAAAGTTCCAACCAACGAATTTCCTATAATAGTGCGCAGTCTGGTTATGAAGGGGAAGGACAAGGAGATAAAGGGATGAATATATTCAGAATACATCAGTTTAGGATAGACAAAATGCAACTGTATTAGAGCCAGAAGCAGACTGAAACACTTCTGTCTCAGTTGCACAGAACTAATGTGGTAACTCTCGAAGCTTTGGACTCAACTCAACTATGGCACAACCCTACACACTGCTTCCTTTATCGAACACTATTCTGCAACACTATTCGAACACTGTGTGGTGCAACAACTAAGCACACTAATCCTTTCTCTTCAGATTTACCAAATCTATCTCACACCGATTTCTTCCTTTGCCAGCTGTAAAGATTCTACAAATACTTAGTATGTATGAAAAGGGAGAATTATACTATAATATTTTGAAACGTGAAAAGCAAATACATCACAGCACAGTTTTTACTTGGGGCCAAACCATAGCTTGACTAAAGGGACTACTGTGCATAGCCTAGTCTAGATGTTGTCATATCATACTATTGCTATGTTATGATAGAACACAGAACAGGCGGCACAGATGGGCAGCTGGTAAAGTTGTTGCCTCACACACCCGAGACCTAGGTTCGATCCCGACCTCAGGTGTTCGCTGTGTGGAATTTGCACATTCTTCCAATAACTGTGTGGGATTCCTCCCGGTGCTCCGGTTTTCTTCCCACATCCCACACACATGCGGGTCTAGAGGTTAATTGGCCTTTGTAAATGGCCCCTCGTGGATGCGAAAGTTGGATAACATAGAACCAGTTTGAGCGAGTGATAGATGGCCGGCTTGGACTGGTGGGCCAAAGGGCCCATTTTCAAGCCGTATCTTTCAAATTAACCAAATGTAGAGAAGCTCATTCGACCCATCAAGTCTGTAAATCCATCTGCCTCCTGTAACCTCTGTAACCTTTTTCCCCTCCCATTCCCATCAACATCCACGAGGAATAATTTGTGGTAGCCAATTAACTTACTAACCAATATGTCCTGGATTTACACAAGGAAACTGGAGCACGCAGGAAAAACTCATATGGTCACGGGAGAAATGTTTAAACACTGTACGATCGGAAACTTGAGATCAAGATCAAACCAGGTTATGGGAACATTGAGACAGCAATTACTATGCCCAAAGACTAGAACTCATTATTGCATTCATGTTTTTGTCTTTTTACACCCAGAAAACATCAAATATAAGAAACAACATAAGTACTGGTAGTCCGAATTAAAAATATAAAATCATACTAACAACAAACAGTGTAATAAGAACGGCTTTCAATCAAACTTAAATCTTTCTACAAACTGATCACTAGCACCAGAATAATTCCAGAAAAAATACATTTAAACAAAGCATGGATATCCGAATCATACCCTGGTTATGAAAGTATTCCATTTTTGCAGATGTCAATTTTGTCCCTAATCGGAAAGTTCACAAAATCACTCCGTACAGCAACCATGTTTAAGAAGGAACTGCAGATGCTGGAAAATCGAAGGTAGACAAAAATGCTGGTGAAGCTCAGCTGGTGAGGCAGCATCTATGGAGCGAAGGAAATAGGTGACGTTTCGGGTCGAGACCCTTCGTGTGAAGAAGGGTCTCGACCCAAAACGTCGCCCATTTCCTTTGCTCCATAGATGCTGCCTCACCCGCTGAGTTTCACCAGCATTTTTGTCTGCCATACAGCAACCATATCGTCACAGTATTGTAATGAATGGCGTTGATGAGGGCCAATTAACATGAACATTTATATATTATCTACCTTTGACTATTTATAAGTAGTACAGAATCAGAATGGCCCTGGCTCAATGGCTGGCTTTGATGAACTTGAAGTATCAAATTGTTTAGTGGAGTATCATTGCGCAAGTCCCAATAGAAGATTGTCAATTTCCAAAAGTAACTTTCTTAAAGTGGCCTCCCGTGGTGATCCTGACAGCCTGTGTTCTTCAGAGACAATACTGTCTGGTTACTGGAGGTTGCATGTAAAAAGGTTTTTGCCGCCAAGGCTGGTTCGCATTGAAATTGATAATATTTTAATAATATTGATTAGAGCTCGTTCATATGTACGAGCCGATCATAACCAACGGAGGCCATGTACTGTAGAAGCTGTAATTGTTGTCTGTGGAACAGGAATGATTAAGAGGGAATCTAGCAGAACATCCAAGGTCATTAAAATCTTTAAAAGGTAGGGCCAAAACTGAACAATACAAAACTGTGCTCCTTGGCAGAAGGAATAGACCAAGAACAAGAGAATATAAAACAAAAGATAGACACAAAAAGTTGGAGTAACTCAGCAGGAGAGGCAGCATCGCTAGGGAGAAGGAATCTGACATGGACAACACACATCACCGCACTGGTGAGAAAGGCAAGGCAGTGCCTTTACCACCTCAGGCAGCTGAGGATCCTTCAATCCTTCTACTCTGGTGCTGTAGAAAGGATCCTGTCTGGAAACATCTTGATCTGGTTTGAAAACAGCTCTGCCCAGGACAGAAAGGCTCTGCAGAGAGCAATGCGTTCGGCCGAACGCACCATGGGAACTACACTCAGCCCCCTGCAGGACCTATACACCAGGAGGTGCAGATCCAGAGCCAGCAAGATCATGAAGGATCCCTACCACCCCAGCAACATACTGTTCCAGCTGCTAGGGTCAGCCAAGCGCCTCTGCTGTAACACTGGAAAAACAGAGAGGATGAGATGGAGTTTCTTCCCACACGCCGTCAGGACTGTAAACTCTGATCCATTCAGGGAGTAATTACTGTTGTGTCTTTTTTTCTAAATCTGGTTCTGTTCTGTTATTCTGCACAATCCCGCAGGCATTGCTACATTCATTTCACTGTACATCTTGTGTGCGAATGTGACAAATAAAATTGACTTGACTTGACTTGAAAGGGTGAAGTTTCGGGTCGAGACCCTTCTTCAGAGATGCTGCCTGTCCTGCTGAGTTACTTTGTGTCTATCTTCGGTTTAAACCAGCATCTGCAGTTCCTTCTTACAGAATATGAAACAAAGACCGTGAAAACAAAGTATGTGGCTCAGATTTGAAATACATTGCTGGTTTGGTTTGAAAAGTATGCTGATCCATTACTGTACAAAAGGAAACTTGATATATCTGAAGCAACTTGCTTAAGAATAGGCACAATTCAAAGATACAATAAAGTATCATTGAACTGTGTCTCCTATTCAGTAGCAAGTAGCTAACTAATTTATTAAAATCATATAAACTTAAAAAAGCAGAAGAATAGGCTATGAGGAAAAAAAAGGTAATTCTATTTAAATGCAAGCTGGCTGAAATTTAAAAATGCAAGGGCTGGAAATGTCAAACAAAACAATTCTTACTGAAGGTACACAAATTTTGATCACAACCCGATGAGGCTGCCATGGACATTTAACAGTCATAAATTTACAGTTTGTTAAATGTATTTAAACATAAAGGCATCCACATAAACACCTTTACCCACCCAGTATTTTAAATAATGCAAGGTGACCTTGCATTGATAGAATAGATTGTATGGCTTTACTGTTCCAGAATAGCTACAGCACTGGCATCTATCTGGATAAATGCCCAGATATGTTCATTCCATAGAACATACGACCCAGTTGCTCAGCACTTTAACTCCCCCTCGCATTCCCAATCTGACCTTTCTGTCCTGGGCCTCCTCCATTGTCAGAGTGAGACCCAGCGCAAATTGGAGGAACAGCACCTCATATTTTGCTTGGATAGCTTACACCCCAGCGGTATAAATATTGACTTCTCTAACTTCAAATAGCCCTTGCTATCCCTCTCTCTCTTTATCTCCTCCCCTTCCCAGTTCTCCCACCAGTCTTACTGGCTCCGACTACATTCTATCTCCGACTACATTCTATCTCTATCCCGACATCTGAAGTAGGGTCTCGACCCGAAACGTCACCCATTCTTTCTCTCCAGAGATACTGCCTGTCCCGCTGAGTTACTCCAGCATTTTGTGTCTATCTTCATCTGCAGTTCTTTCCTACACATATGTCCAATACAACATGGCTAAGTCATGTCAGAGCAACTTACTTCCAACCAGCAGAATAATAAAGCGAGTAAGGTGTTTGAATAAAACTATTCAAAGAGGAGGAAGTATTGCCATTATCTGAAGTTATACCTAGCATCAAGGAAGAAAGATTCAATTGCTGAGGGTCTTATTCCCAATCCTTTCTCCATCATTAATGTTAGAGAGGATGTGGAGAGGACGTTTCCACCAGTGGGAGAATCTAGGAACAGAGGCCACAGCCTAAGAATAAAAGGACGTTCCTTTAGGATGGAGGAATTACTTTAGTCAGAGGGTGGTGAATCTGTGGAACTCATTGCTACAGAACGCTGTGAAGGCCAAGTCAATGGATATTTTTAAGGCAAAGATAGAATGATTCTTGATTAGTATGGGTGCCAGGGGTTATGGGGAGAAGACAGGAGAATGGGGTTGAGGGGAAGAGAACAGCCATGATTGAATGGTGGAGTAGCCTTGATGGGCCTAATTCTGCTCCTCTCATTTATGAACTTATGTTGTAAATGGGGCTGATCAATAATGATTCCAGTATCCAGTATTGGCAGTATCCAGCTCAACGTAGAATTCCAACAGACTGTTTCAGATAATTAACCAGTCCGTGCCTACTTACACCAAACCTGGACAAAATCCAGACTTCAATTAACAAGTACTCATTAATCTGTGTCCTATGTAAATAGACACTAAATGCTGGATTAACTCAGTGGGCCAGGCAGCATTTCTGGAGAAAAATAAAAGGTGACGTTTTGGGTCGGCTGTGTTTGTAGACTGTCAACAGAGCAGTTTGGCCACAATTCCTTGGGAATTACATCAGAAGCTGGTTTCCTTTGGCAAGTGGCTTTGTTCAACATCCCAAGGTGTCTCTTCCACCAACATTACACAATTCAGTAATACATTTAAATATTCTCTGCTTGTCTAAACAGGTGTATGTGTGACGCAAGACAAAATCCACCACTTCATGGCAACCACTTCATCATGGCTGCAGCATGCAAAGGCCATCGCATGAATTACTATTACACGCCAAAAGCAGCAATCACTACCATCTGTGAGTGTAAAGGAGAGCAAGTACAGGGAAACACCATTACACTTCTGATGAAAGATTAGAGATTAGTTTTGAATCTCCCTTATGGGAAGAAGGCAGAAGAATGGGATTGAGAGGATTTGAGGAAGGACATTCTTGCTATTGAGGGAGTGCAGCGTAGGTTTACAAGGTTAATTCCCGAGATGGCGGGACTATCATATGCTGAGAGAATGAAGCAGCTGGGCTTGTACACTCTAGAGTTTAGAAGGATGAGAGGGGATCTTATTGAAACATATAAGATTGTTAAGGGTTTGGACACGCTGAAGGCAGGAAACATGTTCCCGATGTTGGGGGAGTCCAGAACCAGGGGCCACAGTTTAAGAATAAGGAGAAAGCCATTTAGAACGGAGTCGAGGAAACACTTTTTCTCACAGAGTTGTGTGTGTATGGAATTCTGTGCCTCAGAGGGCAGTGGAGGCAGGTTCTCTGGATGCTTTCAAGAGAGCTAGATAGGGCTCTTAAAGATAGCGAAGTCAGAGGATATGGGGAAAAGGCAGGAACGGGGTACTGATTGGAGATGATCAGCCATGATCACATTGAATGGCGGTGCTGGCCCAAAGGGCCGAATGGCCTACTCCTGCACCTATTGTCTATTGAGAGGGAAAGATAGATAAGCCATGATTGAATGGCGGAGGAGACGATGCGCTGAATGGCCTAATTCTGCTCCTATAACTTATGAATGCTTTCCCTAGTCCTTCGTATTGACAGCATTTTCTGGTTTACTTCAGATTTCCCATGTCAGCTGTATTTTGTTTTGGAAACAATGAGCTTCAGGTCCCCGGAATTACTTGCTGCTCTTTTACCAATGATGGATCAACATCCTGGAACTCCCAGTCCAGTGGCATTTTGGAACTAGGGATGGCAGTGTTCCTCCTGAGGAAACTGGAATAACGGGTTAGTTTCAGAGTAAAAGGCATGCGATTTTTGACTGAGAGGCAGAGAAATGTATTCGTTCAGAAAGTGATATATTTTTGGAATTCTCTACACCAGAAAGTTGTAGAGGCTCAACCACAGATTGATCTAAAATTATATTAATAGATATTAGGTAGACAAAAATGCTGGAGAAACTCAGGTGGTGAGACAGCATCCATGGAGCGAAGGAATAGGTGACGTTTCGGGTCGAGACCCTTCTTCAGATTGGAACGTCACCTATTCCTTTACAGTCGATTTAAAGAACAGCATCTGCAGTTCTTTCTTAAACATTAATAGATATTAGAATATCTAGGAAATATATGAATAGTACAAGAAAATAGGACAGGTAGAAAATCAGCTATGAGATTTAGGTTTATTATTGTCTTGTGTACTGAGGTACAGTGAAACACTTTGTTTTGCATACTATCCAGTTAGATCAGATAATACTATATATACAGTCGTTAAACTCAAGTACAATAGGTAGAGAGCAAAGGGAACGATAGAGTATGCAGAATATAGTGTCAGCATTGCAGCGCTCAGTTCCATAGACTAAGTCTAATGTCCACGATAGGGTAGAGTTGAATCAGACTAAAGCCTGGCTAATGGAAGGACGGGTCTGTGCGATGGACTGGGCTACATCCACAACTCTCTGCAATTTCTTGAGGTCTTGGGCAGAGCTTTTCCACAAACCAAGCTGTGATGCAGTATTTTTTCTAAGATTCATCTGTAGCAATTTGAAAATTATCGGACCCACGCTGAATTTCCTCAGGCTCTTGAAGAAGTAGTGGCATTGGTTGTCACGTTTTTCACACAGAGAGTGGTGAATCTGTGGAATTCTCTGCCACTGAAGGTAGTTGAGGCCAGTTCGTTGGCCATATTTAAGAGGGAGTTGGATGTGGCCCTTGTGGCTGAAGGGATCAGGGGGTATGGAGAGAAGGCAGGTACAGGAGACTGAGTTGGATGATCAACCATGATCATATTGAATGGCGGTGCAGGCTCGAAGGGTCGAATGGCCTGCTCCTGCACCTAATTTCTATGTTTCTATGTTAATGCGGCTGGTACACACAGATCATTAGTAATATTAATGCCAAGGAATATGAAGCTCTCGACTATTTCCACTTCAGCACAATTGATGCCAATTGGGGGGTGTACGATTTTATTGAATAGCAGAACAGGTTCAAAGGGCCCACTTCCCTATTTCTTATGTTCAAATAAAAGATCACACATCCTTTTTGTCAAGGAAAAGTAAACCCTTACATATGTTGAATGACTGAATGCTTCAACTTCCACAACTTGGCGCAAGTCAATATCCGACCTGACATTTCTTTATAAATACATAATTTTCTCCCACAATCAATCTAAATGAAAGTGTTTCTAATCTGATCCAAAAATATAAGCCCAGAAACTATGGGGATTCAGAAGGGGGGGTGGGAAAGAGGTTTTAGAAACATTGATTTGAAATATGAACTCAAACCTGAAGCAGAATGTATTAATTAAGGCAAACCAGCACAGATTTATTGAGGGCAAATCATATTTAACCAATTAGGCAGAATGTTTTGATGAAGCCATTATTGTCGCGAGAGTTTGCAAGACAACTGCAGAATTAGAGAAGGCTTTTGATTAGGTGTCACATAACAGGCTTCTCAGCAAAAGTTCGATCATGTGGCATAAAAGTGGCATTGATGACATTAATACAAAAAGATTGCCTAACTGACCAGGCCTCACCCAAAGTATCCTGTTCAATTTAGATGGTTTTCTTCTTGTAAATGAAACATGAACCAAAGGAATAGTTAGATCTCAAGCCGGGTGTTGAGCAGCCAGGATGATGTCTCTGCGTCAATGTCTGCCAGGCCCTGAGTTCCATTTGGTGGGTGGTAGAGCGGGCACCCAGAGATGACATGATTGGTTACCTGTTATTCTGCTCCGCATTCACAGGCTGGGCTCTGGCGGAGCCCCCATCTCCACATGTTGGCATTTTAGATGGTGCTGCAGTGGGAAGGCTGGGGTCATTTAAGGAGATCCAGAAACTATTTGAGATATTGCTCAATAGAGGGCCCAGTTGCACCTCCTCCAACCTCGTCTACTGTATCCGCTGTTCCAGGTGTCAACATCACTACATCGGCGAGACCATGCGGCAGGCTCGGCGATCGTTTCATTGAACACCTCCATTCAGTCCGTCTTAACCTATCTGATCGCCCAGTGGCTCAGCACTTCAACTCCCTGCCATTCCCAATCTGACCTTCCTTCATTGTCAGAGTGAGGCCCAACGCAAATTAGAGGAACAGCACCTCATATTTCACTTGAGTAGTTTACACCCCAGCGGTATGAACATTGACTTCTCCAACTTCAGATAGCCCTTGCTTTCTCTCTCCATCCCATCCCCCTTCCCAGTTCTCCCACTAGTCTTACTGTCTCCGACTACATTCTATCTTTGTCCGGCCTCCTCCCCTGACATCAGTCTGAAGAAGCATCTTGACCCGAAACATCGCCAGGTTCCTTCTCTCCAGAGATGCTGCCTCACATGCTGAGTTACTCCAGTATTTTGTGTCTACGCCAGTTAACAAGGATGGATTAGAGAAGATGAGACCCTTTTCTTTCAAGAGAAGATTGAAGGCAGATTTAAGGAAAGTAGGTAAAATGTCAAGGAGTCTTTACAGAATCAATAATGGGAGGCTACAGGGGGGGGGTCAAGGACTAGACGTCATAGCATGAAATAACAGGAAGGGAATTAAGAGTCACGTGAAAAATATTTTTTTAAACTACGCAAACACTGCATGTGTTTGGAAAGTGGAATGAACAGCCTGCACATGTCTAAAGAAAGGCCCAGACCCAAAATATCACCTGTCCATGTTCTCCAGAGATGCTGACTGACCCGCTGAGTTACTCCAGCATTTTGTGTCTTTTTTGCCTACATATGTGGTGGAGAAAGGCTCAAGTGTGGCCTTCAAAAGGGAACTGGTTAAATGTATGGGTAGGGAAAGTTTGCAAGGCAAAGGAGACAGGGATGGGCCCTTAAACCAATGAGTCACTCTGGTAGAGCGATGACATAGATACGATGAGCCAAGTGGTCTAATTCTGCGCTGTAATCATTCCATGATTGTACACAGTTGACACATATCTAACCGGCCACGTTAGCCTCGCCGGATTGCACAAGAAGCCTCCTCAGTCTCTCACTTCACTTTTCTTCTGAATCACACCTCAAAGATAAATTGGGTTAGCTACCATCTGTTTTGATCTACTTAAAGCAAAAAGTTTAAATGCTGGAAATCCAAACTAAAAACAAAAATGGTGGGGGTACTCAATTGATCAGGAAACATCAAAGGAGAGAAGGACAGAGATAATATTTCAGGTCAATGATACATTTCATCAGACTGAAAGGAAAAATTACATTTTTGCAAATTTTCTATTTTGGTTGAATCCACGACTAACAAAAGTACATTGTACTGCAACAATTTTACAGTTCCATGGCTTTCATTACAGAAGATACAAGTAAAAATGTTGCGCCTCCGTGAACTTAAACATACAAAACCATCCTACCATGACACGAGTCAAAATGTTGATACCCCTGCTCATGGGCGGCACAGCAATGCAGCCTCACAGTGCAAGAAACCCGGGTTCTGCCCTGACCTCAGGTGTGGGGTCTGCACGTTCTCCTTGTGACTACTTGGGCTTCATCCAGGTGCACCGGTTTTCTCCCACATCCAAAAGACAAGTGGGTTGTAGGTTAATTGGTATCTGTAAAATTGTCCCTAACGTGTAGGTAGTGGGCTAACATAGAGCTAGTGTAAACAGAAGATGGCATGGACTGGGCCAAAGGTCCTTTTTCCATGGTGTATCTCAAATATATCACCAGCAGCTTGTCCTGGACCAGACATATCAAAGAAATGGCCTTAGAATGCTTAAGTTGATAGAAGCATGTCTCCAACAACTCTCGGCAACCTCTACAGGTGCACTGTAGAAATCATTTTCCAAGATCCATTAAAGCATGGTTTGGGAACAGCTCTGTGCAGACCGCAAGAAATTGCAGAACATTGGGGATGTAGACCAGAACATCACACAAACCATCCTCCCTTCCATTAACTCAGTCTATACGTCATGCCACCTCGGCAAGGTCACCAGCATAATCAAGGAAGAGTCTCACGCTAGTCACTGTACCACTTCCCTCTCCCATCAGGTAAGATGTACAGAAGTGTGAAAATTCAGGATTCAGGGTCAGTTTCCTCCCAGCTTTAACAGGACCACTCTCTAGTCAGTGTTAGGATGGTTCAACCATCCTGGGATGAACCATCCTAACACTGACTGCACAGTGGTCCTGACCTACCATCAATCTCACTGGAGACCCTCGAATTACCTTTAATCTGATTTTACCTTGCACTAAACATTATTCCCTTTATCCTGTACCTTTAGGATATGGATGGCTTATTGATAATCACACATAGTCTTTTAGCTGACTGGAAAGCAGGCAACAAAAATGCCTTTCACTGTACCTCGGTACACGTGACAAAAATGTTTGGGACCCATGGCTTCACAGGTATTTGTAATTACTCAGGTGTGTTTAATTGCCTCCATTAATGCAGGTATAAGAGAGCTCTCGGCACCTAGTCTTTCCATCACCGTTGGAAACTTGTATTACTGTTTATCAACATGAGAACAAAAGTTGTGCCAATAAAAGTCAAAGAAGCCATTATGATACTGAGAAACAAGAATAAACAAAGGGACTGGCAGGTCAAGGAAGACCTCCACAGCTGATGAAGAAGAATTATCTCTATAATAAAGAAAAATCCTCAAACACCTGTCCAATAGATCAGAAACACTCTTCACAGAAGAATTCATGAACAGAAATACGGAGGCCACACTGCAAGATGCAAACCGCTGGTTGGCCGCAAAAATAGGATGGCCAGGTTACAGTTTGCCAAGAAGTACTTAAAAGAGAAACCACAGTTCTGTTAAAAGGTCTTGTGAACAAATGAGACGAAGATTAAATTATATCAGAGTGATGGCAAGAGCAAAGTATGGAGGAGAGAAGAAGCTGCCCAAGATCCAAAGCATACCACCTCATCTGTGAAACACGGTGGTGGGGGTGTTATGGCCTGGGCATGTATGGCTGCTGAAGGTACTGGCTCACTTATCTTCATCGATGATACAACTGCTGATGGTAGTAGCATAATCAATTCTGAAGTGTAAAGACACATCCTATCTGCTCAAGTTCAAACAAATGCCTCAAAACTCATTGGCTGGCGGTTCATTCTACAGCAAGACAATGATCCCAAACATACTACAAAAGCAACAAAGGAGTATTTCAAAGCTAAAAAATGCTTAATTCTCTAGTGGCCAAGTCAATCATCTGATCTGAACTCAATTGAGCATGCCTTTTATATGCTGAAGAGAAAACTGAAGGGGACTAGCCCCAAAACAAGCACAAACTAAAGATGGCTGCAATACAGGCCTGGCAGATGATGCACCAGAGAAGACACGCAACAACTGCTGATGTTCATGAATCGCAGACTTCAAGCAGTCATTGCATGCAAAGGAAATGCAAGATAGTACTAAACATGACTACTTTCATTTGCATGACATTGCTGTCCCACAAACAGTATGGTGTCCTGAAACAGGGGCGACTATGTATAAAGACAGCTGTAATTTCTATATGGTCAAGTCAAGTCACATTTATTTATATAGCACATTTAAAAAACAACTCTTGTTGACCAAAGTGCTTTACATTTGTTATAAGAGTAGTATACACAAGCAGGCTACATACATATATACAAATAGCCCTCGCTCAGAGGATGTCAGGAAAGGCTTGGGAGAACAGATACGTTTTTAGACTAGACTTAAAGGAGTCGATGGGGGGTGGGGGGGCAGTTCTAATGGGGAGGAGGATGCTGTTCCACAGTCTAGGAGCTGCGACCGCAAAGGCGCGGTCGCCCCTGAGCTTATGACTAGACTGCGGGACATTCAGCAACCCCAAGTTGGCCGATCTGAGGGACCTGGAGGTGGTGTAGTGGGTGAGAAGACTTTTAATGTAGGTGGGTGCAAGCCCATTGAGGGCTTTGTAGACAAAGAGGAGGGTCTTGAAATTAATTCAGAACCGCACAGGGAGCCAGTGGAGAGAGGCCAGGATCGGGGTGATGTGGTCCCTTTTTCGGGTGCCCGTCAGGAGTCTCGCTGCGGCGTTTTGGACCAGTTGCAGGCGGGACAGGGAAGATTGGCTGATGCCAGTGTAAAGGGAGTTGCAGTAATCTAGGCGGGAGGAGATAAATGTATGGATGATCTTTTCGAGGTCATCAAACTGGAGGAATTGGTGAAACAAATGTATAAAAATACCCTATAATAAAATCTGACAATGTGCACTTTAACCACCTGTGAATTTTTTTCCTATTACATATCTCAAATTGTGGAGTACAGTGGTATATACGTAAATAAATGATGAGTCTTTGTCCCAAATATTATGGAGGGTACTGTACAATGACAGCCCATCACCCACCATCCTAGGACAACTAGGCTTTGGCAACAGATGCCACTTAGTCCCAGGTCCCAAATACAGATGTTAATTAGTAAACAGAAAATAGAAATCTATTTTAAAGAGACAGAACATAATTTTATGCAACACTATTTTGTTTATTACTAACTATCTGTGTATATGTGTTTACTGGTCTGTTCTGCTGCAAGTAAGGCTTTATTTGTTCCATTGTCGGCACAAACGATAATTAAACACCCTTGACTTGACTCTTGAACGAGCAAACACTCACACAGTTTCCAGCCGGTATTTATATCACATACAATGTAGCTGTACTGAAGTCATTTAAAGGACACATGAAATGCAACCAGCAGCCAAGGGCAAACAGACCTTCCTCGCACGAAATCACCGACAGAAATGCATGCAGAAAATTAGATCCCCACCAACACGCTGAGGAATGTTTTTGTTTTAAGCGAAAAACCGTTGAGCAAAGAGATGTTGAAGCAACAATTCCCAGCGCGTAAAGGCTGAGGAGACTTGTGAGGCTGCCACAAGTCGCCAGAACCCCGCAAAATGTGTGCATCGATGTCTGGAAAAATGCTTTTGCAAAAAAAAAAAAAAAAAATGTCTTTGCGTCCGGAGGGTCGCTAGTTTGCATTTATTTCTGGTGGTGAGCAAGTGCGGCGGGAGATAGGCCAAGACACGCTGGGTCCGGCGGCGCCCAAGCAAGCTTCCTGTCACTCACTGTAAAGCCGGCAATAACCAATTTATACACATATATGGGTATTTTTCTGAATTAAAACATAATAATGATAATAAACTTACAGAACTCGGCCACGTAATAGGACACGGCGTAATTCTCCTCGCACCAGTCCAGTGTGGAGGTGGGCTCTCCCCAGTAGCCAGGCCTGTCATAGACGGGTGCCATGTTGGAGGTGAGCGGCGAGAGGCAGACACGGGGGAGTAGGCCCGGTCACCATGGCGACGCCGCAGGCCGCGCCTCGCCGGGCCGCCCGCTGTCGATCACACGCCGCCGACACGCCCTCGCCGCCGCCTGCTCCACTCACAGCGCCGGGCACGCCCCCTATTCATGAGCAGGGCTCGGGACCACGCCCAGATATTCATAAGACCGCCGTGGCCACGCCCAGATATTCATAAGACCGCCGTGGCCACGCCCAGATATTCATGAGGCCGCCGTGGCCACGCCCAGATATTCATAAGACCGCCGTGGCCACGCCCTCTCCCATCCCCCCCTCCTTCTCACGCCACGCCCTCTTGGTTCTTCTTGGATTCTTGCTCCTCTAAAATATTCCAAATGGAATTTAAACTGGAGGGTTACACAAAAGGCTGGAGAAACTCAACGGGTGCAGCAGCATCTAAGGAGCGAAGGAGATAGGCGACGTTTCGGGTCGAGACCCTTCTTCAGACTTTAAACTGGAGGTGGTGGAGGGAGGACTTAAGCCAGAAAGGGTTTTTGGGAAGAAAGCGCTACCTTAAATTTAGTTGCATCTGGTTGGGTAACTATGGTAGAGTGGAGATTATTCCCTGCTTTAACTGTGCGGGGGAAGAACGAATTGCTGTACACATCTGTCTTGGTAGCTGGAATCACAAATTGGATCGAATGCCCTCGTCTGCTCCTAATTGGTTTGGGTTTGGTGTAGGTCTTGTGATCTATGTCGAGCTGGCCATTTAATATTTTGTAAAAACAGGTCAAACGGTGAGCTTCACGTCTGTCTTGGGAGAGGGTTCCACCCCAGAGAATTCAGAAGTTTGGTGACACTCCCTTCTCTCTCATAGGTGCTAGTAACAAATCGAGCGGCCTGTCTTTGGACACGTTCGATGGAAGAAATATTTTTATTTGTGTATGGGTCCAAAGCTGCAACTGCGTAGTCCAGATGAGGTCTAACGAGGGTGAAATACAGCTTCTCCTTGACAGAAGCTGAACAATGATGGAAGTTGCGCCTCAGAAAATTTAGGACACCTGTTGCTTTCACCGTTGCATGATGAGTCTGAACGTTCCATCGTAGATCATTCTGCAATTTGATGCAAAGATTCCATTCACTGCGCTCCCTTCCAACACACGTTCAAGATGCAACTTGATTAAAAAATCCTTCCCTCAAGGTGATAGTTACCCCTTAAGAATAAGGGGTAGGTCATTTAGGACTGGGATGAATTATAGAGTCATAGAGTGATACAGTGTGGAAACAGGCCCTTCGGCCCAACTTGCCCACACCGGCCAACATGTCCCAGCTACACTTGTCCCACCTGCATGTGCTTGGTCCATAACCCTCCAAACCTGTCCTATCCATGTACCTGTCCAACTGTTTCCTAAACGATGGGATAGTCCCAACCTCAACTACCTCCTCTGGCAGCTTGTTCCTAACACGCACCACCCTCTGTGTGAAAAAGTTACCCATCGGATTCCTATTTTCCCTTTCACCTTGAACCTATGTCCTCTTGTCCTCAATTCCCCTACTCTGGGCAAAAGACTCTGTGCATCTACCCGATCTATTCCTCTCATGATTTTTTATACCTCTATAAGATCTCCACTCATCCTCCTGCGCTGTATGGAATAGAGACCCAGCCTACTCAATCTCTCCCTATAACACATCCTGGCAACATCCTCGTAAATCTTTTCTGAACCCTTTCAAGCTTGACAATATCTTTCCAATAATATGGTGCCCAGAACTGAACACAATATTCTAAATGCGGTCTTACCAACGTCTTATACAACTGCAACGTGACCTCCCAACTTCTATACTCAATACTCTGACTGATGAAGGCTAAAGTGCCAAAAGCCTTTTTGACCACCTTAATTACCTCCCAACTTCTATACTCAATACTCTGACTGATGAAGGCTAAAGTGCCAAAAGCCTTTTTGACCACCTTAATTACCTGCAAATCGACCTTCAAGGAACCATGCAACTGTACTCCTAGATCCCTCTGCTCTACAACACTACCCAGAGACCTGCCATTTACTGTGTAGGGCCTGCCCTTGTTCGACATCCCAAAATGTAACACCTCACACTTCTCTGTATTAAATTCCATCAACCATTCCTCCTCCCACCTGGTCAATCGATCCAGATCCTGCTGCAATCGTTCACAACCTTTTTCACTATCTGCAAAACTACTCACTTTTGTATCATCTTGCTATTCTTGCCCTGTGTGTTCTCATCCAAATCCAAATCAACAAATGGTAACGGGCCCAGCACCAAACCCTGAGGCACACCACTAGTCACAGGCATCCATTCTGAGAAGCAACCTTCCACCGTTACCCTCTGCTTCCTTCCATGGAGCCTATTTGCTATCCATTCAGCTATCTCTCCTTGGATCCCATGCGATGTAACCTTCCAGAGCAGCCTAGCATGTGGAACCTTGTCGAACGCCTTACTGAAGTCCATGTACACAACATCTGCAGCTCTGTCCTCATCAACCTTTTCGGTCACGTCTTCAAAAAAATCAATCAGATTTGTGAGACACGACCTCCCACGTACTAAACCATGCTGACTGTCCCTAATCAGCCTTTGCCCATCCAAATGCCTGTATAATCTATCCGTCATAAAACTCTCTGGTAACTTACCAACTACAGATGTTAAGCTCACCGGCCTATAGTTCCTGGCATTTTCCCTGCAGCACTTCTTGAAAAGAGGCTCACCATTTGCCACCCTCCAGTCTTCCAGCACCTCTCCTGTATTTAAGGACGACTCATAAATTTCAGCCAGGGCTCAGGCAATTTCCTCTCTAGTTTCTCATAATGTCCTCAGATAGATCAGATCAGGCCCTGGAGATTTGTCTACCTTCACACACGACAGTACCTTCAGTACTTCATCGACAGTAACCCTGACTGCGCTCAAGACACTTCCAGTGACTGCTCCAATTTCCTCCGTCCTACTGTCTTTCTCCTCGGTAAATACAGAGGAGAAATACTCATTTAGGACCTTGCCCATCTTCTGTGGCTCCACACAGATTTAACCACTAATTCCTGAGAGGTCCCACTCGCTCTCTAGTTACCCTTTTCCTCCTTGGGTATATATGAAATCTTCTGGGATTGTCCTTAATGCTACCCGCCAGAGCTATCTCCTGGCCCTTTTTTTTTGCCCTTCTGACCTCCTTTTTTAGTGTACTCCTTAGTTCCTGAAACTCCTCCAGGGATGCACTTGATCCCAGCTGCCTATACCTGTCCCATGCATCCTTCTTGTTTTTGACCAACGTCTCAAGTTCCCTCGTCAGCCAAGCTTCCTTGCGTTTGCCAGCTTTGCCCTTCACTCTAACGGGGGCCTACACATCCTAAGCTTTCTTCAGTACACTTTTAAAAACATCCCACCTGGCTGATGTTCCTTTCCCCTCAAATAACCTGCTCTAGTCAACTTGAGCGAGACCTTCTCTCATACCATCAAAGTTGGCCTTACCCCAGTTGAGCATTTTAACACGTGGACTCTCTCCGTCCCGATCCATAACTATCTTAAACCTAATGAACTGTGGTCACTGGTCCCAAAAGGCTCCTCCACGCACACTTCATCAACTTGCCCTTCCCAATTTCGCAATACTAGATCCAGCATTGCCCTCTCACATGTTGGGAGCCCCACATACTGCGTAAGAAAACTCTCCTGAACACTTTTGAGGAATTGCACCCCACCTGAACCCTTCACGCTATGATTTTCCCAGTGTATATTGGGAAAGTTGAAATCCCCTACTACAACAACCTTTATTTATCAGTCTGAAGAAGGGTTTCGACCCGAAACATTGCCTATTTCCTTTGCTCCACAGATACTGCCTCACCCGCTGAGTTTCTCCAGTATTTTTGTCTACCTTCGATTTTCCAGCATCTGCAGTTCCTTCTTAAACCTTATTTGACCTGCAGTTATCTGCAATCTCCCGATGCATTTGTTCTTCTAATTGCCGTTGACTATTCGGGGGTCTGTGGTACACCCCCAACAAGGTGATTATTCCTTTCTTGTTCCTCAGCTCCACCCATATAGCCTCACTAGACGAACCGTCCGTAATGTCACCGCTGAACACAGCTGTGACATCCTCCTTAACCAACAATGCAACCCCACCTCCTCTTTTTCCTTCACCCCTGTCTCTCCTGAAGCTCCTGTACCCCAGGACATTGAGCTGCCAGTCCTGCCCATCCCTTAACCAGGCTACCAGGCTACAATGCCCAGTCGCTCGTACCTATCCATGCCCTAAGCTCATCTGCCGTTTAGCCCATTACCCGTCAGGCCCCTTGCATTAAAATACGATCCCACCCCCTTTCCAATCTAGTTTAAACCCTCCCGTGTAGCATGAAGAAAAACTGTTTCACCCTGAGAGTTGTGCATCTGTGGAATTCTCCGTCACAGAAGGCAATGAAGGCCAATTCACTGGATGTTTTCAAGAGAGAGTTCGATTTAGCTCTTAGGGCTAATGGAATCAAAGCATATGGGGACAAAGCAGGAAAGGTGTACTGATTTTAAATGATTAGCCATGATCACATTGAATGGCGGTGCTGGCTCGAAGGGCCGAATGGCCTACTCCCAGGCTGACGAGCCCCATCTGCCCGAGACTCATGGGGGTGGGAGCGTCTACCTTCACGTGCAGGTCTATAGCACCCGCCCGGATTGTGTTTAGTGTATAGTTTACTGTCTTCTCCGTGGATCGTCACCTTGTCGTGGTGGAGAAGCTTGTGTGGTCCTGAGATCCTGAGAGCGATGCCGTCTGGAGCGATGCTCCTGGTAGGGCCACCCACGGCGGCAAGGTCGAGGGGGAGGTCTCTGATGAAGAGCGATCCAACCAAGACCTCAACAGTGGAACAGGCGGAGGACGATGGCTGACCTTAGTGGAGCGTCACAACGGCTGGGAAGGCGGATGAAGGCTGCAGCAGAAGAGGGTCTCCGGTCGTCTTGGACTCCAGGCCGCTGGATCCTGACCCAGATCTGTCAAGGACCGTGGGGTGGCTGTCTGTGCACCAGTCTCCCCACGTTAAGTGAAGTCAAACACAGGCTTCCTCCCAAAAGAGGACAGTCATATTCGTTTCGAGTGACTGCCTCCGATAGATTATTGTCACGTGTACCGAGGTACAGTGAAAAGCTTTTGTTGCGTGCTGAACAGTCGGTGGACAGACAATACATGGTTACATGGTTACTATCGAGCCATCCACAGTGTACAGATACACAATAAAGGGAGTAACATCAATAACATTTAGTGCAAGATAAGTCGAGGAAAGACTGATCAAAGATAGTTGAGGGTCTCCAATGAGATAGATCGTAGTTCAGAATTACCCCTTAGTTTACACTTTTCAAACACGTTAATACTGCTCATGTTTTCAAGAGAGAGTTTGATTTAGCTCTTAGGGCTAAAGGAATCAAGGGATATGGGGAAAAAGCCGTAACGGTGTACTGATTTTAGATGATCAGCCATGATCATATTGAATGGCAGTGCTGGCCTGAAGGGCCGAATGGCCTACTCCTGCACCTATTTTTCTATGTTTCTGTGTTTATCATCTAGTATATTAAAATACTATCTCCTAGTATAACAGGATTGTTGCTGAACTGTATGCAAAAAAAGAATGTCACTATACCTAGTGAAGTATAGTATCTCTACATGCTATTGAGGGAGTGCAGAGTTGGTTCTTGAGGTTAATTCCCGGGATGGCGAGACTGTCATATGTTGAAAGAATGGAGCGTCTGGGCTTGTACACACTGGAATTTAGAAGGATGATGGGGGATCTTATTGAAACATATAAGATTATTAAGGGATTGGACACGCTAAAGCCAGGAAACATGTTCCCGATGTTGGGGGAGTCCAGAACCAGGGGCCACAGTTTAAGAAAAAGGGGTAGGCCATTTAGAATGGAGATGAGGAAAAATATTTTCACACAGAGAGTTGGAAATCTGTGGAATTCTCTGCCTCAGAAGGCAGTTGAGGCCAATTCTCTGAATGCTTGTCACATCTACAAAAAATTCCAGAAGATTAGTCAAGCGTGATTTTCCTTTCATAAATCCATGCTGACTTGGACCAATCCTTTTACTGCTATCCAAATGCCCTATTATTACCTCTTTAATAATTGACTCCAGCATCTTTCCCACCACCGAAGTCAGGCTAACTGGTCTGTAATTCCCCGTTTTCTCTCTTGCTCCTTTCTTTAAAAGCGGGATAACATTAGCTATCCTCCAGTCCATAGGAACTGATCCTGAATCTATTAAACATTGGAAAATGGTCACCAATGCATCCACTATTTCTAGGGCCACCTCCCTGAGGACCCTGGGATGCAGACCATCAGGCCCAGGGGATTTATCATCCTTCAGTCCCATTAGCCTACCCAATACTATTTCTCGCGTAATGAAAATTTATTTCAGTTCCTCTACCCCCTTAGATCCTCTGTCCTCCAGTACATCTGGGAGATTGCTTGTGTCCTCCTTAGTGAAGACAGATCCAAAGTACCTGTTCAACTCTTCTGCCATTTCCTTGTTGCCCATAATAATTTCACCCGTGTCTGCCTTCAAGGTACTCACATTTGACTTTGCTATTCTTTTTCCCTTAACATATCTAAAGAAGCTTTTACTGTCCTTCTTTATATTCCTGACCAGCTTCCCCCTGTACTGTATTGCCCGTTTTGTTTCCTTTTGTTGTCCTATGAAAGTTTCCCAATCCTCTGGCTTCCGGATACTCTTTTATTTTAGTTTTATTCTATCCCTAACTTCTCTTGTCTGCCACTCCCCTTAGAATCTTTCTACGTCTTCCGGATTATGCTTAGAAATACCTGCCATTGCTGTTCCACCATCATCTCTGCTAGTATCCCTTTCCAGTCTACCTGGGCCAGCTCCTCCTTCATGCCTTCATAATCCCCTTTGTTCAACTGCATCACTGACACTTCCGATTTAACCTTCTCCTTCTCAAATTGCAGATTAAAACTAACTACTATTTGGGGGTCTGTAGATAACACCAATTAATGTCTTCTTGCTTTTGCAATTCCTCAACTCAATCCACAGTGACTCTACCTCGTCAGTCCCTATGTCTTCCCTCGCAAGGTTCTGAATTCCATCCCTCACCAGCAGAGCTACCCCCCATCCTCTGCCCACCTGCTTATCCTTTCTATAGGATGTATAACCCTGAATATTAAGTTCCCATGCCCGATCCTCCTGCAGCCACGTCTAAGTAATCCCCACAATGTCATATCTACCAACCTCTAACTCTCAAGCTCATCTACTTTACTTCTTATACTTCACGCATTCTTATACAATAATTTTAATTCCTTACGCATCTCACCTTTCACATCGATCCCTATTACACTTGGCCATACTCTTCTGTTCCTTTGTGAGCTTTGTTTCCCGTTAATTCTGGGGTCATTAACTATCCCTTTACTCCCTTTCCCTTTAACTCCGTCCTTGACTATCCCATTTGACACCCCCCCCCCCCGCTCCTTATTTCGTTTAAAACCACCCGTGTAACAGTGGCAAATCTGCCTGCCAGAATGCCGGTCCCCCACCTGTTAAGGTGCAATCCGTCCCTTCTGTACAGTTCCTCCTTACTCCAAAACAGATCCCAGTGGTCTAAGAATCTAAATCCCTGCCCCCTGGACAAGTTCCTCAGCCACACATTCAGGTCCCGTATCTCCCTGTTCCTGCTCTCGCCACACGAGGAACTGGAAGTAAACCGGAGATAACCACCCTGGAGGTCCTACTTTTCAGCATTTTTCCGAGCTCTCTAAAGTCACGCTGCAGAATATTCATCCCCTTCTTTCCGACATCGTTTGTGCCGACATGAACTACCACTTCCGGCTGTTCACCTTCGCCCTTGAGGATTTTCTGCACTCTGTTCGTGACATCCTGGATCCTGGCACCAGGGAGGCAGCACACCATCCTCGAATCCCGTCTGTTGCCGCAGAAACCACTGTCCGTACCTCTCACAATGAAGTCCCTAACTACAATGGCGTTGCCTGACGTTGGCCTCTTTGGTTTTGGCTCAACAGCCCTTTTTGCTTCGCAAGCCCGTCCGCCGCTCAGTGTGTTAACGTCTTCTGTCCCGACAGCTTCTAAGTGGGTGAACCTGTTCTCAAGAGGTACAACACCCGGGGACATTTGCATTCCGTGTTTCCTTCCCTTTCTCACCATCACCCATCTTCTCTCTTCCAGTACCTTAGGTGTAACAATCTCACTGTAGGACTTGTCGAGGAACAACTCAGTTTCTCGGACGAACCCGAGGTCATCCACTTGCTTCTCCAGTTCCCCAACACGGTCCTTCAGGAGCTGTACCTGGATGCACTTCTCACACTTGTAGCAGCCGGAGGCACCAGCAGTGTCCTTGACCTCCCACATACCGCGAACATCACACGGAGAACTGCTACAGACTTGGCAAATATGTTCAAAACATGAGGATGCTCTCTGTTCAGCTGAGGCTGCTGCCACTTTTTTCTCCTAACCGGTGATGCCAAGGGAAGAAGCATGAACAGGGCACTGATTTTGGTCGATCAGCCATGATCACATTGAATGGCGGTGCTGGCTCGAAGGGCTGAATGGCCTACTCCTGCACCTAGTTTCTATGGAATAACGTTTCTTCTTTGAGATTGAAGGAATTTTGGTTTCATTTCGGTCTTGCAGCTTCTGAAGTTGCCAATGAGGTTAATGTGGGAACCACGGATGCAACAAGTGGCGGCTGGCAACGGAAGTGGGTGGAGATACTGTGACGTGCACACGCCTTCAACAGTTCAAGAGTTCAAGAGAGTTTATTGCCATATGTCCCAGATAGGACCATGAAATTCTTGATTTGCTTCAGCACAACAGAATATAGTAGGCATAAATAAATACAGAACAGATCAGTGTGTCCGTATACCATTGAATATGGTATATGGACACACTGTTCCCCCCCCTCTTCTGCCTCTCTTACACCCTCTTCCCCTCTGTAATCAGGCTTCTGACGGTCCTTCCACTGGTTAGAGTACTGCCCAATTCACCTCCGCTCCATTCTGGACATTGGACTTTGTCAATAGAACAGATGCGCTGCCTTGCTGAGAACTGTAGTCTGCAATCTGAACCACCCCCATTGCAACATTAGGGCCCTCTCACATATTATTGTTATGCGACATAATCATTGAGTTGGATTGAATACTTTATTGCCACAAGTGACAAGTCACAGTGAAATTCTTTGCTTGCATTAGGGTAGGCGCCCTTTAAGGGCGTTTTCACAGTTACAAATTCCCCCCCCACCCTCCCGCAGCAGATCCGCTTTTGTTCTTCCCTCCCTCCTCTCTCACGGCGATCCCCCCCCCACGCCGGGTCAATAGACAATAGACAATAGGTGCAGGAGGAGGCCATTCGGCCCTTCGAGCCAGCACTGCCATTCAATGAGATCGTGGCTAATCTAATCATCCCCAATCAGTACCCCGTTCCTGCCTTCTCCCCATATCCCCTGACTCCGCTATCTTTAAGAGCCCTATCTAGCTCTGCCTTGAAAGCATCCAGAGAACCCGCCTCCACCGCCCTCTGAGGCAGAGAATTCCACAGACTCACAACCCTCTGTGTGAAAAAGTGTTTCCTTATCTCTGTTCTAAATAGCTTACCCCTTATTCTTAAATTGTGGCCCCTGGTTCTGGACTCCCCCCAACATCGGGAACGCCGCCGGGTCCTCTCCGGACGTATTGGCACAAATGGAGCAACTTCACAGGACAAGCTCTGGTCTCCAGTCTGAAGAAGGATCAAAAACCCAAAACATCACCCATTCCTTCTCTCCAGAGATTCTGCCTGTCCCGCTGAGTTACTCCAGAGTTTTCTGCCTACCTTGGGTGTAGACCAGCATCTGCAGTTCCTTCCTACATATCTGTACTGTCATTTTGCTATTTAATATTATAGCACCAAAGGAATTAAATGAAAGTATGTTTTGTACAACCATTGAAACCATATGATTACTGCAGGCAAGTCCATTTGCTTTAATTAAAGAGCAATGGCTAAAATGACTTCATTCTAAGAGCTCCACTGTTTTCAGGCAAATTGAATGGTTAATTAAATGCCAGGCTGCAAGGCAGTGGATGTGAATGTGAATGTAACGGCAAAGTCATTCGAGTCATAGAGCGATACAGTGTGGAAACGGGCCCTTTGGCCCAACTTGCCCGCACCGGCCAACATGCCCCAGCTTCACTTGTCCCACCTGCTTGCGTTTGGTCCATATCCCTCCAAACCTGTCCTATCCATGTACCTGTCTAACTGCTAATTAAATGTTGGGATAGTCCCAGCCTCAACTACCTCCTCTGGCAGCACGTTCCATGCATGCATCATCCTTTGTGTGAAAAAGTGACCCCTCAGATTCCTATTAGATCATTCCCCCTTCACCTTAGACCTATATCCTCAGGTCCTCGATGCACCTACTCTGGGCAAGAGACTGTGCATCTACCCGATCTATTCCCCTCATGATTTTATACACTAAACCAGTATCCTGTCATGTCTTGGGAACTTTCCCCCGATGGCTTTCAAAGAAAAAGCAGGTGACACTTTGTTTACAAGGGAAAACCAGCTTGCTGCAGTCCCGATGGACAATATCCTCAAAAATAGTGTCATGGGTCTTTGATTGGGAAGCGTGGAGTCCAGTGGGAGTGATGGAATCCAGAGGATGAGCCAATAACATAGATGCCTTGCTTAAGAAGGAACTGCAGATGCGGGAAAATCGAAGGTAGACAAAAATGCTGGAGAAACGCAGCGGGTGCGACAGCATCTATGGAGCGAAGGAAATCGGCAATGTTTCAGGCCGAAACCCTTCTTCAGACTGATGTGAGGGTGCGGGGGGGGGAGGGAAGAAGAAAGGAAGAGGTGGAGACAGAGGGCTGTGGGAGAGCTGGGAATAGGAGGAGAAAGTAGGGACTACCTGAAATTACAGAAGTCAATGTTCATACCGCTGGCCAAGCGCAGGCTCGGCGATCGCTTCGCCCAACACGTCCGCTCGGTTCGCAATAACCAAACGGATCTCCCGGTGGCTCAGCATTTCAACTCCTGCCTCCCATTCCAAATCTGACCTTTCTGTCCTGGGCCTCCTCCATGGCCAGAATGAGGACCACCGTAAATTGGAGGAGCAGCACCTCATATTTCGCGTGTGTAGTTTACACCCCGGCGGTATGAACACTGACTTCTCCAATTTCAGGTAGTCCCTGCTTTTCTCCTCCCCTTCTCAGCTCTCCCTCAGCCCTCTGGCTCCGCCTCTTCCTTTCTTCTCCCCCCCCCCCACATCAGTCTGAAGAAGGGTTTCAGCCCGAAACGTCGCCGATTTCCTTCGCAACGTAGATGCCTTTCTTGTCACTGGAGTTCCTTCCACCACCAATGCCAATGCGACAAGGTGGCGCAGCGGTAGACTTGCTGCCTCACAGCGCCAGTGACCCAGGTTCGATCCTGACTGCGGGTGCAGAGTGTACGGAGTTTGTATGTTCTCCCCCGTGACCTGTGTGAGTTTTCTCCGGGAGCTCCGGTTTTCTCCCATTGTCCAAGGACGTACTGTATAGGTTTGTAGGTTAATTGGCTTCGGTATAATTGTAAATTGTCCCCCAGTGCGGTGTAGGATAGTGTAAATGCGCGGGGATCGCTGGTCGGTCGGAGTGGGCGCGGTGGGCCAAAGGGCCTGTTTCTGCGCTGTATCTCTAAACTAAACACTCAGTGCGTCAGGCAGCATCTCTGGAGGACATGAATTAGTGACGCTTCAGCTTGGGACTCCTCACCAGTACCAACCTATTTCCTGCCAGGCTATGTTATGCCCCTTCTCTCTTCCAGTTTTCTTACCCCACCCCCCAGCATTCAGACTGAATCTGTGTCCCAATGTGAAACATCACCTATGCATGTTCCCCAGAGATGCTCCCCGGCCCGTTGAGTAATACAAGTGCTTATTCAGATACGTTTTCTTCCAAACTCAACTGAACATAGACAAAAATGCTGGAGGCAGCATCTATGGAGCGAAGGAATAGGTGACGTTTCGGATCGACACCCTTCTTCAGACTGATGCAACTGAATCAATCAAACAGAAATGGGGTGGAAGATTGCAACCTTCACGTGGTCCGCCCTCTTTCGCCGAATGCAATCAACTCGACGTGCACAAACGGAAGATCAAATAGAACAAGGTGTCCTGCAACTTTAGGCTGTGCACGCCACACGAAAGATGAAGAAGATTTTTAAAAAATGAATGAGGCAACTGAACCATCCTCTCATCACCTAGAGAACAGTCCTGACCTCCCATCTATTTCTTTGAAGACCCTTGGACTATCTTTAATTGGACTTTAGTGAACTTTTATCTTGCACCAAAAGTTATTTATTCCCTTTATCCTCTATCTGTACAATGTGGACAATTTGATTTTATAGTCTTTCATGTATAATCTTTCCACTGAACCTTCTAACCGTACCTCAGTACATGTGACAATAAACTAAACTCAACCAAACCTTTTTTTGTAAGCCAGCATCTGCAGTTCCTTGTTTCTACCACCATTGACAACAGACAACAGACAATAGGTGCAGGAGGAGGCCATTCGGCCCTTCGAGCCAGCACTGCTATTCAATGTGATCATGGCTGATCATCCCCAATCAGTACCCCGTTCCTGCCTTCTCCCCATATCCCCTGACTCCGCTATCTTTAAGAGCCCCATCTAGCTCTCTCTTGAAAGCATCCAGAGAACCTGCCTCCACCGCCCTCTGAGGCAGAGAATTCCACAGACTCACCACTCTCTGTGTGAAAAAGTGTTTCTTCGTCTCTGTTCTAAATGGCTTACCCCTTATTCTTAAACTGTGGCCCCTGGTTCTGGACTCCGCCAACATCGGGAACATGTTTCCTGCCTCGAGCGTGTCCAAGCCCTCAACAAAGGGCCCGTTTGCTGTAGGTTCTCCCCATGACCCGCGTGGGTTTTCTCCGGGTGCTCCGGTTTCCTCCCACACTTCAAAGACGTACAGGTTTGTAGGCTAATTGGCTTGGTAAAATTGTAAATTGCCCCATGTGTGCATAGGATAGTGTCAGTGTGCGGGTAAATCGCTGGTCACCACAGACTCGGTGGGCTGAAGGGCCTGTTTCCGTACTGTATCTCCAAACTAAACTTATATTTTAAAAAATCACTAAAACTAAGCAAGTGACACTGCAGTTGCAGTGGCAGTGTGTGTATGTGTGTGTGTATGCATTATGGCAAACTATATAACACCAGGGGAAAAAAGCTGGGTCAAATAAAGACAATTTGGATTTGAAAGAATCTGGTCCCTTCGTGTAAGTTAACATGTGTCGCTGTACATAGAGGTATAAGGTTTCTTACATCGAACCCAGTCAGACTGTATGGCATTGCTTTCTTTAAAAAATGCCATTCGCCACACAGAGCCTCACTGTCTAATCGAAGGAGTGATGCAGAGATGAAATCCACAGAACCAGCCTGTGAAAATACTCCAGTCACTCCTGACACCTCCCTCTGTGTTGAATGCGTTTCCGTGTGAGGGAGGGGGAGGCACGTGCGACTTCACGGGCAAATGGGACAGACTTTCCTTTTTTCTCCTCTCTCTCTCTCTCTCCCCGCCTTAAAACAGAACTCAAACCCCTCCACTGTTCGCTTAGTTACCAACGGGTCCCGGCACAAAGCCACTAATGTCGTTCCCACATGACAGGCGGAAACAGAAGATCATTGTTTGGGGAATTAGAAAGCAGGAAAAATACACACACACACACACTCAAAAAAAATTAACATTCAGGGGCACCAAAGACTTGTAGCTGAATATCATTAAATGGAGTTGCCAGATACCTAGAACTTTGACTTGACCTCCCATGGGACTGTTAAATCTTTCCAGAACCATCTTCCAGAACCGGGGGCCAGAGTTTAAGAATAAGGAGAAAGCCATTTAGAAAGGAGACGAGGAAACATTTTTTCTCACAGAGAGTGGTGAGTCTGTGGAATTCTCTGCCTCAGAGGGCGGTGGAGGCGGGTTCTCTGGATACTTTCAAGAGAGAGCTAGATAGGGCTTTTAAAAATAGCGGAGTCAGGGGATATGGGGAGAAGGCAGGAACGGGGCACTGATTGTGGATGATCAGCCATGATCACATTAAATTGCGGTGCTGGCTCGAAGGGCCAAATGGCCTACTCCTGCACCTATTGTCTATTGTCTATTTGTAAAGGGACTGTCCCACTTACGCGACCTTTAGAGGCGACTGCTGGCACCCGTGATAGGTCGCCGAATTTTTCAACATGTCGAAAATTCAGCGGCGACCGGAAAGACGCTACGATTCTTTGGAGACCTCTCACGACCATACAGGCTGCGTGGTCGCAAGAGGTCTCCGATGGTCGTTAGAGGTCACCCGCACGACATGTTGCCAGGGGTCGCCTGTATGGTCGTGAGAGGTCTCCAAAGAGTCGTAGCGTCTTTCTGGTCGCCGCTGAATTTTCAACATGTTGAAAAATTCGGCAACTTATGACGGGTGCCGGCAGTCGCCTGTAAAGGTCCCATAAGTGGGACAGGCCCTTATAGGTATTCCTTCAGGCTTCTGCACATAAGATATCCACCCTAGTTGGGTAGAATTTCATCCCTATGTTCAACAGTGCTTTAGCAGAGCAGCCGCCTCACAGCGCCAGAGACCCGGGTTCGATCCTGACTACAACTGCCGTCTCTACGTTCCCTCTGTGACCCGCGTGGGTTTTTCTCCGGGTGCTCCGGTTTCCTCCCACACTCCAAACACGTGCAGGTTTGTAGGTTGTTAAAGAAGGAACTGCAGATGCTGGAGAATCGAGGGTACACAAAAGGCTGGAGAAACTCAGCGGGTGCAGCAGCATCTAAGGAGCGAAGGAGATAGGCGACGTTTCGGGTCGAGACCCTTCTTCAGACTGGTCAGGGATCAGGGAAATGAGAGATATAGACGGTGATGTGGAGAGATAAAGAACAATGAATGAAAGATATGCAAAAAAGTATAGATGAGGCTCGCACCAGGGTCTCCTCCATACCCCGCAACACTGCCCTCTCTCCCCATTCCCCCACTTGCAACAAGGGCAGAGTCCCCCTGGTCCTCACCTTTCACCCCACCAGCCGGCAAATACAACACATAGTCCTCCAACGTGACCCCTCCACTCGCCACATCTTCCCATCTCCCCCTGTCTGCCTTCCGCAAAGACCGCTCCCTCCGCAACTCCCTTGTCAATTCTTCCCTTCCCTTCCGCTACACCCCTTCCCCGGGCACTTCCCTTGCAACGCAAGAAATGCTACACTTGTCCCTTCACTCCCCCCTCCACTCCTTTCAGGGACTCAAGCAGTCCTTCCAGGTCCGACAGTGGTTCACCTGCACCTCCTCCAACCTCATCTACTGCATCCGCTGCTCCAGATGCCAGATGATCTATATCGGTGAGATCAAGTGGAGGCTTGGCGATCGTTTCGCCGAACACCTCCGCTCGTCCGCAATAACTAAACCCGACCACGTCCCGGTGGCTCAGCACTTCAACTCCCCCTCCCATTCCGTATCCGACCTCTCGGTTCCTGGGCCTCCTCCACCGGCCAGAGTGAGCAACACTGCAAGTTGGAGAACAGCACCTCATATTCCGCTTGGGGAGTCTGCATCCGCTGGGCTCGAACATTGAATTTTCTCAATTCTGTTAACCCTTGCTGTCTCCTCCCCTTCCCACCTCTCCCTCAGCCCTCGGGCCCTGGCATTCCCTCTCTCTCTATCTCTCTCCCCCACCCTAGTCGCACTAGCTTCTCATTTTCACACCACAAACAGCTTACAATGGCTTGTTCCCTTTATCATCGATACTTTTTTACATATCTTTCATTCATTGTTCTTTATCTCTCCACATCACCGTCTATATCTCTCGTTTCCCTGATCCCTGACCAGTCTGAAGAAGGGTCTCGACCCGAAACGTCGCCTATCTCCTTCGCTCCTTAGATGCTGCTGCACCCGCTGAGTTTCTCCAGCCTTGTGTCCCCCAGGTTTGTAGGTTAATTGGATTCTGTAAATTGTCCCTAGTGGAGGATCGAGGTAGTGTATGGGGTGGTCGCTGGTCGGCATGGACTTGGCCCAGGCATGTTGGGCCTAAGGGCCTGTGTCTGTGATATACGACTCAGACTATGTATGAGCTGGGACAGGTTTTGCTTAGAAGCCTGCCCCAGTCAAATAACTTGGTGACAATCAGGCACGACACTCACAAACTAAATGTGACACAGTAATCATAAATTCTTACAGACAATAGGTGCAGGAGTGGAGGAAACCAGGAGCCCTGTCCGCCAGCAGGTCACGGCTTTCGAACCTTGGGTGCTGCCACAGAGTTTGTACGCTCTCCCCGTTCCTGCGTGGGTTTCCTCCGAGATCTTTGGTTTCCCTCCCGCACTCCCACCGGTTTGTGGGTAAATTGGCCGTTTATAAATCTGCCCCCCCACGCAGGGTGTGAATGTGCGGGGTTCGACTCCCGAAGGGCCTGTTTCCCCCCCCCGCTGTATCTCTAAGCAGAAAAATCTCTTCATCCCCCATCTTCACATCGAAACGAGTATGACTGCCCTCTGTGCGTGACTTTGTTTAATGTGGGGAGACTGGTTCACAGACAGCCACCACACAATTCGTGCCCATTCGGCCCGAGCTCTGTGATCTATCATCCCCAATCAGACCCCGTTTCCTGCCTTCTCCCCCATTCCCTGACTTGCCGCTATCTTTAAGCCTATCTAGCTCTCTCTTGAAAGTATCCAGAGAACCGGCCTCCACCGCCCTCTGAGGCAGAGAATTCCACACACTCACAACTCTCTGTGTGAAAAAGTGTTTCCTCGTCTCCGTTCTAAATGGCTTACCCTTTATTCTTCAACTGTGGCCCCTGGTTCTGGACTCCCCCAACATCGTGAACATGTTTCCTGCCTCTAGCGTGTCCAAACCCTCAACAATCTTATATGTTTCAATAAGATCTCCTCTCATCCTTCTAAACTCCAGAGTGTACAAGCCCAGCTGCTCCATTCTCTCAGCATATGACAGTCCCGCCATCCCGGGAATTAACCTTAAACCTACGCTGCACACCCTCAATTGCAAAAGCAGTATTAGGCCATTCAGCCCATCGAGTGTACTCCACCATTCAATCATGGCTGATCTGTCTTCCCTTCTCAACTCCATTCTCCTGCTTTCTCCCCATAACCCCCGACACCCATAATAATCAAGAATCTATCAATCTCCTTAAAAATACCTGTTGACTTGGCCTCCACAGCCATCTGCGACAATTAATTCCGGATTCATCCCCCCCCCCCCCGAGTAAAGATATTGCTCCTCATCTCCTTCCTAAAGGGATGTCCTTCTATTGAGGCTGTGCCCTCTGTTTTCTGGAATCTCCCACTGGTGGAAACATCCTCTCCGCATTCACTCTGTCCAGGGCGTTCGCTATTCATTAAGTTTCAATGAGGTCCACCCTCATTGAAGAAAGGTTTTGGCCTGAAACGTTGCCCAGTTCCTTCGCTCCATAGATGCTGCCTCGCCCGCTGAGTTTCCCCAGCACTTTTGTCCACCCTCATCCTTCTGAACTCCCGTGAGCAGAGGCCCAGTGCCGCCAAACGCTCATATGTGATAGCACAGAAGCGTAACAAGTGGAAAAACAGCCAAGATTAAACAGTCCAGCGTAAAGTGGCCAAATGCTCCAGTTTTATTACCAAACAAATCATTCAACTTAATTGCATCTCGAGTGGAGTTAGGTATTACTGTACAAATATTTAGTTTTATTATTAAGGCTTCACATCGGCACAGCTGGTGGTGCCGCCATCTTGCGGCGCCAGAGACCCAGGTTCGATTCCGATCTCAGCTGCTGTCTGTGTGGAGTTTGCACGCTCTTCCCGTGACCGCAGGGGGGTTTTCTCCGGGTGCTCCCGTTTCCTCCCATATCCCAAAGACGTGCGGATTCGTAGGTTAATTTGGCGTCCGTAAGGTTCCCCTAGTGTGCAGGTATTGGATCGGAAAGTGGGATAATATAGAACTGGTGGGAACGGGTGGTTGATGGGTAACATGGAATCGGTGGGCCAAAGGGCCCGTTTCCATGCTATATCTTGTGAGAGTGTGTGTGTGTGTGTGTGTGTGTGTGTGTGTGTGTGTGTGTGTGTGTGTGTGTGTGTGTGTGTGTGTGTGTGTGTGTGTGTGTGTGTGTGGCACAGCATCAGCTGATCCACATTCCAAGGCAACATTCTTTGCCCAATGGTCCCAAACTAAAATTTAAAATAAAGCATCCCTCTGACAGGGGAGAATCAAAAACATGAAAGGCACTGGCAGCACTGAAGGGCAACACAACACAAGGAACTGCAGTTGCTGGTTTACCAAAAAAAAAAGAAACAAAGTGCTGGGGTAACTCAGCGGGTCAGGCAGCATCTCTGGAGGACATGCATAGGTGACATTTCGGGTCGGGACCCTACTTCAGATTGTGGTGGGAGAGAGAAATCTAGGAGGGGTGGGGGAAGGATAAAGCCCGGCGAGTGATAGGTGGATACAGGCAATTTGTTGGGGGGGGGATTGCAGGCAGGTTGGACATGAGGGACAAAAAGGTGCGAGGCGAGGGCAAGGATCTTGGATGAAATGGGGGTGGCATTTACAGGTGGGGCACAGGGATGAGAAGGGGGCATAAAAGGGGGGGGGGGGAGGAGAGGACTATCTGCTCACCACCAGAAAATGGGACCTTCACTGCCTCAGAGGGCAGTGGAGGCAGGTTCTCTGGATGCTTTCAAGAGAGAGCTAGATAGGGCTCTTAAAAATAGCGGAGTCAGGGGATATGGGGAGAAGGCAGGAACGGGGTACTGATTGGCCATGATCACATTGAATGGTGGTGCTGGCTCGAAGGGCCGAATGGCCTACTCCTGCACCTATTGTCACATCAGACGAAAGCTTCACACGTTTGTAATATGCCAGCTATCCATCCACAGCCACCCTTGGGATCTGCAGAGAAGCTCTGGCACTTTCATTAATACTTTGGTTGAGACTGTTTGTTTATTATTAAAAGAAAAAAAAGGGAACAACTTCCAAAGAAATAACCCCACATAAACATAAAGTTGAAGATAGAACCGTAGATGCTGGAAAAATCGAAGGTAGACAAAAATGCTGGAGAAAGTCAGCGGGTGAGGCAGCATCTACGGAGCGAAGGAAATAGGTGACGTTTCGGGTCGAGACGTCTGAAGAAGGGTCTCGACCCGAAACGTCACCTATTCCTTCGCTCCGTAGATGCTGCAGTTTCTCCAGCATTTTTGTCGACCTTCCACATAAACATAGGCTTGTACATGACGGAGAAGGGGTAGGTCTTTGATGGCTCATGGCATTATAGGAAGTTTAATTAATAAAGGCACTTTGGAGTTCCATCGAATGGGAAAGGCACCAGAGAAGGTCATTTCAGTTTTAAAGTGTATTGAATGTCAGAGGAGCCAGTGACGTCAATGCAGTGAAGGGATTGCTCCTTCTGGGCGAAGCCAAACTGCCGGTGGAAGGAACCTTCCTTGGTTGTCTTCCCGCATCGCAGCAGGATGGTGCCGACGGCGATGGTTTTGATGGCAGGCAGGTGGTTGAGAATGGCATCCGGCAGGGTGGCCACGCCAGACATCTCCAGGCGGAGCTCCTGCAGGGAGCTCAGGCCCTCGAACACCGCCAGGTCCAAGGACCTCAGGTTGCCGTCGTGAGACAGGTCCAGGACCTGGAGGTTCTGCAGCCCCCGGAAGCTGGCGGGGGACAGGTCGGACAGCGCCGGGAGGCCCCGGAGAGACAGGCGGGTCAGTTCCTGCAGCCCCGCGAAAGCGTCCCCGGGAATGCTGGAGATGGCGTTCCCGGCCAGGCCCAGGTAGCGCAAGGGGATGCCAGGAGAGGTAGCGGGAGGGCACTGCATCCAATCTGTTTCCCGACAATTCCAAGCTGTAAATATTAGGGATGGCTTTATCCAAACTTCGGGCAACTGCGGTGATCAGGTTCCCCGACAGGTCCAAGCTCAGGGGCTTCATGTGGCCTTTGGAGGCGAAGGTGTCCAGGTTGATGCTACGGAGCTGGTTGCTGCTGAGGTCAACCTCTCCCAGGGGCAGGTTGGTGAAGATCCCCTCTTCCAGCACTTCCAGGGAGTTGTGGCTCAGGTTCAAGGCCTCCAGGTACCTCAGCTTGGAGAAGGTGCTGGAGGACATGCCCGCAATCTCGTTGTAGCTGAGATCCAGGCTCATCAGCATCGTGTATCCAGGCCCCGTGAACATCTGAGGGGACACGGCCTTCAAGCGGTTGCGGGACAAGTCCAGGTAGGAGGTATCCAAGGGAATGGGGACGACAGTGAGGTGGGGCCCCACGCCGCTGCAGTCGACTTTGGTGAGACTGAAACTGCTGAACATCCCAAAGCTCTCCACCTCGCAGTGACACTCTGGCAGGCAGGTCATCAGGCCGCAGTCGCAAGAGGCGAGGAACGCAACCACAGCCAACCAGGCGGAACCGGCCATTGTCTCTACCTGCATTGAAAGTGAGAAAACAATAGGGTCAATAAGGCAGGTTTGAACATGTACCAAGGCACAGAACAAAAACAGTTACCCAGTTGAACAGAACATTTGAGAAACTGGATCACCTTTCACTTGCGCCAAGGTCAATGTGATCGTGACTGATCATCCGCTATTGCTAAGAGCACGATCTAGCTCTCTCTTGAAAGTATCCAGAGAACCGGCCTCCACCGCCCTCTGAGGCAGAGAATTCCACAGAATAGGAACACTTTATTGTCACGTGTGACTGGGCACAGTGAGATCCTTTGCTTGCATACACAATGTATACAAATAGCGGCCACCTACAGCACTGCCAAAGTTACAAAGCACGCCGGCTCCTCCATTTGTCACCCCTCCCTCCCCTCAGCAGTTCCCCCACACCGGGTCCCCATTGTCCTTTGTGTGTGTGTGTCCCCTGTGCTAGATAGGGCTCTTAAAAATAGCGGAGTCAGGTGTTATGGGGAGAAGGCAGGAACGGGGTACTGATTGGGGATGATCAGCCATGATCACATTGAATGGCGGTGCTGGCTCGAAGGGCCGAATGGCCGACTCCAGCACCTATTGTCTATTCCCATCCCTAAACTGAAAACCAGCCAATGTACAGCTATGCCTATACATTCACACATTCAGCTGATCATCATCATCGAATCGAGTATGACTGTCCTCTCATGGAGGACGCCTGTGCGTGACTTTGTTTAACGTGGGGAGACTGGTGCACAGACAGCCACCCCACGGTCCTTGACAGATCTGGGTCAGGATCCAGTGGCATGGAGTCCAAGACGACCGGAGACCCTTTTCTGCTGCAGCCTTCATCCGCCTTCCCAGCCGTTGTGACGCTCCACTAAGGTCAGCCATCGTCCTCCGCCTGTTCCACCGTTGAAGTCTTGGTCGGGTCGCTCTTTGTCAGAGACCTCCCCCCTCGACCTGCTCGTGGATCAAGTCTTTGGTAGGAAAATCGTCTTCCAATCCTCGCCCGCATCGCGTCTTTCGGTTTAGTAGTTATTTTTCAGCAAAGATACGTGACATTTGCCACTGAACGAACAGCGGTATTTCCCATGATTTCACACCGGCCGGGCAAATGTGTACAAGGATACGAAATTTCCATTCCTCTCTCAAGCTGAGTCACAAGACTGGGACTTCAAGTCTTGAGTGAGTAAATTTAAAGATGAGCTCATTGCCAGAGGCAGACGAGATGTCAAACCCATCCTCCATTTGGAAGGAAACATGGGAAAACATGGAAAATAGGCACAGAAGTCAGCCATTTAGCCCGAAGAGCCAAATTTAACTCTCTCTTAAATACACCAAGATGCCCCATCCAAGCGAGTCCCGTTTGCCTCTGCCTGGCCCATCTCCCTCTGTAAACAGTCACCTAACAGTCACAGTTGTTACTTGTGGGCGGAGCACCAAGGCAAATTCCTTGTATGTGAATACTTGGACTATAAATTTACTTATTCAATAATCAATTATTTTAGACAATCAAAGACAAGACTGATTTTAAAGTTAATTTTCCACTCATTCCTAACAGCGCAATATGTTATAGACCAGGGGTGGGGAACCTTTTCATGTCGGAATGCCGCATTAAGTTAGCTGTAATCTAATAAGGCCACATCCAAGAAACCTCAATTAGATATAGGATTATTTCGTTGAATCTTCTTGTACTCTTTGGTATTTTAAATACGTTCATTTTAAGATTAAAATAAAAATAATAAAAGACGAACAAAAACATATTAATAAAAATAAAAGGATTTGTTCTACAAAATTTGGATTCATTCAAAAGGCCGCACTTATATGGCCTAGAAGGCTGCATGCGGGCTTAAGGCCCTAGGGTTCCCACCCCTGCAATAGACAATAGACAATAGGGTGCAGGAGTAGGCCATTTTGGCCCTTCGAGCCAACACCGCCATTCACTGTGGATCATGGCTGATCATCCCCTGTACCCGTACCTTCTCCCCATAACACACGACTCCCTATTTTTAAGTGCCCTATCTAGGGGACACACACACACAAAGGACAATGGGGACCCGGTGTGTGGGGGAAACTGCCTGGAGGAGCTTTTCTCAGTGCTTAGGTGGCTCCAATCAGTACCTCCGTTCCTGCATTCTCCTCATATCCCCCGACTCCGCTATCTTTAAGAGCCCTATCTAGCTCTTTTGAAAGTATCCAGAGAACTGGCCTTCACTGCCCTCTGAGGCAGAGAATTCCGCAGACTCACAACTCTGTGAGAAAAAAGTGTTTCCTCGTCTCCGTTTTCTTTATCGTCCCTTATTCTTAAACTGTGGCCCCCCGGTTCTGGGCTCTCTCTTACATCGGGAATATGTTTCCAGCCTCTAGCGTGACCAAACCCTTAATAATCTTATATGTTTCAATAAGATGCCCTCTCATCCTTCTAAACTCCAGAGTGTACAAGCCCAGCTGCTCCATTCTCTCAGCATATGACAGTCCCGCCATCCCAGGAATTAACCTTGTAAACCTTACGCTGCACTCCCTCAATAGCAAGAACGTCCTTCCTCAAATTAGGGGACCAAAACTGCACACAATACTCCAGGTGTGGTCTCACAAGGGCCCTGTACAACTGCAGAAGAACCTCTTTGCTCCTCTACTCAAATCCTCTTGTTATGAAGGCCAACATGCCATTCACATGTTGCCTTGCATAATGTTGCAGTTTAGATTTAGTTTAGAGATACAACGCAGAATCCGGCCCTTCGGCCCACCGAGTCTGCACCGACCAGCGATCCCCGCACACTAACACTGTCCTGCACACACGAGGGATGATTTATATTCTACCAAGCTTCAAACCTGTGCGTCTTTGGAGTGTGGGAGGAAAGTGAAGATCTCGGAGAAAGCCCACGCAGGTCACGGGGAGAACGCGCAAACTCCCTACAGACAGCACCCGTGGCCGGGATCAAATCCAAACCCAGACTTGGTGAAACATTCACCAGACTTGGACATCACCACCAGTGCCAATATTTATAGCACATCCTTAAATGCTGCTCAAAGGGTCGAGGGTGCAAAGGGGTTAACTACATCTGGAGCCACACAGCTTACAGACCAGATAAGGACAGCAGGCATCAAGCAATTAATAAAGGACATGCTAGTTTCAAGGTCGCCATTACAGCTGGGTGTATTCAAGAGAGAGTTAGATATAGCTCTTAGGGCTAATAGAAACATAGACAATAGGTGCAGGAGTAGGCCATTCGGCCCTTCGAGTCTGCACCACCATTCAATATGATCATGGCTGATCATTCCAACTCAGTATCCTGTACCTGCCTTCTCTCCATACCCCCTGATCCCTTTAGCCACAAGGGCCACATCTAACTCCCTCTTAAATATAGCCAATGAACTGGCCTCAACTACTTTCTGTGGCAGAGAATTCCACAGATTCACCACTCTTTGTGTGAAAAAAAAACAAAAAATTCATCTCCAGTCCTAAAAGACTTCCCCTTATCTTAACTGTGACCCACTCTGACTGGACTTCCCAACATCAGGAACAACTTCCTGCATCTAGCTGTCAACCCTTAAGAATTTGTAGTATTCTATAATCTTCTAAATTCCAGCGAGCACAAGCGAGTATATCCAGTCCTATCTCATATGAAGTCCTGCTGCGGCATAAGTTGGTGAACCTTCTCTGTACTCCCGCCCGGCAAGAACTAGATTGGCAAGGACTAATGGAATCAAGGCGATTACAGGAGAAAGCTGGAATGGTGTATTGATTTTGGGTCTTCAGCTGGCACGAAGGGCGAATGCCTAATTTTGATATTTCTAGGAGTTACTGAGACGGCGTTTTACATTGCACTCCCTCTTCTACTCGTCCATCGGGCAAAAGTGTGAAAACGCCAACACCAGATTCAGGGATAGTTTCTTCAGCTGTTATCAGGAACTGAACATCCTCCACAACTAGATAGTGATCCGGAGCTTTAGCTACCTCATTGGACTATCTTTAATCAGGGACTTAATCGTCCACTAAACATTTTATTTTATCATGTTATCTGTACAGTGTTGGAACGCTTGTTTTGTAATAATGTATAGTTCTTTCGCTCATGGATTGCACGCAACAAAGCTTGTCACTACTGAGGTACACGGGACTATATAACTAACCTAACATGTAGAGTCTCGTCAGACAGCATGGAAACAGGCCCTCTTCCAAACTCCTCAATGCTGGACTAAAAGGCCTGTCCACTGATCGAGGTAATTCAAGAGCTCTCCCGAAGTTGAGAAAAAAAAAATAAAAATTGTGGTACGCACGTAGAATGGACGTAGCGGGTACGTCGGAGCTCGGGACATCTCTAAGCGGCTCGTAACGCTAACGGCTGGTTACTCGGGAAACGCGGTAAGCTCGGGGAAGACTCGTGAGATTTTTCAACTGTTGAAAAAGTCCACGAGAGCCCCGTAGTTTCGACGAGCGGCCATTACCGTAAATCGCCGAGTTCAAATAAGGGGGAATCGGAGAACTTTGAATTAGTCGTACAGTGGGTCAGGCCCATCTACACGACTCCATTTGCTTACAGTAGGCAGCTCTTGGCGTGCTCTTACAGAGGAAAGAAAGATTACTATTATCAAGACAGTTGCTCTCCCTCCATTAAATCCAAGATGCGGTCCATATTTAATCACTGAAGGAGAACAGCGTTTCTGCATTGTGTGTAACAGTTCCAAGCAAAGTCCCACTGTCCGCAATGGGGTCCAGGTGACTCGGACGGTACCTAAGCTTATGGTAAGGAGTTCAGAAGCCGATAACCAGAGGGGGAAGAAGCTGTCGTGATTGGGTAGTGCGCGTTTTCAAGCTTCTGTACCTTTGCTGGATGGTGTGCGGGGGGGGGGGGGGGAGGGAAGAGAAATGACCGTGCGGGCCATAGTCTTTGATTGTGTTGGCTGCTTTTCCGATGGGCAGCGTGAAGTGTGGATGGGTTGTCAATGGTGGGGGAGTCTGGTCTTGTCTGTGTGAAGAACTGGGTAAATCCACAACTCTCTTGTTCTAAATATTATTATAGTTATTTTTTGGGGGGGGGGGGAAAGGAAGTTACTATTTGATTTTTTTTAACCACCAGGGGGCGCCACACGATTGCAGCCTTGCCAACAGTCTGTCTGGTTTTGTCATTTTTAAATTTTTATTGTGTGTTTTAAGTTTGTGTAAATTTCTCCGGTTTGTATTATGTGGGGGTTGGGGGAGGTGGTCGGGGGTAACGGTTTTCCTGTTTTCTTACCTTGCCGGAGAGGTCGATGGTTTTCCAGATCGCATTTCTCCGGTCGCTTGCGGACCTACCAACGTTGGGGATGGAGGCCTCGCGGACTGACTTTGAGCCCCAACGCGGGGCGTGGACTTACATCGGAGCGACCCCTTCCATGGGATCGCTCAACCCCGCGGTGCGGGCTTCACCACCGTGAGCTCTCGGTCACGGGTGAGGCCGAGGTCGGAAAGTCCCAATGACACAGAGGGTCGACCAGCATGATCCGGGGGTTCCGATCGTCCGGCGCGGGGGGAGCTGACTTCCCCAACCATCACACCAATGCGGGACCTGATCGCCTCGATGCGGAGGCCCCAAACGCCGCCGCTTTACCGATCCAAGATCGCCCGTCAACAGAGAGCCCCGAGGCCCCCACCGCGGGAGAACAACGAAAGGAAGGGATTTGAAACTTTTCGTCGCCTTCCATCACAGTGGAGGAATGTGGAGGAAAGTCACTGTGGTGGATGGTATTATGTTAAAAATGGTGTTTTGTGTCTGCTCCGTTTTCTTTTTTTATTTGTAATGACTGCATGGCAAATGAAATTCCTCTTGTATTGCAAAACGTACTTGGCTAATAAAGTATTATAGTAATTGATAATTGTGATTGTTGTTGATTACTCATACTCAGAGCACCGCTGTTACCAACACTCAGGGTCTCCCAGCCCAGTAAGGTAAAACGCCTGTCCCCCACTTGCCGATTTTTTCGGAGACTGCCCGGCGTTCATATCAGGGTCCGCCAAAACTCATTTTTGAACATTTCAAAATCCAGCGGAAACAAAAAATGTTGCACACTGAAACAAAAACCACCGCGTGGCATACATCGTCACGCCACGTCACCCCGCAGATTTTTCAGTGCCCTTGTATGGCAGTCAATGATGCCGGCAGTCACCGAAAAAAATGGCCAAGTGGGTCAGGCCTTTAGACAATAGGTGCAGGAGTAGGCCATTCAGCCTTTTCGAGCCCAGCACCGCCATTTAATGTGATCATGGCTGATCATCCACAATCAGTACCCTGTTCCTGCCTTCTCCCCATATCCCCTGACTCCACTATCTTTAAGAGCCCTATCTAGCTCTCTCTTGAAAGTATCCAGTGAACCGGCCTCCTCCGCCCTCTGAGGCAAAATTACACACACTCGACAACTCTCCTGAGAGAAAAAGCGTTTCCTCATCTCTGTTCTAATTGCTTACCCCTTATTCTTAAACTGTGGCCCCTGGTTCTGGACTCCCCCCAACATCTGGGAAACATGTTTCCCTGCCTCTAGCATATCCAAAACCCTTAATAATCCTTACATGTTTCAAAAAGATGCCCTCTCATCCTTCTAAACTCCAGAGTATACAAGCCCAGCCACTCCATTCTCTCAGCATATGACAGTCCCGCCATCCCGGGAATTAACCTTGTAAACCTCCGCTGCACTCCCTCTTTAAACACCGCTGCTGCATACACAACTGTTCCAAAAGACTACTTATCATTAGTAGTAATCTTTATCTGCCGATCAATAATTCACAGGCGATTATTTGATCAGATGGAGATCTTGCTGCGTGCCAATTATCTGCAGTATTTCTTACTAGAGTGACTCCATTTCAAAGTGCTTCATCGATCTCCCGTATGGTCTAGCGGTTAGGATTCCTGGTTTTCACCCAGGCGGCCCGGGTTCGACTCCCGGTGTGGGAATTGAAACTTTCTTATGTTCAGGCAGGTAAGAGATGGCCTTGGCATCATGTTCGGCACGCACAGAGACCACGTGGGCCGAAGGGCCTTAGGAGAGATGTGTAGGAAGAACTGCAGATGCCGTTTGCACTGGAGATAGACACAAAATGCTGGAGTAACTCAGCAGGACAGGCAGCATCTCTGGAGAGAAGGAAGGGGTGACGTTTTAGGTCGAGACCCTTCTTCAGGCCTGTGAGAGATGTCAGGTGGAAATGTATAGGTTCTGGACACTAATTTTGTTGCTGCCTGACCCGCAGATTTACTCCAGCGTTTTGTGTCTATTCTAAGGCGCGGGAGGAAGCTTGCAGGGTCAGGCAAGCATCTAGGTCAGTTTCTCCCAGCTGTATCAGAACAACGGACCATCCACAACAACTAGAGAGCGCTCCTGAGGCTACTATCTACCTCATTGGAAACCCCTCGCACTATATTATAGATCGACTATAGTGACTTTATCTTGCAGTGAATGTTAGTCACGTTATCATATATTTTCACTGTGGACAGTTTGATTTGTAATCATGTATTGTCTTTCTTTCCGCTGAACTGGATGACTTTCATATGAAAAAAAACCTGGATAGACTCGCTTGTACTCGCTGGAATTAGAAGATTGAGGGGGATCTTATAGAGACTTACAAAATTCCTAAGGGGTTAGGACAGGTCCTAGATCAGGAAGATTGGTTCCCGATGTGGGGGAAGTTCCATACAAGGGGTCACAGATTAAAGATAATGGGGGGGGGGGGGGTGTGGAATTCATTTAGGACCGAGATGAGAAAAACATTTTTCACACAGTGGAGTGGATGAAATCTGTGGAATTCTCTGCACAAATGTAGTTAGGCCAGTTCATTGGCTTCATTTAGAAGGAAGATTAGATGTGGCCCTTGTGGCTAAAGGGATCAGGGGTAAGGAGAGAAGGAAGGTACGGGATACTGGAGTTGGATGATCACCACGATCAACAATTGAATGGCGGTGCAGTGCTCGAAGGGGCCGAATGGCCCTACTTCGCACTATTGTTCTATGTTTTCTATAAGACCAACACAAAAGCTTCTCACTGTACCATCAGTACACGTGCCACAATAAAACTAAACTTAAACTCTAGAGTGACTTACCATTTCAAAGGCTTCATCGAGCTCCCATAGGTCTAGCGGTTAGGATTCCTGGTTTTCACCCAGTGGGCCCGGGTTCGACTCCCCGTGTGGGAATGAAACTTTTCCTTATGAGCAGACAATATCTATCCCATCTGTCATCACACCGATATCTGGCGGATCACGGTGGCGCGGCGGTAAAGTTGCTGCCTTACAGCGAATGCAGCGCCGGAGACCCTGGTTCCATCCCGATATCGGGTGCGTCTGTAACGGAGTTTGTTACGATTCTCCCTGTGGGTTTTTCTCCGAGATCTTCGTTTTCCTCCAACACTCTTAAGACGTACAGGTCCGTAGGTTAATGAGCTGGGTAATATGTAAACATTGTCCCTAGCGTGTAAAGACAGTGTTAACGTGCGTCGTGCGCTGGACCCCGGTGGGCCTAAGGGCCTGTTTCCGCGGCTGTAAATCTATACTCATAAACTAACTAACTAAACCATCCTATCAACAACTAGAGTGGTCTTGGCCTACCATCTACCTCGTTGGAGACCCTCGGACTATCTTTAATCAGACTTTTCCGTATCTTACACTGAACGTTATTCCCTTTATCCTGTATCTGTACACTGTGGACAGCATCAATTGGTAATCAACCGTACGTCCATTCTCCTGACTGGATAGCACGCTACAAAAAACCTCAGCACACGCGACAATAAACCAAACTTGAACTTGGTTTGGCAATTTCTCTGCCCAAGACCACAGGAACTTGCAGAGAGTTGTGGATGTAGCCCAGCCCCTCACACAAACTAACTCCCCGCTGTCCCACCAGCGACTATGTCCATCATACAATCTCAATCTGCCCCGGGCACTGTACCGAAGATATAAATTCTCGGAAGCACGTACCACCCGATTCAGGAACAGCTTCTACCCCACTATTCCCACTCTTAATCACTATTATCACTGGATAGACTCGGCTTGTACTCGCTGGAATTTAGAAGATTGAGGGGGGGATGTTATAGAGACGTACAAAATTCTTAAGGGGTTCGATAGGTTAGATGCAGGAAGATTGCTCCCGATGTTGGGGAAGTCCAGAACAAGGGGTCACAGTTTAAGGATAAGGGGGAAGTCTTTTAGGACCGAGATGAGAAAATCATTTTTCACACAGAGAGTGGTGAATCTGTGGAATTCTCTGCCCCAGAATGTAGTTGAGGTCAGTTTCATTGGCTATATTTAAGAGGGAGTTAGATGTGGCCCTTGTGCTAAAGGGATCAGGGGTTATGGAAGAAGTCAGTTATGGGATACAGAGTTTGGAGATCACCATGATCACATAGACTGGCGGAGCAGGCTCGAAGGGCCGAATGTGCCTAACTCCTGCACCTATTATTCAATGTTTCTATGTTAAATATGGACCTCTCAAAAGCCAAGGATGTATTCCCAGTTCAGTTTAATCTGTTGTCGCATGTACCGAGGTACAGTGAAAAGCCTTTATTTAGTCAGCGGAAAGACAATCTTCCAACGTACCCTATCGCAGCCCTTGCACTTTTTCTACAGAGAAAGTGCAAGTTGCACTTTATTCTGCACTGTTTTCTCTTTTGCACTACTTGTTGTGCCCATGTATGGCGGGACTAGGCTGGATAACATGCGAGAGCACATTTTGCATGTGGCATTAATAAAACCCAACAACAAGATCACCATACAAATAAGTAAAAAATAAAAACTGCTGGTAATTTTTACCCAAACTCTCACACTTCCAGCAGCCCGGGTGCATCAATGTTGGGAATCCAGTACAATTATTACAGGGCATGAATTTAAAAGAGAGTTCGATAGAGCTCTGTGGGCTAGTGGAATCAAGGGATATGGGGAGAAGGCAGGCACGGGCACTGATTGGGTATGTTGATCAGACATCATCACAAATGAATGGCGGTGCTGGCTCGAACTCGAACTCCTATTTTCTACGTTTCTATGGCATTTTGTTTGCTATTGTTATGCTATCTCCTTCTGTAGATGCTGCCTCACCCGCTGAGTTTCTCCAGCACTTTTGTTTACCTTTGATTTTCCAGCATCTGCAGTTCCTTCTTAAACACGCCACAGTTTAAGAATAAGGGGTAAGCCATTTAGAACGGAGAGCGGTGAGTCTGTGGAATTTTCTGCCTCAGGGGGCAGGTGGAGGCAGGTTCTCTGGACACTTTCAAGAGAGAGCTGGATAGGGCTCTTAAAAATAGTGGAGTCAGGGGATATGGGGGAGAAGGCAGGAACGGGGTACTGATTGGGGATGATCAGCCGTGATCGCAATGAATGGCGGTGCTGGCTCGAAGGGCCGAATGGCCTCCTCCTGCACCTGTTGTCTATTGAGTCGCAGGTAGATAGGGTGGTCAAAAAGGCTTTTGGCACATTGGCCTTCATCTGTCAGTGTACTGACTGTAGAAGTTGGGAGGTCATGTTGTTGGCTCGAGGGGCCGAATGGCCTACTCCTGCATCTATTGTCTATGGTTCTTATTTTTATCACCCCTGTACGTAAGGTTTTCCGTCACAAGGTTATATGCCCCTTATATGATGCCCTGATCTGCAGCGAAATGACAGTCATCCCTCTTGGGCAAACTTTAAGGTTTGATCTATAACATCTATAAAGTTAATAGCCTGTGTGTGATGGATTAACACAATTATATCTCCCTCGAAGCTCTCGTGTTCTCTGCTAAATCGCCACACGAACCAAAGAGAAGTTTGTTTCGACTACTTTTTATTTTAAAAAGGACAAAATAAAAGAGAGGGAGGGAGAGAGAGAGGAACTCCAAGAAAGGTCTCAAATGGTGTAAAGAAAGTTGCTTCAAAAGTTATGCGACAAAATAATGCAGGCCGAAAATGAAATGTTTCAGGTCAGATCACAGAGGGAGAGAGAGAGAGAGAGAGAGAGAGAGGGCGGGGGTGGCTTGTGTAGCAAGGAGGTGAGAGATTCCACAACCCTGCACACCAAAGCGAGCTGACATAGACACTCGCTACTGTCCTTTAACCAACTCGCTTACAGCAATGCAAGGGACAAAACTAACACGGGCAAAGGCAGACAGACACAAAGTGTTGGAGTAACTCGGCGGGTCAGGCAGCATCTCTGGAGAACGTGGTGGGTAGGTGACGTATCCAGACCCAGCGAAGGAACCCTTCTGTCTTCATTTTACATATTAACATGGGAAAAGTGTGCAGTCCCAGGCCGGCATTTCAATGCAAACATTGAGAATTATTCTTTAAAATAGACTTTTGTTCCAAGGTATTGCACTAAGTACAAGAGGCTATATATAACATATGTGTGTGTGTGTGTACATTGTATATGTATGCACATACACACACACACACTATATATACACACACATACACACGTATGTGTATGTGGATATATACATATGCACATGTGTATGTATGCATTTGTATATGTGTATGTATACTGCGTGCAAATATATATTATACACCATATATATATATAACAACACACACATATTACACACAGTATACATACACATACATACACACACACATGCATATGTATATGTCCACATACACATACACTTATGTATACACGTATATACCCATGTGTGTATGTATACAGGCATATACACATGTGTGTATGTATAAATCCACATATTGAAGAAGGGTCGCCCATTCCCTCTCTCCAGAGATGCTGCCTCACCGCTGAGTTACTCCAGCATCTTGTGCCCACCTTCGATTGAAACCAGCCTCTGCAGTTCTTTCTTACACTTTATAGTACACAGACCTATGTACACAGATAGGTATATGTGGGTGTATGTGTATGCGTGTGTACATGTATGAGTGTATATATGTAAAAATATAAAATAAATGAAACTATAAAATAAAAAAAAACCTCTTCATCCGTGTCCGACAGTCGAATGAAAGCCCCCGGCTCCACAACTGTGTGCCGTCGCCTCTGAACCACTGGTCATTCTCCTCCAAAGCCACGCTGCTGCAATAATGAGCCGGGCGTGCGGGGAGAGGGGGAGAGGGGGAGAGGGTGAAGGGGCTGAAGTCTGGCGCATGTTACTACTAATAGTGCCTGCCTTTTTTTGTTGCCTGCGGAACCGCCACTGTGTCTATCTACCATTTCCTCCAAGATACTCCCTTGCAATCAATCCGACCCACCAATTCAATTCCATTCAATTCAATTCTGCGTGTGTTGGCGGGGCAACTTTGAAAAAAAAAACCTCCAATCTCTGCATCGTTTTCTTTTGCATAAATGACCCAGTCCAAAACAAAAAAAAAATCTTACGAGCAGCCGGTCAAAAGCTGCTTGTGCAGAGAGAACAAAAACCCAATGGGGAATGTTTTAAAATCCGCCAGAAATTACGACCAGTGCACAAACTACGTACAATTTCAGTGGACCTTTAAAAAAAGTATCTCTAGAGTTAAAAGTAGTTTTTAAACTATCTTCAACAAAAAAAAAAGGTTTTGCACTTAATTTTTTTTTAACCAATAATATAATGGCCAGGTTAAAGATTATAATGCAACCGCGTTTTAAGGAGAATTGCTTTTGTTTTGCAGAGTTCAGAGCTCCTAATTTCTGCCGTGGTAACGGAGGCTCAGAAACTTACCGGTTGCAACGTGTCCTCCTCCTCCTCCTCCTCCACCAAACACTGCTACACTCCCGAAGTGCAGAAAGTCTTTTATGAGTTCGCACCCCTCGGGTCTACTTCCAGCCTTAAAGCAAGACTCGCGTTTTATGCTTTTAATTGCAGAGCCGCCTCTTCCAGCAATCGTGCCTCTCCGAGCCACACACAGAGTGAGACAGAGAATGCACCTTTGGGCCGCCTTGTAACGAACTAGCTTAACCCCACAGAACACAATATCAACGCCTGCTCTCGCTGCGCCGCCTCCGGACTGTTCGTTCAACGCTGCTCCACTTGGGGGCGACAGTGAGCCGCATCCAGGTGACCTTCTAAATGGCAACACTGGGTCTTTTTTTTATCAATGGGCTGAGCTATTGTCATTCAAACAACACCTGGAAGGTGCCAGGGCAGAGACAAGTGCCTGTGCCCGGGCCGCACTGATTCGCTACTCCCAGTGGAGTACTCCTAGCCGGCACCGCATGTCCACAGTGGCCCTGGTGTTCTGGGCCGCCGAGTACTGCGCCCCGGTCTGGTCCCTCACGCCAAGGAGCTGGATGCTGCCCTCCACGGCGGCCAGCGGGCGGTCTCCGGATGCCGACGGGCCACCCCAGTGAACCAAATGCCCGCTGGCCCTCGCCGGCATCGCCCCAGCCAACATCAGACGAGAAGCAGCCACGCTGGCCCTCTCTCGAAAGGCACCGACCCGTGAATCCCACCTCCTCCATCAGATCGTCACGGAGACACCACGACGAGTGCGCCTCTAGTCGCGGCAACCCTTTGCCACGCAAGGCCAGGAGCTGCCCTGCACAACACCGGCTGGCGCTTCCAAGGCCGCCTGGGTCAAGACGGGATGGAGAGACCAGTGGAAGTCAGCGGACCCATCTAGGCTACACCAGCACATCAATGACCCCATGGACGTCCCTGGCCAGGACCTGCCCTGAAAGCAGTGGGCAACCCTCAACCGCTTGAGGACAGGCGTCGGACGCTATGGAGTAGCGATGAAGAGGTGGGGCCTCTTGGACAGCGAGTGTGGGGACCCAACACAGACAGTGGAGCACATCGTCACCAGTTGCCCCAAACACCGGCCACCGAACGGTGAACGAGGTCTGATTGACCTGGATGATGACACTGGTTCGCCTCAACGGAGCTGCAGGTCTAAAAGACACACAACAGAAGAAGAAGCTACTGGGAGATGCGTAGGAAGGAACTGCAGATGCTGGTTTAAACTGAAATTGGACACAAAAAGCTGGAGTAACTCAGCGGGACAGGCAGCAACTCTGGAGAGAAGGAATAGGTTAGGGTTACTGTTACTAGAAAAATTAACCCTTCTTAGAATAAAGGGGAGGCCATTTAAGACTGAGGTGAGAAAAAACGTTTTCACCCAGTTGTGAATTTTGTGGAATTCCCTGCCACAGAGGGCAGTGGAGCCCAAATCACTAGATGGATTTAAGAGAGAATTAGATAGAGCTCTAGGGGCTAGTGGAGTCAAGGGATATGGGGAGGGATATTTTTAAGGCAGAGATAGACAAATTCTTGATTAGAACGGGTGTCAAGGGTTATGGGGAGAAGGCAGGAAAATGGGATTAGGAGGCAGAGATCAGCCATGATTGAATGGTGGAGTAGACGCGATTTGCCGAATGGCCTAATTCTACTCCGATAACTTGTGAATTTTTGTGAACAGTGTAGGAAGGAACTGCAGATGCTGTTTTAAACCAAAGATAAACACGAAATGCTGGAGTAACTCAGCGGGCCAGGCAGCATCGATGGAGAGAAGGAATGGGTGACGTTTCAGGTTGAGACCCTTCTTCAGCCGTAGGCTGACGGGTCTGTTTCCCTGTTCAATGAATCAATGGATTAAATCCTTGGTTGGCATGGACTTGGTTGTGTTTATCTTTCTCAAAATAAAATCCATCGTTCAGTCCAATTAGTCACTAAGGAGCAAGTCCTTCCATTGACTCCATCTACACCTCACGCTGCCTCGGCAAGGCCAGCAGCATCATCACGGACCAGTCTCACCCCCCCGGTCACTCCCTCTTCTCCCCTCTCCTCTCCCATCAGGCAAGAGGTACAGAAGTGTGAAAACAAACGCACACACCTCCAGATTCAGGGACAGTTTCTTCCCGGCTGTTATCAGGCAACTGAACCGTCCCATCACCAACTAGAGAGCGGTCCTGAGCTGCCTCATTGGAGACCCTCGGCCTATCTTAAATCAGACTTTGCTGGACTTTATCTTGCATTAAACATTATACCCTTTATGGGCGGCTCGATTATAATCATGTATAGTCTTTCCGCTAACTGGGTAGCACGCAATATACTGCTCGCTTCGGCAGCACATATACTAAAATTGGAACGATACAGAGAAGATTAGCATGGCCCCTGCACAAGGATGACACGCAAAAGAAAAAAAAAAAAAAAAGCTAACTGGGTAGCACGCAACACAATGCTTTTCACTGTACCTCGGAACAAGTGACAATGGATTAGTTTAGTTGAGTTTAGAGATACAGCACTTAATCAGTCCCTTCGGCCTGTCGAATCCCTGCCGACCAGCGGTCCCCATACACCACACACGAGGGACAATTTACCATTTTTTTGCCAAAGTCAACTAATCTACAGCAACAAAAGGCTTTTCACTCTGTCTTGGTATACGTGGCAATAAACAAAACGGAACAAAACTCAACCTCTCACACTACCTTCGACTTGTTCTCTAACTGGGTTTTTGCACTGAAGTCTTTTTTTATGTTATTTTTTTTTTAAATTTTCACTTTTTAATTTTTTTTGCAGTGTTGAATAATTTATGAAGAGTCTATGTTTCCGTGCGTTGTCTGAGTGGGTGAGACTGTGGCTGCCGCACCTCACCATCGCCCATTCCTTCTCTCCACAGATGCTGCCTGACCTGCTGAGCGGCTCCAGCTTTTTGTGTCGATCCTCGGTTTAAACCAGCATCTGCCAGTTCCTTCCTGCACGAAATAAAACCTGACTTGACTTGCCCTGAAGTGCAGAGTATTGCTCGATCAGCTTAAGTCACATGGCCTTTCTGTCCCGGGCCTCCTCCGTTATCAGAGTGAAGCCACACGCAAATTGGAGGAACAGCACCTCATGTTCCGCTTGGGCAGCTTACGCCCCAATGTTGATTTCTTCAATTTTAAGTCACTTACTTTCACTCCCCTCCCCCTCCCCCTCGCCCTCCCTCCCTCTCCCCCCTCTCTCCCCCTCTCCCACCCCCTCTGCCCCCCTCCGCCCCCCTCACCCCCCCTCACCCCATCTCCTCCCTCTGCCCCCCGCTCTCCCCCCTCTCCCCTCCTTTCCCCTCTCCCCCTCATCCTTATCATCATCGTGCAACTCCAAATACTCCACAGATTGTCTCTCAGGTATTTGTCACGGCAATACAACACGGTACCAGGACGCGTGTGTCGAAGGATGAGAAGTGGAAGCCAAATAGCCGAATGGAACAAACCTGAAACGCCAACTAACCGAAAGGCTGCGTCGCCCACAAGCCAACTAACCGAATGCCGCTCTGTCGAAAAGTCAAATAACGGACATGACGTCGCCGGGGGGGGGGACTTGTCAGCGATTGTTCCAGACCCCCGCGTCCATCACGTCACTGGCTGGTGGAGACGGGAGGGTGGGGGTCATTTTTCCACACAAGCCATTATTTGACTTTTTGACGGAGCGGCATTAGGTGAGTTGGCTTGTAGGCGACGCAGCCTTTCGGGTAGGTGGCGTTTCGGCGTCGTATACTTTTGGTTATTTGGCTTCAACCTCTTTGCTTCGGCTTCTCGTCCTTCGACGCCAAGTCCGCACACGATACGATACGATACGATACGATATAACTTTCTTTATCCCAGGAGGGAAATTGATCTGCCAACAGTCATAAAACACAACAAGATACGTGAAACATGGAAGACGAGTGGAAAGTCCAGGATTTGGGATGCGCAAAGATTGGGGAGGTGGGGTGGGAGGGGGGGGGGGGGGGGGGGGGGAGTCAGTCTCAGTCTACCCCACGACAGAAGGGGGAAGAGTTGTGCAGTTTTAAAGCCACAGGGAAGAAGGATCTCCTGTGGCGTTCTGTGCTGCATCTTGGAGGGACCAGTCTGTTGCTGAAGGTGCTCCTCAGGTTGACCAGTGTGTCTCCCACAAGTGGAAACATCCTCTCCACATCCACTCTATCCAGGCCTTTCACTAATCTGCATGTGTCAATGAGGCCCCCCCCCTCATCCTTCTAAACTCCAGCGAGTACAGGCCCAGTGCCGACAAACGCTCATCATAGGTTAACCCACTCATTCCTGGGATCAGGAATGGGCAAGGAATACCACAGATTCGCCACCCGCTGACTAAAAGAAATTCCTCCTCATCCCCTTTCCAATGTCCATTCTATACTTCTGTAAGACAAATGAGAATAAATTCTATTGCATGGAAACCAAGATGCAAAGCTGCCAAGAAGCCCTCTTGCGCAGACTGGGTGAATCGAGGAAAAGGGGACATAGGTTTAAGATGAAGGGGAAAAGATTTGATAGGAATCTGAGGGGTAAGTTTATCACACAGAGGGTGGTGGGTGTATGGAACTGGCTGCCAGAGGAGGTAGTTGAGGCTGGGATTAAGCCAACATTCAGCAAACAAGCACAGATGGACAGGCACATGGATAGGACAGGTTTGGAGGGATATGGACCAAGCGCGGGCAGGTGGGACTAGTGTAGCTGGGACATTGTTGGCCAGTGTGGGCGAGTTGGGCCGAAGGGCCTGTTTCCACACTGTATCACTCTATGACTCGCCTCCAGGGGGTTTGTGCACCTGGCTCTGTCACAGCTGTGCAAATATTAAGAATCCCGCTGTGTAATTCTGAATCATAATGATTTATTTTCAAAATGAAAGCCATCACTCAGTCCATTCTGTCACTCTGTCCTTCAGTCAACCCAGAGTTGCGGACGCAGCCCAGACCATCACACAAGCCAACCTCCCTTCCATCGACTCCATCTTCACCTCGGCAAGGCCAGCAGCATCATCAAGGACCAGTCTCACCCCGGCCACTCCCTCTTCTCCCCTCTCCCATCAGGCAAGAGGTACAGAAGTGTGAAAACGAACGCACACCTCCAGATTCAGGGACAGTTTCTTCCCGGCTGTTATCAGGCAACTGAACCGTCCTCTCACCAAATGAAGAGTGGTCCTAACCTCCCATCACCTCATTGGAGACCCTCGGACTATCTTTAATCGGACCTTACTGGATTTTCTCTTGCACTAAATGTTTTTCCCTTCACCCTGTATTTGTACATTTGATTGTACACATTCGTGTATCGTTTTTCTGCTGACTGGGTAACACGCAACAAAAAAGCTTATCAGGTAACTGTCTGTTAGTCTGTGGAATTCTCTGCCTCAGAGGGCGGTGGAGGCCGGTTCTCTGGATACTTTCAAGAGAGAGCTAGATAGGGCTCTTAAAGATAGCGGAGTCAGGGGATATGGGGAGAAGGCAGGAACGGGGTACTGATTGTGGATGATCAGCCATGATCACATTGAATGGTGGTGCCGGCTCGAAGGGCCAAATCCTGCACCTTCAGAATTGGCCTCCACTGCCTTCTGAAGAAGGGTTTCGGCCCGAAACGTTGCCTATTTCCTTCGCTCCATAGATGCTGCCGCACCCGCTGAATTTCTCCAGCTTTTTGTCTACCTTCGATTTTCCAGCATCAGCAGTTCCTTTTTAAACAAAGATTATTAAGGTATGGCACACACTACAGGCAGGAAACATGTTCCTGATGTTGCGGGATTCCAGAACCAGGGGCCACAGTTTAAGAATAAGGGGTAGACCATTTAGAATGGAGGTGAGGAAACACTTTTTCACCCAGAGAGTTGTAAATCTGTGGAATTCTCTGCCTCAGAGGGCGGTGGAGGCCGGTTCTCAGGATGCTTTCAAGAGAGAGCTAGATAGGGCTCTTAAAGATAGCGGAGTCAAGGGTTGGAGTGGAAGGCAGGAACAGGGTACTGATTGGGGACGATCAGCCATGATCACATTGAATGGTGGTGCTGGCTCGAAGGGCCGAATGGCCTCCTCCTGCACCTATTGTCTGTTGATCGGTTTAAACCAGCACCTGCAGTTCCATCTTACAGAGATTCCCGGCGTCAACATTTAATGCTGGCGGCTCTACTTTTCGACTTTGAGTTTAGCCAGTACACACGGAACATTTATCAATGTTTAACATCAAAAGGCCAAGAGGGGAGGACAAGTCTCGCACCCCTCCCCTGTCCTGCCCTGCCATGCCTTCCCTTCCCCCCTAAACGACACAGGTGGAGGCCCTAACACGCACACCACACGCGGGAAGTCAGGAGAGAGGCAAGAGTCAAGAGCGTTTTATTGTCATGTGTCCCAGTTAGAATAATGACATTTGTGCTTGCAGCAGCGCAACACAGCATAGAAACATAGAAACATAGAAAACAGGTGCAGGAGGAGGCCATTCGGCCCTTCGAGCCAGCACCGCCATTCATTGTGATCATGGCTGATCGTCCCCAATCAATAACCCGTGCCTGCCTTCTCCCCATATCCCTTGACTCCACTAGCTCCTAGAGCTCTATCTAAATCTCTCTTAAATCCATCCAGTGACTTGGCCTCCACTGCCCTCTGTGGCAGGGAATTCCACAAATTCACAACTCTCTGGGTGAAAAAGTTTTTCTCACCTCAGTCTTAAATGGCCTCCCCTTTATTCTAAGACTGTGGCCCCTGGTTCTGGACTCGCCCAACATTGGGAACAGTTTTCCTGCATCTAGCTTGTCCAGTCCTTTTATAATTTTATATGTTTCTATAAGATCCCCCTCATCCTTCTAAACTCCAGTGAATACAAGACTAGTCTTTTCAATCTTTTCTCATATGACAGTCCCGCCATCCCAGGGATCAATCTCGTGAACCTACGTTGCACTGCCTCAATCACAAGGATGTCCTTCCTCAAATTAGGAGTCCAAAACTGTACACAACACTCCAGATGTGGTCTCACCGGAGCCCTATTCAACTGCAGAAGAACCTCTTTACTCCTGTACTGAAATCCTCTCGTTATGAAGGCCAACATTCCATTAGCTGTCTTCACTGCCTGCTGTACCTGCTCGCCAACTTTCAGTGACTGGACACCCAGGTCTTGCTGTACCTCCCCCTTACCTAACCTAACCCCATTGAGATAATAATCTGCCCCCTTGTTTTTGCCGCCAAAGTGGATAACCTCACATTTATCTATATTATACTGCACCTGCCACGCATCTGCCCACTCACTCAACCTGTCCAGGTCACCCTGCAACCTCCTAACATCCTCTTCACAGTTCAGACTGCTACCCAGCTTTGTGTCATCCGCAAACTTGCTAGTGTTGCTCCTAATTCCCTCTTCCAAATCATTAATATATATGGTAAACAGTTGCGGCCCCAACACCGAGCCTTGCGGCACTCCACTCGCCACTGCCTGCCATTCTGAAAATGACCCGTTCACTCCTACTCTTTGCTTCCTGCCAACCAATTTTCTATCCATGTCAACACCCTACCCCCAATACCATGTGCTCTAATTTTAGTCACCAGTCTACCGTGCGGGACCTTATCAAAGGCTTTCTGAAAGTCTAGATACACTACATCCACTGGCTCCCCTTCATCCATTTTACTTGTCCATCCTATAGACAATAGACAAGAGACATTCAATGTGATCATGGCTGATCATCCCCAATCAGTACCCCGTTCCTGCCTTCTCCCCATATCTCCTGACTCCGCTATCTTTAAGAGCCCTATCTAGCTCTCTCTTGAAAGCATCCAGAGAACCGGCCTCCACCGCCCTCTGAGGCAGAGAATTCGACAGACTCACCACTCTCTGTGAGAAAAAGTGTTTCCTCGCCTCCGTTCTAAACGGCTTACTCCTTATTCTTAAACTGTGACCCCTGGTTCTGGACTCCCCCAACATCGGGAACATGTTTCCTGCCTTAAGACGGGTGTCAAAGGTTACGGGGAGAAGGCAGGAGAATGGGATTGAGAGGGATAGATAGATCAGCCATGATTGAGTGGCGGAGTAGGCTCGATGGGCCGAATGGCCTAATTCTGTTCATATATCTCATGAGATGGAAGGTCAAAGGTCTGTGCTGTAGCTGATGAGAGGACGAGAAGAAACGGCCGGGAAGACACTGCCCCTGAATCTGGAGGTGTGCGTTTTCAAACCTCTGTACCTCTTGCCTGATGGGAGAGGGGGGGGGAAGAGGGAGAGGCTCGTTCAAGGTTGTGAAATCATCTCCATGTATTCGCTGCTGGTGAATTGGCATTCTTGCCGGGCCTCACAGCGCCAGAGACCCGGGTTCGACCCTGCTCGGCTGCGGTCTGCGTGGAGTTTGCACGTTCTCCCTGTGACCACGTGGGTTTTCTCCGGGCGCTCCGGTTTCCTCCCACATTCCCACGACGTACAGGATTGTAAGTTAATTGGCTTTGGTAAGTTGTAAAGTTGTCCCTAGTGTGTGTGTGTGTGTGTGTGTGTGCGCGCAGGGTGATCGCTACTCAGCGCAGACACGGTGGACTTAAGGGGCTGTTTCCACGCTGAATTTCTGAAGTCTAAAGTCCAATGACTATCGATCACCCGTTCAAACCAGTTCTGTCATCCCACTCTCATATCCACTCCCTACACATTAGGGCCAATTAACCCACAAAACCTGCACGTCTTTGGGATGTGGGATGAAACCGGAGCACCCGGAGGAAACAGGGAGAACGTACAAACTCCACACAGACAGCACCCGAGGTCAGGATCGAACTTGGGTCTCAGGCGTTCAAGAAGGAACTGCAGACGATGGAAAATCGAAGGTAGACAAAGGTGCTAGGTGAAACTCAGCTCAGACTTCAGTCTGACGAAGGGTTTTGGCCCGAAAGGTCGCCTATCTCCTTCGCTCCATAGATGCTGCTGCACCCGCTGAGTTTCTCCAGCAGTTTTGTCTACCTCAGGTCTCAGGTACTGTGAGGCAGCAGCTCTACCCGCTGCACCACTCTGCCGCTCCATAAGGATCTTGTTCACCTCAGCAATTCCCAAATCTGCAGCAGCTAATATTTGAAGATAAAATTCGCAACCTTGATAGTTAATTAATTATTCTAGTAGATTAGATAAACTACAAACTATCTTTGTTCATTTATTGCAATCTTAGGTCGAGGTAGCTGGGTAACAGCGCCATCTGTCTGTTGGCCGTGAAACGTCAAATTATTTAGCTTTAAGTTTTTAGTTTTTAGTTTGGAGACTATACTAAGTGGGACCGGTTGGGTCCCAGTCGCACGGGAGGCCTGGTCCCCGAACGCAACTCGTTCCCCAACGCAATATTCCACCACTCACACCGTCCCCCAATGCAACCCGTCCCCCCAACTCAATATTCCACCACTCACCCCTTCCCCCAATGCAACCCGTTCCCCCAACGCAATATTCCACCACTCACGCCTATCCGACTCCCATTAAAACCACCCCTCCCTGTCCTCCTCTCCCTCTACTGCCCTCCTTTATCACCCCGGACCCCTTCTACCCCCCTCCCTACAACACTGCACTCCACCGACTCCTCTACCCCACTCCCTCTCTCCCCCTCCCTCCCTCCCTCTCTCTCCCCCTTCCCTCCCTCACCCCTCTCTCTCCTTTCCCTCCCTCTCTTCCTCATCCCTCTCTCCCCCCTCATCCCTCTCTCCCCCTCCCTCTCTCACCCCCCTCTCCCTCCTTCCCCTCATCCCTCTCTCCCTCCCGCCTCCCATCATCATCCCCTCTCTCTCCTTTCCCTCCTTCCCCCCCTCATAATTCTCTCCCTCCTCATCCCTCTCTCCCCCTGCCATCCCTCATCCCTCCCTCCCCACCCTCCCTCATCCCTCTCTCCCCCCTCCCTCCCTCACCCCTCAGCTCGGTCGCCACCTGGGCTCCAGTCCAGGCCCCGACTTCATGTGCGGGCCCATCCCTGACCCAGGCCCCAGGCCCCAGGCTCGTCCTTGGTTCCAGCCCAGGCCCAGTCCCCGGGCTCGGCCTGCGGCACTGCCCTCCCCATCAGGTACTGCACGGCCACAGCTCCCCCGGCGGCAGCGTCACTCCTTCACCATGGCGACGCCCCTTCCTGACTGACAGGAGAGTAGACCAATCTGCGTGGCGGCGACTGACAGCGATCTGCGCATGCGCGTATTTTACGATTTGTTTACCTTAATAACTTTTACAATATACCATCGATCGGAATGAAACTTGCTGCACTCGCAGCACAGGGGAGCGGTGAGTAAGCTGGCGAAAAATCACAGCGTTTTCCATACTGTTTTTGCGCAAATAGAAGCACCACGCAAACCAGAAGAGCACAAGATCAGAGTTTTAGTTATGTACTTGACCAAGCGGGACCCGTTGGGAAGGACGTTGGCAAGCTGCAGGGGGTGTAGAGAAGATTTGCGAGGATGTTGCCAGGACTGGAGAATCTGAGCTATCGGGGAGAGATTGAGCAGGCTAATGTCATCTGATTGAGGCAGTGAATATTTAACCAGTTTATACATTTGCCAGAAACTAGTGGTTAGGGAATCTAAACGGTGCCTGAAAACCACCACTATCATCCCGGTGCCCGAGCAGACAATACATCAGCTCCCTCAATGACTCCAGGCCCGCTGCTCTTACATCTGTAGTCTCCAAGTGCTTTGAAAGGCTGGTCACCTTAAATTATCTCTCCCCCCCCTCACTCGACCCTCACCAGTACGCATATAGGGCTAATAGATCTACAGAGGATGCCATGAACATTGTCCTCCATGCTGCACTACAACACCTACAGGAGAAGGGGTCATATGTCAGGATGCTTTTTGTTGATTACAGCTCAGCTTCTAATACAATCGATCACAAAAATGCTAGACCTTGGCCTCAGCAGTCAACTGTGTCGGTGGATGTTGGACTTCCTCAGTGAACGCCCGCAGACGGTGAGACTCGGACCCTACACCTCGACATCCCTGACCCTCAGCACAGGAGCAGCGCAGGGCTGTGCGCTCAGTCCGCTCCCCTACGCCCTACACACACGTGACTGCCACCCCCATCTCCCCGCAAATAGGATCATAAAATGTGCGGACGATACAACTGTGGTGGGGCTCATCTCAAATGGGAGCGAGGTCGCCTATAGAGAGGAGGTGCTAGGCCTTTACGAGTGGTGTGCTGACAGCAATCTCTCCCTGAACACTAAAAAGACAAAGGAGGTCATCACTGATTTCAGGCAACATAGAGCGGAGCTCAGGCCACTGGAGATCGGGGGCGAGGAGGTGGAGAGGCGCCTGGTTTTAAATTTCTGGGGATCAAAATCAGTGAGGATCTTAAATGGTCTGGGAACTCTGCTGTAGTTGTAACAAAGGCGCAACAGAGACTTTACTTCCTCAGAACACTGAGGAAGGCCCATCAGTCCGCTAAACTGCTGGAGTCTTTCTACCGCTGGGTACACAAAAAGCTGGAGAAACTCAGCGGGTGCAGCAGCATCTAAGGAGCGAAGGAGATAGGCGACGTTTCGGGTCGAGACCCTTCTACCGCTGTTCGGTAGACAGCATACTGACTTACTGCATAACTGCCTGGTTTGGGAACTGTTCAGCAACTGACAGAGCAGCTCTCCAGAGGGTGATAAAAACTGCCCAGGGTATCATTGGACTCCCCCTGCCCCCTCTGGAGGACATTTCCCACTCCAGATGCCGCAGCAGGACCTGTAATATCGTGAAAGACATTACACATCCTCGTCGCCACCTTTTCACACTGCTGCCCTCAGGAAAAAGGCACAGGTCGGTAAAGTCACGCACGGGCAGACTCAAGAACAGCTTCTACCCATCAGCAATCTTGGAACTGGGCTCTGTCTCGGGAGCGGGTTATGGGGAAGGGGGGGGGGGGGGGGGGGGGGGGGGGGGGGGGGGGGGGGGGGGAGACAGTGTTAATTCATGTAAATGTGAATCCATGGGTGGGTTTGGGGAGGGAGGGAGTGTAAAAAGCATGAGTATGTGAATGTTTGAAGTTCTTTTAAATGGAGAGACACAGTAATCTCGTTGCATGTGACACATGCAATGACAGGAAAGCATTCTAATCTAATCTAATCTAAACACTGCAATATTATGCAAGGCATCGATTTTGCTCTGTTACGAAATGAGTGGAAAATTAACTTTAAAATCATTCTTGTCCTTGATTAAACAGGGGTTGCAGAACATTCTTTACCGTGTTTATCTGAAGCTTGGTTAACGATCAGTTTCAAGCGTCCAACATTATTGAATAGGTGACTGTTTATAGAGGGAGATGGGCCAGGCAAGGGGCAAGCGGGACTCGCTTGGATGGGGCATCTTGGTCGGCACGGACGAGTTGGGCCGAAGGGCCTGTTTCCGTGCTGTATGCCTCTGAGAGTGCCTGAGCTGCAGGGAGCGGGATGGCGGGACTGTCATACGCTGAGAGAATGGAGCGGCTGGGCTTGTATACCCTGGAGTTTAGAAGGATGAGGGGGAATCTCATTGAAACATATTAAAATTATTAAGGGATTGGGCACGCTAGAAGCAGGAAAAATGTTCCTGATGTTGGGGGTGAGTCCAGAACCAGGGGCCACAGTTTAAGAATAAGGGGTAAGCCATTTAGAACAGAGATGAGGAAAAACGTTTACACACAGAGGGTTGTGGCCGATTAGGAAAGGGGGAGATGCAACGAGACCTGGGTGTCAAGGTACACCAGTCATTGAAAGTCGAATGGTATGTTGGTATTCATAGCAAAAGGATTTGAGTACAAGAGCAGGGAGGTTCTACTGCAGTTGTACAGGGTCTTGGTGAGGCCACACCTGGAGTATTGCGTACAGTTTTGGTCTCCTAATCTGAGGAAAGACATTCTTGCCATAGAGGGAGTACAGAGAAGGTTCACCAGACTGATTCCTGGGATGGCAGGACTTTCATATGAAGAAAGACTGGATAGACTCGGCTTGTACTCACTAGAATTTAGAAGATTGAGGGGGGATCTTATAGAAACTTACAAAATTCTTAAGGGGGTGGACAGGCTAGATGCAGAAAGATTATTCCTGAAAATTGGGGAAGTCCAGAACAAGGAGTCACAGTTTAAGGATAAGGGGGAAGTATTTTAGGACCGAGATGAGAAAACGAAATTCACACAGAGAGTGGTGAATCTGTGGAATTCTCTGCCACAGAAAGTAGTTGAGGCCAGTTCATTGGCTATATTTAAGAGGGAGTTAGATGTGGCCCTTGTGGCTAAAGGGATCAGGGGATATGGGGAGAAGGCAGGAACGGGGTACTGATTGGGGATGATCAGCCATGATCACATTGAATGGCGGTGCTGGCTCGAAGGGCCGGATGGCCTACTCCTGCACCTATTGTCTATTGTCTATTGATTATTGAGAGGATGAGCAGGCAAGGACTTTATTCCTTGGAGCGCAGGAGAATAAAGGATGATTTTCTAGAGTGTATAAGATCATGAGAGGAATACAGTGGCTTGCAAAAGTATTCACACCCCTTGAACTTTCCACATTTTGTCACGTTACAACCACAAATGTAAATGTATTTTATTGGGATTTTATGTGATAGACCAACACAAAGTGGTGCATAATTGTGAAGTGGAAGGAAAATTATACATGGTTTCCAAATTTTATTACAAATAAAAAACTGAAAAGTGTGGCGTGCAAAAGTATTCTGCCCCCCTGAGTCAATACTTTGTAGAACCACCTTTCACTGCAATTACAGCTGCAAGTCTTTTGGGGTATGTCTCTACCAGCTTTGCACATCTGGAAACTGAAATGTTTGCCCATTGTTCTTTGCAAAATAGCTCAAGCTCAGTCGGATTGGATGGAGAGCGTCTGTGAACAGCAATTTTCAAGTCTTGCCAGAGATTCTCAATTGGATTTAGGTCTGGACTTTGACTGGGCCATTCTAACACATGAATATGCTTTGATCTAAACCATTCCATTGTAGCTCTGGCTGTATGTTTAGGTTATTGTCCTGTTGGAAGGTGAACCTCTTCCCCAGTCTCAAGTCTTTTGCAGACTCTAACAGGTTTTCTTCCAAGATTGCCCTCTATTTGGCTCTATCCATCTTCCTATCAACTCTGACCAGCTTCTCTGTCCCTGCTGAAGAAAAGCATCCCCACAGCATGATGCTGCCACCACCATGTTTCACAGTGGGGATGGTGTGTTCAGGGTGATGTGCAGTGTTAGTTTTCCACCACATATAGCGTTTTGGATTTATGCCAAAAACTTCAATTTTGGTCTCATCAGACCAGAGCACCTTCCTCCACATGTTTGCTGTGTCCCCCACATGGCTTGTGGCAAACTGCAAACGGGACTTCTTATGGCTTTGTTTCAACAATTGCTTTCTTCTTGCCATTCTTCCATAAAGGCCCGATTTGTGGAGTGCATGACTAATAGTTGTCCTGTGGACAGATTCTCCCACCTGAGCTGTGGATCTCTGCAGCTCCTCCAGAGTTACTGTGGGCCTCTTGGCTGCTTCTCAGATCAATGCTTTCCTTGCCCGGCCTGTCAGTTTAGGTGGACGGCCATGTCTTGGTAGGTTTGCAGTTGTGCCATACTCTTTCCATTTTCGGATGATGGATTGAACAGTGCTCCGTGAGATGTTCAAAGCTTGGGATTTTTTTTATAACCTAACCCTGCTTTAAACTTCTCAACAACTTTATCCCTGACCTGTCTGGTGTGTTCCTTGGGCTTCATGATGCCCAAGGAACATTGTTTGTTCTCTAACAAACCTCTGAGGCCTTCACAGAACAGCTGTATTTATACTGAGATTAGATTACACACAAGTGGCCTCTATTTACTAATTAGGTGACTTCTGAAGGCAATTGGTTGCACTGGATTTTATTTAGGGGTATCAGACTAAAGGGGCTGAATACTTTTGCACGCCACACTTTTCAGTTTTTTATTTGTAAAAAGATTTGAAAATCATGTATCATTTTCCTTCCACTTCACAATTATGCGCCACTTTGTGTTGGTCTATCACATAAAATCCCAATAAAATACATTTACGTTTGTGGTTGTAACGTGACAAAATGTGGAAAAGTTCAAGGGGTATGAATACTTTTGCAAGCCACTGTAGATAGATAGGGTGAATGCACACAGTCTTTTACTCCAGAACAGTGGAGTCGAGAACCAGAGGGCTCAGGTTTAAGGTCGCTGCCTTACAGCGCGTGCAGCGCCGGAGACCCGGGTTCGATCCCGACTACAGGTGCTGAGTGTACGGGCCTGTATGTTATTGGATTCGGTAAAAATTGTAAATTGTCCCAAGTGTGTATGGTAATGTTATTGCAGGGCGCGGTCACTGGTCGGAGTGGAATCGGTGGGCTGAAGGGCCTATTTCCGCGCTGCATCTCTAAATTCTAACATCTAAAGTCTAAAGTATTGCTGCCTTACAGCACCAGAGACGTGGGTTCGATCCCGACTACGGGTGCTGTCAGTACAGAGTTTGCACGTTCTCCCCGTGACCTGCGTGGGTTTTCTCTGAGATCTTCGGGTTTCCTCCCACACTCCAAAGACGCACGGGTTTGTAGGTTAATTGGCTTGTTGTAAATGTAAGAATTGTCCCTAGTGGGTGTAGGATAGTGTTAGCGTGCGGGGATCGCTGGTCGGCGCGGACCCGGTGGGCCGAAGGGCCTGTTTCTCTGAACTAAACTAAACTAAACTTTAATAGGAACCTGAGGGTCAACTTTTCACTCAATGGATGGTGGGTGTATGGAACGAGCTACTGGAGGAGATAGTGGAGGCAGGTACTATCACAGTGTTTAAGAAACATTTAGACAGGCACATGGATAGGCCAGGTTTGGAGGGATACGGGCCAAACGCAGGCAGGTGAGACTAGTGTAGATGGGTCATGCTGGTCGGTGTGGGCAAGTTGGGCTGAAGGGCCTGTTGATTCTATCTATGTCTTAACTCTACATCTACAACCCTGCAGGTTGCATACTGGTAAACCTCCCGTGCAGTCTCCCCAAAGGCTCCACACCCTTCCTGTTATAGGGCGACCAGAACTGCACCCAACACCCCAAACTCTGCCTGACCAAAGTCCCCGATACAGCTGCAATATCTCTTCTCTGACTCTTACACTCAATGCTCCAGCTGATGAAGGCAAGCATACCCTAGGCCAGGGGTGGGCGACCTTGTTCTGCATAGGGGCCGGGACGCATGTCTGTGAGCGGGTGGCGGACCGCATATATCACTTGTACACATGGATCCCGCCCCGGGTGGCGGGCATCAAATCACGTGCTCACAGAAGGTGGACACAAAATGCTGGAGAAACTCAGCGGGTGAGGCAGCCTCACGCACTCCTCGCATGTCTCACCCACTGAGTTTCTCCAGCATTTTTGTCTAGCTTCGATTTTTTCCCAGCATCTGCAGTTCTTTCTTAAACGTGTTCACAGACGGTGCGCGGCTTTGCGCAGGATGCGGTACGGGCAGAGCTCGGCCGCGCTCGGGGCGGGCGCACGGCGGGCCGGATGATTTCGGGTTACGGGCCGCATTCGCCCCGGGGGCTGCAGGTTGCCGACCCCCTGCCCTAGGCCTTATTTACCCAGTCTGCCAGAGTTGCCTCATTCTGGGAGCTGTCGATTAGACCCCAAGACCCCCAGGAGCTTCTGAACGGCCCTTCCATAAGCTAGGGTACTGTCCAATTCACCTCTACCCCATTGCGGACATTGGACTTTGTCTCTGGATCAATGCTGAGAACTATATTCTGCACCCTGTATCTTCCCCTTTGTTCTAACTATAGTTCTTGTGTTTAACCTGATCGTATTTATATATCATTTTTGCGGACAAAGGGACATTTGTTAACTGGGAAACTTTTAAAATTGAGATAGAGTTGGGTCCAGAGCTAACATAATCTTGTTGATAATTCCTTTGTCCCACAGCGGAGAGTTGCTGCATCATAGCGCCAGAGATCCCGACTACGGGCGCTGCCTGCACGGAGTTTGCACGTCCTCCCCGTGACCCGCGTGGGTTTTACTCCGAGATCTTCGGTTTCCTCCCCACACTCCAAACACGCACAGGTTTGTAGGTTAATTGGCTTGGTACAATTGTAAAATTGTCCCGAGTGCTTGTAGGGTAGTGTTTAACGTGCGGGGATCGCTGGTCGGCGCGGACACGGTGGGCCGAAGGGCCTGTTTCCGCGCTGTATCTCTAAACCAAACAAAACTGGCATGCTCAGATAGACACTAAATGCTGGAGTAACTCAGCGGGATAGGCAGCATCGTGGGAGAGAATGAATAGGTGCGGTTTCGGGTCAAGACCCTTCTGAAACATAGAAACATAGAAACATGGAAAATAGGTGCAGGAGTAGGCCATTCGGCCCTTTGAGCCAGCACTGCCATTCAATATGACCATGACTGATCATCCAAAATCAGTACCCCTCTCCTGGCTTTTCCCCATACGCCTTGAATCCTTTAACCCGAAGAGCTATACCTAACTCTCTTTTGAAAACATCCAGTGAATTGGCCTCCACTGCCTTCTGTGGCAGAGAGTTCCACAGATCCACAACTCTCTGGGTGAAAACGTTTTTCCTCATCTCAGTCCTAAATGCCCTACCCCTTATTCTTAAACTGTGTGGCCCCTGGGTTCTGGACTCCACCTAATATCGGGAACATTTTTCCTGCATCTAAACCTGCCCAATCCCTTAAGGATGTTATGTGTTTCTATATTGTGGGCTGCAGCTAGTTGCTGCTCATTTTCTCGGGCAGATTGGTGAAGCTGCAGATTCCAGCATCTGCAGTCTCTTTCTAATGCTGTGTTTGTGCTGTGTCAGTGAATAACGTGCCCTCAGTCAGACTTGTTTCCTGAGCTAATTACACTGTAAAGATTCACTACAGTTGTACAGGGTCTTGGTGAGGCCACACCCGGAGTATTGCGTACAGTTTTGGTCTCCTAATCTGAGGAAAGACATTCTTGCCATAGAGGGAGTACAGAGAAGGTTCACCAGACTGATTCCTGGGATGGCAGGGACTTCCATATGAAGAAAGACTGGATAGACTCGGCTTGTACTCGCTGGAATTTAGAAGATTGAGGGGGGATCTTACAACATTCTTAAGGGTTGGACAGGCTAGATGCAGGAAGATTGTTCCCGATGTTGGGGAATGTTGGGGATGTTGGGGAAGTCCAGAACGAGGGGGTCACAGTTTAAGAATAAGGGGGAAGTCTTTTAGGACCGAGATGAGAAAAACATTTTCCGCACAGAGAGTGGTGAATCTGTGGAATTCTCTGCCACAGAAGGTAGTTGAGGCCAGTTTGTTGGCTATATTTAAGAGGGAGTTAGATGTGGCCCTTGTGGCTAAAGGGATCAGGGGGTATGGAGAGAAGGCAGGTACGGGATACTGCGTTGGGTGATCAGCCATGATCATATTGAATGGCCGTGCAGGCTTGAAGGGCCGAATGGCCTCCTCCTGCACCTATTGTCTATGTTTCTATGTTTCTACAGGTTTAATCCTCTAGATGGCAGTGTTGATACAGGGAGCTCCTGTGCTCCAGTGGTTTAGAGTTTATAGAGATATGGCGTGGAAACAGGCCCTTCGGCCCATCGGGTCCATGCCGACCATCGATCACCCCTACACTAGTTCTATGTTATCCCACTTGCCCATCCTACACACTCGGGGCGGTTTACATTCTGACCGAGTTTACGCCCGCTCCATCAGAATTGCTCATTCACTGTAGCTCTTTGCATTCACTGGATGTTTTCAAGAGAGAGTTAGATTTAGTTCTTTGGGCCAACGGAATCAAGGGACATGGGGAGAAGGCAGGAACGGGGTACTGATTGGGGATGATCAGCCATGATCACATTGAATGGCGGTGCTGGCTCGAAGGGCCGAATGGCCTACTCCTGCACCTATTTTCTATTTCCCCTGTACGAGTATCTGAAGGGGCTGCTCCTCAGGTTCTGGGGCATAACGTGATCTCACATTATGTGTGTGTGGAGGGTGGATCGGTAGGGTGGGATCTCCCTGTCGGTTTGCTCCTGGGTCTGGCCAAGATGGCCATCCACGGGTCCAGGCAGCGGGCGGGCGGGCGATGGTCATGCGAGAGTCGGCCTGCCCCTCCTCCGGGCCTATGTCCGGGCCCGCGTGTTCTCTGGCGGCCTTCCGTGAAGGCTGGTCGCCGCGGGGGGCGAGCGTATTGTACATGAGGCTCCAATTGCATCATAATGACTGACTGATGTAATGAAACTATTGAAAGTCTTTGTACTTTTTGGAGCAGAGTAAAGTGTGAACAACGAGTAAAGCTCATCATTAAGAAGAAAGAAAAAGTGGCGATTTACAGAGGCCAATTCACCCACAAACCCATGATGGCGTCCAGGCCAGGACACTCTCTGTGTGATGGTCGCACAAGTGGATCTGCAATCGTTCATTACAATCGCTTCACACCTTGAAACCTCTACTCCAACAGGGCGGCTCAGCGGTAGAGTTGCTGTCTTTTGGGTCTGTCCCACTTAGGAGATTTTTTAGGCAACTACAGGCGACTAGTTTGTTTCCACATGTTCGCCGGACTAAAAACTCATCTTTACTCTCAAGCCTTTCTTGACGTCCTCTGAGCGAGGGCTATATGTATGCATTTATGTATGTAATTAATCTGTGAACCACTGTTGTACAACGTTAGTACCTCCACCAATGCAAAGCACTTTGGCCAACAAGAGTTGTTTTGTAAATGTGCTCTAGAAATAAAAGTGACTTGACTTGACTTGACTAGTCTCCTCAGTTGCCCGAAAAGTCGTAGCGTCTTTCTGGTCGCCCCTAAATTTTCAACATGTTGAAAAAATTTTCGGCGACAGTGGGTTAGACGCCAATGAGCGTGGCTTGACTTCTCCCTGGCGTAGGTGCTGCTGTAGGTTGCCGCCAGGTTGTCGCCGGTTTTTCGGCGACCTGCTACGACTATGACGGTCGCCGGCAGTTGCCTAAAAAAAAAATCACCAAGTGGGACAGGCCCATTACAGCGCTTGCAGCACCGGAGATCCGGGTTTCATCCCGCATGGTTTTAGGATCCAAGATCTTCGGATTTTCCCCACACTCCAAAGGCGTACAGGTGTGTTGGTCTATTGGCTTGGTAAATGTAAAAATTGTCCCTCGTGTGTGGAGGACAGTGTTAAAGTGAGGCGATCGCTGGTCGGCGCGGACCCGGTGGGCCAAAGGGCCTGTTTCCGTGCTGTATATCTAAACTAAACAAAATTAAACTAAAGAAGCATTTCTTACTCTCTCTAAACGATATTCCCTTTATCCTGTAACTGTACGCCACGGGTGACCTGATTGTAATCGTGTATAGTCTTTCCGCTGACTGGATAACAGGCAAGAAAAAAGGTTTTGACTGTACCTCAGTACGTGTGACAATGAACTCAACTAAAGTAAACGTATGTCTTTGGAGTGTGGGAGGGAACTGGAGCACCCGGAGAAAACCCACGCAGGTCACGTATGGAGTAGCGGTAGAGTTGCTGCCTCACAGCGTCAGAGATCCGGGTTTTATGGGAACACAGCTTTATCTTTCGCAGTATCTTGCGTGTAGTTTTCCGTACCTCTTGGTTAGAAACATAGAATATAGGTGCAGGATGAGGCCATTCGGCCCTTTGAGCCAGCACAGCCATTCATTGTGATCATGGCTGATCGTCCCCTATCAATAACCCGTGCCTGCCTTCTCCCCATATCCCTTGACTCCACTAGCCCCTAGAGCTCTATCTAAACTCTCTCTTAGATCCATCCAGTGAATTGGCCTCCACTGCCCTCTGTGGCAGGGAATGCCACAAATGCACAACTCTCTGGGTGAAAAAGTTTTTTCTCCCCTTAGTCTTAAATGGCCTCCCCTTTATTCTAAGACTGTGGCCCCTGGTTCTGGACTCGCCCAACATTGGGAACATTTTTCCTGCATCTCGCTTGTCCAGTCCTTCTGGAGTCAAGTTTCTTCCGCTAGACCCAGACCCCCTGGTCGTTTAAGAAATAAATATTTCATCTTTGCAAAAGTCATTTCAGATTCTGGAATAACTGCGGGACATTTCGACAAGTTCAACCGCAGAGAGCGGGTAAACGCTCAGGGTCACGACCACAGTACCAAACGCATCTGAGCGGCACGGTGGCGCGGCGGTAGAGTTGCTGCCTCACAGCGCCAGAGACCCGGGTTCGATCCTGACTACGGGCGCTGTCTGTCCGGAGTTTGTACCTTCTCCCCGTGACCTGCGTGGGTTTTCCTCCGGGTGCTCCGGATTCCTCCCACGCTCCAAAGACGTGCAGGTTTGTGGGTTAATTGGCTGGGTATAAGTGTAAATTGTCCCTAGTGTGTGTAGGATAGTGTTAATGTGCGGGGAACGCTGGTTGTTGCGGACTCGGTGGGCCGAAGGGCCTGTTTCTGTGCTGTATCTCTAAACTAACCTAACCTAAACTAGACATTACAACCTCAAACAAGCTCTGAACTCCATAAACTTGGGGGCACTGGTTGTGTCTATTTGTACTGATATTGTTCATTTGTTTATATGCGTGTGTGTGTGTATAATTGCCTGCCTCTGCCCTCGCTCTCTCTACCCCCCTCCCTCTCCCTCTCTAGCCGCGTCTGCGAGTTGGGGGTTATGCTTGAGTGGATAGGGCGGGGGATGGGGTAAAAGGAGCGAATGAATAATATTAGTATAATATGAAGGGGGGTGGTTAGTGTGTGTATGACGCCGCAGACCACCCCCTCTCCCCCCCCCCCCCCCCCCGCAACCACCAAAGGGTCCCACTTGACTTAGTATAAATATATATATATATTTACACACATGCGCTCACACACACACACACACACACACGCACACGCACACCCACACACAAAAACATATAAACAACATTGGTATAAATAGACAAAACCAATATATATATATATATACACACACAACACACACATCCTATGTATAAATATATGAACGAAAGCAGACGCTGGTTTATACTGATTATAGACACAAAATGCTGGAGTAATGCTGATGTAACTCAGCGGGCCAGGCAGCATCTCTGGAGAGAAGGAATAGGTGATGATCCGGCTCGAGACCCGTCTAAACCTGAGAAGACACTTGGGCTGGTACATGGATAGGAAATGTTTTGAGGGACATGGGGCAAATGTGATCAAATGGGACTAACTTAGAAGGGGCATCTTGGTCAGCAGGGATAAGTTGGGTTGAAGGGCCTGTATCCGTGCTGTGTGACTGTGTGACTCTCGGACACTGTGGACAAGGTCTGATGTCACCACCTCCAGTCGGCAGTGAAGAAAGCGAATGGCATTTTAGCCTTTATAACAAGAGGAATTGAATATAGGAGCAAAGAGATCCTTCTGCAGTTGTACAGGGCCCCAGTGAGAGCACACCTGGAGTATAGTGTACAGTTTTGGTCTCCTAATTTGAGGAAGGACATTCTTGCTGTTGAGGGAGTGCAGCGTAGGTTTACAAGGTTAATTCCCGGGATGGCGGGAATGTCATATGTTGAGAGAATGGAGCAGCTGGGCTTGTATACTCTGGAGTTTAGAAGGATGAGAGGGTATCTCATTGAAACATATAAGATTATTAAGGGTTTGGACGCGCTAGAGGCAGGAAACATGTTCCCGATGTTGGGGGAGTCCAGAACCAGGGGCCACAGTTTAAGAATAAGGAGTAAGCCATTTAGAACGGAGACGAGGAAACACTTTTTCTCACAGAGAGTTGTGAGTCTGTGGAATTCTCTGCCTCAGAGGGCGGTGGAGGCAGGTTCTCTGGATGCTTTCAAGAGAGAGCTAGATAGGGCTCTTAAAGATAGCGGAGTCAGGGGATATGGGGAGAAGGCAGGAACGGGGTTCTGATTGGGGATGTTCAGCCATGATCACATTGAATGGCGGTGCTGGCTCGATGGGCCGAATGGCCTCCTCCTGCACCGATTGCCTGCTGTCTGTTGCCTACTGACCCTCGCTGCTCATCTGATGGGTATTTGATGCAGTGTCCCAGTTACAAAGGCTCGAGTTCCCCCGGCACGGCAGGACTTAGCAGCCAAAAGCAGGGATTAGGCTAATCAGCTTCTGACACTGAAGAGGAGAGCGTTTTCCATCAGCTGCGCCTGGCCGTTGGAAGAGAGGTGAGCGGACCTGGGGACGTCTGCACAGGGCAGGCCAGAACAGGTGGAAGGCTGCAAGGAACTGCAGGTACTGGAATCTCGATCAAAGCCCAGAGTGCTGGAGTAACTCAGCGGGGGGGTCAGCCGGCATCTGTGGAGTTCATGGATAGAGTCATCGAGTCATGGACTCCGCGGCACGGAAACAGACCCTTCGGCCCAACCTGTCCATACCAACCAAGGATTTGATCCGTTGAATCAGAGAATAGTGCAACAGGGAAACAGACCCTTCGGCCCACCACCGGCTGAAGAAGGGTCTCGACCCGAAACGTCACCCCGTCCTTCTCTCCAGCGATGCTGCCTGTCCCGCTGAGTTACTCCAGCATTTCATGTCTATCTTCAGCCCACGCCGACCATCGATCACCTAGTGATGCTGGTTCAATAGACAATAGACAATAGGTGCAGGAGTAGGCCATTCGGCCCTTCGGGCCAGCACCGCCATTCAATGTGTTCATGGCTGTTCATCCCCAATCAGTACCCCGTTCCTGCCTTCTCCCCATATCCCCTGACTCCGCTATCTTTAAGAGCCCTATCTAGCTCTCTCTTGAAAGCATCCAGAGAACCGGCCTCCGGTCTCGACCCGAAACGTCACCGCTACATCACTTTCTCGTCTCCTCCCTGCGCGCCAGGGGGCCAATCGAACGTGGGTCTCCGGCGTCATCGAGCAGTGGATCTGCCGGCTACGCCACCGCGCCGTGAATGTGGATGATCAGCCATGGTCACGTTGAATGTTTGTTTAGGGCTTGGACTGTCATACGCTGAGAGAATGGAGCGGCTGGGCTTGTACACGCTGGCGTTTAGAAGGATGAGAGGGGATTCTCATTGAAACATATAAGATTGTTAAGGGTTTGGAGGCAGGAAACATGTTCCCGCTGTTGGGGGAGTCCAGAACTAGGGGTCCCACACAGTTTAAGAATAAGGAGTAAGCCATTTAGAACGGAGACGAGGAAACACTTTTTCTCACAGAGAGTTGTGAGTCTGTGGAATTTTCTGCCTCAGAGGGCGGTGGAGGCCGGTTCTCTGGAAGCTTTCAAGAGAGAGCTAGATAGAGCTATTAAAAATAGCGGAGTCAGGGGATAGGGGGAGAAGGCAGGAACGGGGTACTGATTGGGGATGATCAGCCATGATCACATTGAATGGCGGTGCTGGCTCGAAGGGCTGAATGGCCTACTCCTGCACCTTTTGTCTATTGTCTGTGACAATGGCAGTTTACAAGGGGTCTCGTGTGCAGAGCTGACGCGATGTGGGTTTGGAGATTAAAGCGAGCTACAGTCGCTTGAACCCAGTCCTAGAGTCATAGAGTGATACATTGTGGAAATAAGCCCTTCGGCCCAACTAACCCACTCGGCCAACATGTCCAAACTACACTAGTCCCACCTGCCTCTGTTTGGCCCATGTCACTTTAAAACTGTCCTATCCATGTACCCCTCTAAAAGTTTCTTAAACGTTGGGATAGTCCCAGCCTCAACCACCTCCTCTGGCAGCTCGTTCCATGCACCCACCACCCTTTGTGTGGAAAGGTCACTCCTCAGATTCCTGTTAAATCTTTTCCCCTTCACCTTGAACCTATGTCCTCTGGTCCTCGATTCCCCTACTCTGGGCAGGAGAATCTGTGCTTCAACCTGATTTATTCCTCTCATGCTGATGACGTGGTAGGTCTTAACATCCAATGTTAAGTGCATGGGATATAGGTGAGCCTTTATCTTGAGCTCCAAAGCAGATTAGAACGGAGAGGAGAAGTGGATGAGAAGCCAGTGCCATTTATCCACCGGCCCGTTTCATGCTGTCACTGTCAGAGTTGGTAGAGCACCAGAGACCCGGTTCGATCCTGACCTCGGGTGCTGTGTGTGTGTGTGTGTGTGTGTGTGTGTGTGTGTGTGTGTGTGTGTGTGTGTGTGTGTGTGTGTGTGTGTGTGTGTGTGTGTGTGTGTGTGTGTGTGTGTGTGTGTGTGTGTGTGTGTGTGTGTGTGTGTGTGTGTGTGTGTGTGTGTGTGTGTGTGTGTGTGTGTGTGTGTGTGTGTGTGTGTGTGTGTGTGTGTGTGTGTGTGTGTGTGTGTGTGTGCGTGCGTGTGTGGAGTTTTTAACGTTCTCCCTGTGACCGCGTGGGTTTCCTCCGGGCGCTCCGGTTTCCTTCCACATCTCAAAGACGAGCAAGTTTGTAGGTTAATTGGCCCTCTGTAAATTGCCCCTAGTTTACATAGAAACATGGAAACATAGAAAATAGGTGCAGGAGTAGACCATTCGGCCCTTCGAGCCTGCACCGCCATTCAATGTGATCATGGCTGATCATCCAACTCAGTATCCTGTACCTGCCTTCTCTCCATACCCCCTGATCCCTTTAGCCACAAGGGCCACATCTAACTCCCTCTTAAATATAGCCAATGAACTGGCCTCAACTACCTTCTGTGGCAGAGAATTCCACAGATTCACCACTCTCTGTGTGAATTTTCTTTTTCTCATCTCGGTCCTAAAAGACTTCCCCCTTATCCTTAAACTGTGACCCCTTGTCCTGCAGTTCCCCAACATTGGGAACAATCTTCCTGCATCTAGCCTGTCCAACCCCTTAAGAATTTTGTAGGTCTCTATGAGATCCCCCCTCAATCTTCTAAATTCTAGTGAGTACAAGCCGAGTCTATCCAGTCTTTCGTTTAGTTTTGAGATACAGCGTGGAAACAGGCTCTTCGGCCTACCGAGCCCGCGCCGGCCAGCGATCCCCGCACACTTGCACTATCCTACACACGGGGAGAACGTGCAGACTCCGTACAGACAGCACCCGGAGTCATGACCGATCCCTGCTCTCTGGTGCCGTGAGGCAGCAACTCTACCGATGCGCTCACACTAGTGTGTAGGGAGTGGATGAACAAGTGGGATAACATAGAACAAGTGCAAACTGATGATCGGAAAAGCTATTCCCTGGAGAACGGGAATAGGTGACTTTTTGTGGCAGGGCCTGGTTGATGGCCAACCTTGGACAGTGGGCCGAAGGGTCTCCCACTAGTGGAAACATCCTCCCCACATCCACTCTATCCAAGCCTTTCACTATTTGGTACGTTTCCATGAGGTGTTCCCCCCCCCCCCCACCCCTCATCCTAAACTCCAGCGAGTACAGGCCCAGCGCCGTCAAACACTCATCGTACGTTAACCCAATAATCCCCGGGATCAATCTCGTAAACCTCCTCTGGACCCTCTCCAGAGCCAACACATCCTTCCTCAGATACGGGGCCCAAAACTCCTCACAACACTCCAAATGCGGTCTGACTACCAGTGCCTTATGCCCCTGTCCCACTTAGGAAACCTGAACGGAAACCTCTGGAGACATTGCACCCCCACCCAAGGTTGCCGTGCGGTTCCCAGAAGTTTTTGTCAGACTCCCCAATGGTCGAAAGTAGTTTCCGTTTTAAAAATCGGTAATGTTTTAGTCGATGCCAGTGGCGATGCTAGTTGAAGGTGGTTGCCGGAGGACAAAAACCTCCGGGAACCGCACGGAAACCTTGGGTGGGACGCAGAGTCTCCCAGAGGTTTCTGTTCAGGTTTCCTAAGTGGGACAGGGGCATTAAATGCCCCTGTCCCACTTAGGAAACCTGAACGGAAACCTCTGGAGAACCTCCAGGAACCGCACGGAAACCTTGGGTGGGGCGCAAAGTCTCCAGAGGTTTCCGCTCAGGTTTCCTAAGTGGGACGGGGGCATAACCTGCTTTTGTATTCTGCGCCTCTTGAAATAAAATGCCAGCATTGCATTTTCCCTTCCGTATTGGGAATCCTGCACCAGCACCTCCCAAGTCCTCTCGCGTCTGAATTGTTGACGTGGCTTTGCAAAGCCAGAAAAAAGAAAACAATTGTTTTCTCCCAGAAGAGTTTCAAGGCACTGGTAATGTGTTTCTGATTACATGAGTTGAGGGAATCTGAGGTCAGGTCGATAGATTAGTCAGCAAGTGTGCGCCGAGCAGGTAAACAGATGCTGCTCCCACCCGAGAGAGCGCAGTTTGCGTTACTAAGCAAGAAATGAAACCTTGCGAGTAACGTTTGGGAGGCTTACGTTGAGAAACATGCTGATGACATTGATTACATTGATGAGGCGGAAATAGGTGGAGGGGCAATAGGCAGTAGACAATAGGTGCTGGAGTAGGCCATTCAGCCCTTCGAGCCAGCACCGCCATTCAAAATAGCGGAGTCAGGGGATATGGGGAGAAGGCAGGAACGGGGTACTGATTGGGGATGATCAGCCATGATCACATTGAATGGCGGTGCTGGCTCGAAGGGCTGAATGGCCTACTCCTGCACCTATTGTCTATTGTCTATTGTCTATTGATCATGGCTGATCATCCCCAATCAGTACCCCGTTCCTGCCTTCTCCCCATATCCCCTGACTCCGCTATCTTTAAGAGTCCTATCTAGCTCTCTCTTGAAAGTATCCAGAGAACCGTCCTCCACCGCCCTCTGAGGCAGAGAATTCCACAGACTCACAACTCTCTGTGTGAAAAAGTGTTTCCTCGTCTCCGTTCTAAATGGCTTACCCCTTATTCTTAAACTGTGGCCCCTGGTTCTGGACTCCCCCAACATCGGGAACATGTTTCCTGCCTGTAGCGTGTCCAAACCCTGAATAATCTTATATGTTTCAATAAGAGCCCCTCTCATCCTTCTAAACTCCAGAGTGTACAAGCCCAGCCGCTCCATTCTCTCAGCATATGACAGTCCCGCCATCCCGAGAATTAACCTTGTAAACCTTACGCTGCACTCCCTCAATAGCAAGAATGTCCTTCCTCAAATTAGGGGACCAAACCTGCAAGTAGGGTAGAAAAGCAGGGACTCGGCAGAAGGACTTGGACAGGTTGGGAGGGTGGGCAGGGAAGTGGCAGATGGAACATAGTGCAGCAAAGTATGGAGTCATGCAATTTGGCAGTAGGAATAACGGCATTTTCTAAATGGGAAGAGAATCCAGAAATCAGGGGATTAAAGGGATTTGGGAGTGCTGGTGCAGGATTCCCAAAAAAGTGAATTTGCAAGTCAAATCGGTAGTATGGAAGGCCAACTCAATGCCTGCATTTATTTCAAGATGGTTCGAATACTAAAAACAGGGGTGTAATGCTGAGGCTCAGTAAGGCGCAGGTCAGGCCGCATTTGGAATATTGGCTTGGTATATTGTGTATAGGATAGAGTAGCCCCTGCCCCACCTAGGGATCCTGAACGGAAACCTCCGGAGACTTTGCGCCCCACCCAAGGTTTCCGTGCGGTTCCCGGAGGTTTTTGTCAGTCTCCCTAATGGTCGAAAGTGGTTTCCGTTTTAAAAATCGGTAATTTTTTAGCCGAAGCCGGTTGCGATGCTAGTTGAAGGTGGTTGCCGGAGGACAAAAACCTCCGGGAACCGCACGGAAACCTTGGGTGGGGCGCAAAGTCTCCAGAGGTTTCCGTTCAGGTTTCCTAAGTGGGACGGGGGCAGTAATGTGCGGGGATTGCTGGTCGGTGCGGACTTGATTGGCTGAAGGGCCTGTTTCAGCGCTGTATCGAGCACAATATACCAAGCCAATTAACCTACAAACCGGTAGAAGGGTCTCGACCCGAAACGTCACCCATTCCATCTCGCCAGAGCTGCTGCCTGCCCCGCTGAGTTTCTCCAGCACTCTGTGTCTATCTATACTAAAGTAGCAATACTTGGTTCCTTATTCCATCTCATACAATCATCTGACCCATCGGGTCGCTCGGTCACACAGCACTGAAACAGACTCTGTGTTCCAACCGGCCCGCACCAACCAACATGCCCCATCTAAGCTAGTCCCAGTTGCCTGGGAGAATTGGATTAGGAGGAAGAGATAGACCAGCCATGATTGAATGACGGAGTAGATTTGATGGACCAAATGGCCTAATTCTGCTCCTGTCACTTATGATCTTATAAAACCCAAGATTAGGGAGGGCACGGTGGCGCAGCGGTAGAGTTGCTGCCTCACAGCGCCAGAGACCCGGGTTCAATCCTGCCCACAGGCGCTGTCTGTACGGAGTTAGTACGTTCTCCCCGTGACTGTTTTTTCTCCGGGTGCTCCGGTTTCCCCCCACGTTCCGAGGAGGCACAGGCGTGTAGGTTAATTGGATTCCGTAAAAATCTAAATTGTCCCTAGTGTGTGTCGGATAGTGTTAGTGTTCGGGACGGTCGGTTCGGACTCGATGGGCCAAATGGCCTGTTTCTGCGGTGCATCTCTAAAGTCTAAAGTCTAAAGTTTAAAGCACCCAGAGGAAACCCGTGCAGTCACGGGGAGAAGCTGCAAACTCCACACTGGCAGCACCCCAAACATAGCCCTAACCCTAAACCTAATGCGCCACAGAAAGCATTTGATCCGGATGCATCACAGCTTGGTTTGGGAACAGCTCCACCCAAGACCGCAAGAAATTGCAGCGTTATTCCCTGATCATGTGTCCATGCACTGTAAATGCCTCGATTGTAATCGTGTATACTGTCTTTCTGCTGACTGGACAGAACGCAACAAAAAGCGTTTCGCCGCACCTCGACACCCGCGACAGTAAACTAAACTGAACCTGTAACGGTGACTGCAACGAAGGTCTGGTCGGTGAATCTGAGGGGTCACCTTTTCATACAAAGGGCGGTGGGCGTATGGAACAAGCTGCCAGAGGTCACGGTGTAGAGTCGCTGCCTTACAGCGCATGCAGCGCCGGAGACCCGGGTTCCATCACGACCATCCCCGGGCGCTGTCTGTGCGGAGTTTGCACGTTCTCCCCGTGACCCGCGTGGGTTTTCTCCGAGATCTTCGGTTTCCTCCCACACTCCAAAGACCCACGGGTTTGTAGGTTCATCGGCTTGGTGTAAATGTAAAAAATGTCCCTAGTGTGTGCAGGACAGTGTTAGTGTGCGGGGATCGCTGGTCGGCGCGGACCCGGTGGGCCGAAGGGCCTGTTTCCGCGCTGTATCTCCAAACTAAACTAAACTGAAAAAAATGGAGGTAGTTGCGGCTGGGACTATCCCAACATTTAAGAAACAGTTAGACAGGTACATGGATAGGACAGGTTTGGAGGGATGTGGACCAAATACAGGCAGGTGGGACTAGTGTGGATGGGACAAGTTGGACCAATGAGACTGTTTCCACACTGTTTAAGAAAGAACTGCAGATGCTGGAAAAATCGCAGGTAGACAAAAATGCTGGAGAAATCTTACTCTCTCTTGAAGACATCCAGTGAATTGGCCTCCACTGCCTTCCATGGCAGAGAATTCCACAGATTCACAACTCTCTGGGTGAGGAAGTTTTCCTCATCTCGGTGCTAATGGCCTTCCCCTTATTCTTTAAGAAAGAACTGCAGGTGCTGGAAAAATTGAAGGTAGACAAAAATGCTGGAGAAACTCAGCGGGTGAGGCAGCATCTACGGAGCGAAGGAACAGGTGACGTTTCGGGTCGGGACCCTTCTTCAGACTGATGAAGAACGAAACGTCACGTATTTTTCCTTCGCTCCATAGATGCTGCCTCACCCGCTGAGTTCCCCCTGTTTCCACACTATGACAATATGACTCTCAAAGGAATAGACTGGCTTTGTGTGAAGAGATAGGCTACCTTTGGAGAGAGTGGTGGATTAAGCTGCCTCAGCTTTCTGGGGAGCATTAGTGTGCACTTGTGTACCATCACAATTAGCACTTAGGAAAAGCCCAGCAGACACACGTTCCTGGCAATTTAAACGATGGCTGGGGAGATGTGGGGCCCACAAGAGGGTTTTGTCACAACAAACCAACTTCCCATTTGTCGTGTCAGCTCCCTCGTCCCCCCGCAAACAATCAGCTGCTTGAACTGCCTACGAGGCACGGCTGGGAATTAGAAGCTCCCTTCTTCCAAGCAATGGCCGCGAGCGTCAAGCTCCTTGGCATTAAGGGTAGGTCCCACACAGGAGATTAGTGGGCAAAATTAGGGCACATGGTATCGGGGGTCGAGTGCCGACATGAATTGAGAATTGGTTGGCAGACAGGAGACAAAGAGTAGGGATTAACGGGTCCCTTTCAGAATGGCAGGCAGTGACTAGTGGGGTACCGCAAGGCTCGGTGCCGGGACCGCAGCTGTTTACAATATACATCAACGATTTGGATGAAGGGATTCAAAGTAACATTAGCAAATTTGCAGATGACACAAAGCTGGGTGGCAGTGTGAACTGTGAGGAGGATGCTATGAGGATGCAGGGTGACTTGGACAGGTTGGGGGAGTGGGCAGATGCATGGCAGATGAAGTTTAATGCGGATAAATGTGAGGTTATCCACTTTGGTAGCAAAAACAGGAAGGCAGATTATTATCTAAATGGTGACAAGTTGGGAAAAGGGGAAGTACAACAGGATCTGGGGGTCCTTGTACATCAGTCTATGAAAGTAAGCATGCAGGTACAGCAGGCAGTGAAGAAAGCGAATGGCATGTTGGCCTTTATAACAAGAGGAATCGAATACAGGAGCAAAGAGGTCCTTCTGCAGTTGTACAGAGCACTAGTGAGACCACACCTGGAGTATTGTGTGCAGTTTTGGTCCCCTAATTTGAGGAAGGACATTCTTGCTATTGAGGGAGAGCAGCGTAGGTTTACAAGTTTAATTCCCGGGATGGCGGGACTGTCATATGCTGAGAGAATGGAGCAGCTGGGCTTGTACACTCTGGAGTTTAGAAGGATGAGAGGAGATCTCATTGAAACATATAAGATTGTTAAGGGTTTGGTCAAGCTAGTGGCAGGAAACATGTTCTCGATGTTGGGGGAGTCCAGAACCAGGGGCCACAGTTTAAGAATAAGGAGTAAGCCATCTAGAACGGAGACGCGGAAACACTTTTACTCGCAGAGAGTTGTGAGTCTGTGGAATTCTCTGCCTCAGAGGGCGGGTTCTCTGGATGCTTTCAAGAGAGAGCGAGATAGGGCTCTTAAAAATAGTGGAGTCAGGGGATGTGAGGAGAAGGCAGGAACGGGGTACTGATTGGGGATGATCAGCCATGATCACATTGAATGGCGGTGCTGGCTCGAAGGGCCGAATGGCCTACTCCTGCACCTATTTTCTATGTTTCTATGTCTATGTTTCTATGAGCAATTTTGTGTCTATCTTCGGTTTAAACCAGCATCTGCACTTCCTTCCCACACAATCCATTGGCTCAATTTACGCCTCACGCTGTCTGGCCAAGTCCATCAGCATAATCAAGGACGAGTCGCACCCCGGCCACTCCCTCTTCTCCCCTCTCCCATCAGGCAAAAGGTACAGAAGTGTGAAAGCGCACACCTCCAGATTCAGGGACAGTTTCCTCCCAGCCGTTATCAGGCAACTGAACCGTCCTCTCACCACTAGAGAGCAGCGCTGAACTACTGTCTACCTCGGACTTTGCTGGCTTTACCTTGCACGAGACGTTACTCCCTTATCATGTATCTGTACGCTGTGAATGGTTAGCACGCAACAAAAACATTTCACTGTACCTTGTCACACGTGACAATAAACAAACTAAAGACTAATCCTATCAACAAGTAAGTAAGTAAGTACGTTTATTGGCCAAGTATTCACATACAAGGAATTTGCCTTGGCGCTCCACCCACAAGTAACAACATGACATACAGTGACAGTTACGAATGACTCGGAAAACACTAAACATTAATAATAATAAAGCATTAATGATAAAACTCCACTGATCAAGCACGTGAACCAACAAAATACCAGATCAAAGGGGGGCTACAGATTTTTGGTTGTTGAGTAGAGCAACTACTCGTGGATAAAAACTGTTTTTATGTCTGGCTGTGGCAGCTTTGACAGTCCGGAGTCGCCTTCCAGAGGGAAGTGATTCAAAGAGTTTGTGGCCAGGGTGAGAGGGGTCAGAGATGATCTTGCCCGCTCGCTTCCTGGCCCTTGCAGTGTACAGTTCATCAATGGGGGGAAGGTTGCAGCCAATAACCTTAAGTAGAGAGTGGTTTTGAACTTTTGAACTTGTCTGAGATAGGGGTTTGTTTAATTGCCAAGAGTGTACAGAAAGGGATCGGCCATTCCATGACCATATTAACAGCACATCATTCAATCATTCCAGCCAGCCAGTTTAGAAGGATGAGGGGGAATATCTTATAGAAACATATAAAATTATAAAAGGACTGGACAAGATAGATGCAGGAGAAATGTTCCCAATGTTGGGCGAGTCCAGAACCAGGGGCCACAGTCTTAGAATAACGGGGAGGTCATTTAAGCCTGACGTGAGAAAAAACTTTTTCACCCAGAGAGTTGTGAATTTATGGGATTCCCTGCCACAGAGGGCAGTGGAGGCCAAGTCACTGGATGGGTTTAAGAGAGAGTTGGATCGAGCTCTAGGGGCTAGTGGAGTCAGGGGATATGGGGAGAAGGCAGGCACGGGTTATTGATAGGGGACGATCAGCCATGATCACAATGAATGGCGGTGCTGGCTCGAAGGGCCGAATGGCCTCCTCCTGCACCTATTTTCTATGTTTCTATGTTTCAATGTTCGGGTGTTGGAGGCCAGCGTCAATCATTAACAGGCGCAGTCGGAGCAGTGCTCCACGTCTCACTCCAGTGCTGTGGTGCCTGTGCAGTGTCAGTGGGGACCCACCGTGGGGCTTTCTGGGGCGGAGGCAGCAGCGCCTGGTGAGACGGAGCAAGTTTGACGTTAGATCTCCCTCTGCTGCTCCTACAGCTAATTAATTAGTGCGCTCTCTCCCCAGGAGCCCAGGAGGTGAGTGTGACTGCTGCTAATCGGGGAAAGCTTTTTAATTGATTGGTGGGTGTTGGGAGTGGAGAGCTCCCCCAGTGTCCTCGTGGTGTCTGTGTAGGGGGGGGGAGATTGACACGGCAGTCAGAACCTGCAGCGCTTGCGATAAAACATTGAACTAATTGCTGCTTCTTATAATTATCATTCCCTTTACCCCCGCTACCAAGTCATAGTCGCACGTCACGGAAACAGGCCCAACTCATCCATGCTGACCAAGATGCCCCATCTAACGGCCATGGTTCCACGAGCAGTAGCTCTACTCAATAACTAAAAGTCTGTAGCCTCCTTTTGGCTCTGGTATTTTATTTCATTCACATGTTAGACAATAGACAATAGACCACGGGCCCGCTGCCTGGACCCGTGGATGGCCATCTTGGCCAGACCCAGGAGCAAACCGACAGGGAGATCCCACCCTCCCGATCGACCCTCCCGATCGACCCTCCACACTGCCTGCCTTATGTGACCTGAGAATCTGAGGAGCAGCCCCTTCAGATACTCGTACAGGGGAAATAGAAAATAGGTGCAGGAGTAGGCCATTCGGCCCTTCGAGCCAGCACCGCCATTCAATGTGATCATGGCTGATCATCCCAAATCAGTACTCCGTTCCTGCCTTCTCCCCATATCCCCTGACTCCGCTATCTTTAAGAGCCCTATCTAGCGCTCTCTTGAAAGTATCCAGAGAACCGGCCTCCACCGCTCTCCGAGGCAGAGAATTCCACAGACTCACAACTCTCTGTGAGAAAAAGTGTTTCCTCGTCTCCGTTCTAAATGGCTTACTCCTTATTCTTAAACTGTGGCCCCTGGTTATGGACTCCCCCAACATCGGTTATCCACTTTAGTGGCAAAAACAGGAAAGTAGAATGGTGGCAGATTAGGAAAAGGGGAGATGCAACGAGGTGTCATGGTACACCAGTCATTGAAAGTAGGCATGCAGGTGCAGCAGGCAGTGAAGAAAGCGAATGGTATGTTAGCATTCATAGCAAAAGGATTTGAGTATAGGAGCAGGGAGGTTCAACTGCAGTTGTACAGGGTCTTGGTGAGACCACACCTGGAGTATTGCGTACAGTTTTGGTCTCCTAATCTGAGGAAAGACATTCTTGCAATAGAGGGAGTACAGAGAAGGTTCACCAGACTGATTCCTGGGATGTCAGGACTTCCATATGAAGAAAGACTGGATAGACTCGGCTTGTACTCGCTAGAATTTAGAAGATTGAGGGGGGATCTCATAGAAACATACAAAATTCTTAAGGGGTTGGACAGGCTAGATGCAGGAAGATTGTTCCCGATGTTGGGGAAGTCCAGAACAAGGGGTCACAGTTTAAGGATAAGGAGGAAGGCTTTTAGGACCGAGATGTGAAAAACATTTTTCACACAGAGAGTGGTGAATCTGTGGAATTCTCTGCCACAGAAGGTAGTTGAGGCCAGTTCATTGGCTATATTTAAGAGGGAGTTAGATGTGGCCCTTGTGGCTAAGGGGATCGGGGGTATGGGGAGAAGGCAGGTATGGGATACTGAGTTGGATGATCAGCCATGATCATATTGAAAGGTGGTGCAGGCTCGAAGGGCCGAATGGCCTACTCCTGCACCTATTTTCTATGTTTCTATGTTTCCTGCCTCTAGCGTGTTCAAACCCTTAATAATCTTATATGTTTCAATGAGATCCCCTCTCATCCTTCTAAACTCCAGAGTGTACAAGCCCAGCTGCTCCATTCTCTCAGCATATGACAGTCCCGCCATCCCGGGAATTAACCTTGTAAACCTACGCTGCACTCCCTCAATAGAAAGAATGTTCTTCCTCAAATGTTTAAACTATAAATGTTTTATTATTGATGTTTAATGTTTTATGTGTCATTCTTAATTGGTGCTGTATGTCATGTTGTTACATGCGAGTGGAGCAGCAAGGCAAATTCCTTGTATGTGTACATACTTGGTCAATAAACCTATTCATAGTCATAGGGCCACACAGTATGGAAACAGACCATTTGGCCCAACTTGTCCAATGGTGACCAAGACATCCCATCTTAGAGGCATAAAGTAATTCACCATGGAAACAGGCCCTTCGATCGTACTGATCGGAGATCAGAACGGAGTTAGAACGGAGATGAGAAAACACTTTTTCTCACAGAGAGTGGTGAGTCTGTGGAATTCTCTGCCTCAGAGGGCGGTGGAGGCCGGTTCTCTGGATACTTTCAAGAGCGAGCTGGATAGATAGGGCTCTTAAAAATAGCGGAGTCAGAGGATATGGGGAGAAGGCAGGAACGGGGTACTGATTGGGGATGATCAGCCATGATCACATTGAATGGCGGCGCTGGCTCGAAGGGCCGAACGGCCTACTCCTGCACCTATTGTCTATTGTCTATTGATCCATGCTGACCAAGACACCCCATCTAAGAGACACAAAGCCATGGAGTTATACAGCACGGAAACAGGCCATTTGGCCCAACTTGTCCATGCTGGCCAAGATGCATGCTGTCCATGAGTTCAGAGGGGACGGTCTCAGAAAAAAAGTTCTAACAAAGAGTCTTCAACCTGAAACGGGGCCTCTGTTACTCTTCTCACGGATGCTGCATGACCTCCTGAGTGTTACCAGCATTTTCTGCTTTTTATTTCTGGCTTCCTGCTCCTGCAGTTTTTTGGATTAAGTTTCACTTACCAGTAACCAGTGAAACAGAGAAGATGTTTTTCCCTCCACAGCTCAGAGAGAACAGTGGGTGAAAGACCTTGGGTGTATTTAAGGCTGAGACGGATTCTTAATCAGTGAGAAAATCATGGGTTGAGTGTTACGATATTGGCACATGTACCGAGATACAGTGAAATTCATCCTTGTATAGGGTCCGGTGCAAGTGCATCTTAGACAAGCAGTTAATGCAGAGCTAGATAGATTCTTGATTATTATGAGTGCCAGGGGCTATGGGGAGAAGGCAGGAGAATGGGGTTCGGAGGGAGAAATAGATGAGCCGTGATTGAATGGCGCAGTAGACTGGATAGGTTGAATGGCCAAATTCGGCTCCTATCACTGATCTCATGCCCAAAATAAGAGTCATAGAGTCTTACAGAATGGAAACAGGCCCTTTGGCCCACCTGATCCATGCTGACCAAGATATCCCGTATAAGAGTCATAGAGCCAAACACCGAGGAAATAGGGTCTTTTGACCCAACTTGTGCATGCTGACCTAAACGCCCCATCTGAGGGTCATAGCGTCATGCAGTGCGGAAACAGGCCCTTCGGCCCTATTGATCCATGCTGACCAAGATACCCCATCTAAATGTCAGGTGGTCATAAATAGAGCATGGAAACAGGCCCTTTGGCCCATCTTCTTCATGCTGACCAAGATGCCCCTTCTAAGCTAATCCAATTTGCCTTCATTTGGCCCAAATCTCTCTCAGCTTTTCCTAGCCACATATCTGTCCAAATGTGTTTTAAAATCTGTTACAGTACCTGCCTCAACTTCTGTCTCTGGCAGCTGGCTCCATACATCCACCACCCTCTATACACAAACATTGCCCCTAAGTTTCCCAAGAAATCATTCTCCTCTCATCTTGCACGAATGGCCTCTAGTTCTTGATTGCCCTACCCTTGGGTAGACCAATTTCCCTCCTGGGATAAATAAAGTTCCATCGTGTGGTATTATATCGGAAAAGCGGATGTGTAATCTGCACCCTATCTATTCCCCTCCTGATTTTATACGCCTCTATGGGATCAGCTCTCAGCCTCCTAGGAATAAAATCCCAGCCTGCCCCATCCCTCCCTGTAGCTCAGGCCTGCGAGTCCTGGCGACATCCTCGTCAATCTCTGCCGATTTTCCGGCTCAGTGGAAATCTGTCCTGTCGCAGGGTGGCCAAAACTGGACACAGCACCTCAGCGGGACAGGCAGCATCTCCGGAGAGAGGGAATGGGTGACGTTTGGGGGTCGGGAACCCTCCTTCAGGCTGAAGACTTCTTCGGTCTGAAGGTTCTTTACCCCAAACACAAAATGCACGGAGTAACTCAGCGGGACAGGCAGCATCTCTGGAGAGAAGGAATGGGGGACTGTTTCGGGTCGAGGCCCTTCTTCAGACGTCTAAAGAAGGGCCTCGATCCGAAACGTCACCCATTCCTTCTGAGTTACTGAGGTACTGAGTACCGCTGAGATACTCCAGCATTTTGTGTCTACCTTCGGTTTAAACCAGCATCTGCAGTTCCTTCCGACACAGTGCAGCCTCGCCAAAGTCTTGTACAATTGTAACAAAAGTCTCAGCTTCTATGTTTAAGAAGGAACTGGAAAATCGAAGGCAGACAAAAATGCTGGAGAAACTCGGCGGGTGAGGCAGCGTCTACGGAGCGAAGGAAATAGGCGACGTTTCAGGCCGAAACCCTTCTTCAGACCCTTCTATGTTCAGTTCTCTGTCCGATGATAGCCAATGTTACCAAAATACGTTGTCACCCCCTGTCTGCCTGTGATGCCACTTTTGGGGAACTATGTAATTGCACTCCGAGATCCCTCTGCTCTACATTCCAGGGCCCGACCATTCACTGCGAAGGACCTGTCCTTGTCTGACAGCGGGGGAGTGTACAACAAGGTGCTCTAATGGATTTAGCGTTAGTTTGTTCGTTATCGTCACGTGCACCCAGGTACTGTGAAAAACGTTTTTGCTGCGTGCCATCCATTCAGCAGAAAGACAATACGTAGTTACAATCGAGGGGGGGATCATGGAGAAACGTACAAAATTCTTAAGGGGTTGGACAGGCTAGATGCAGGAAGATTGTTCCCGACGTTGGGGAAGTCCAGAACAAGGGGTCACAGTCTAAGGATAAGGGGGAAGTCTTTTAGGACCGAGATGAGAAAAACATTTTTCACACAGAGAGTGGTGAGTCTGTGGAATTCTCTGCCACAGAAGGTAGTTGAGGCCAGTTCGTTGGCTATATTTAAGAGGGAGTTAGATGTGGCCCTTGTGGCTAAGGGGATCAGGGGGTATGGAGAGAAGGCAGGTACGGGATACTGAGTTGGATGATCAGCCATGATCATATTGAATGGCGGTGCAGGCTCGAAGGGCCGAATGGCCTACTCCTGCACCTATTTGCTATGTTTCTATGTTTCTATGAGCCATCCGTAGTGTACAGATAGATGATAAAGGGAATATGTTTAGTGCAAGATCATCATCATCATCAGCAGTCACTCAAAACGAGTATGACTGTCCTCTCATAGGGGACGCCCGTGCGTGACTTTGTTTAACGTGGGGAGACTGGTGCACAGACAGCCACCCCACGGTCCTTGACAGATCTGGGTCGGGATCCAGTGGCATGGAGTCCAAGACGACCGGAGACCCTATTCTGCTGCAGCCTTCATCCACCTTCCCAGCCGTCGTGACGCTCCACTAAGGTCAGCCATCGTCCTCCGCCTGTTCCACCGTTGAGGTCTTGGTTGGATCGCTCTTTGTCAGAGACCTCCCCCTCGACCTTACCGCCATGGGTGGCCCTACCAGGAGCATCGCTCCAGGCGGCATCGCTCTCAGGATCTCAGGTCCACACAAGCTTCTCCACCACCACAAGGTGACAATCCACGGAGAAGAGTGCAAGATAAAGTCTGATAAAAGGTTGTCCAAAGGTCTTCAATGACGTAGATGGCCGGTCAGGACCGCTCTCTAGTTGGTGGCCGGACGCTCCAGCTGCCTGATAACAGCTGGGAAGAAACTATCCCTGAATCTGGAGGTTTTCACAACACATAGAAACATAGAAACATAGTAAAATAGGTGCAGGAGGAGACATTCGGCCCTTCGAGCCAGCACCGCCATTCACTGTGATCATGCCTGATCATCCCCAATCAATAACCCGTGCCTGGCTTCTCCCCATATCTCTGGAATCCACCAGCCCCTAGAGCTCTATCTAACTCTCTCTTAAATCCATTCAGTGACTTGGCCTCCACTGCCCTCTGTGGCAGGGAATTCCACAAATTCACAACTCTCTGGGTGAAAGGGTTTTTTCTCACCTCAGTCTTAAATGACCTCCCTTTTATTCTAAGACTGTGGACCCTGGTTCTGGACTCGCCCAACATTGGGAACATTTTTCCTGCATCTAGCTTGTCCAGTCCTTTTATAATTTTATATGTTTCTATAAGATCCCCCTCATCCTTCTAAACTCCAGTGAATACAAACACTCTATACCTGTTGCCTGATGGGAGAGGGGATAAGAGGGAATGATCGGGGTGAGACTGGTCCTTGATTATGCTGCTGGCTTTGCCAATATTGGATTCCAGGTGAGTGACAGAACAAAGATTTACATTTCCATGGCACCTTCCTCATCCCTTTAAGTAAGGTCATCATAAGTGATAGGAGCAGAATTAGGCCAATCGGCTCATCAAGTCTACTCCGCCATTCAATCATGGCTGATCTAGCTTTCCCCATTCTCCTGCCTTCGCCTCATAACCCCTGACACCCGTACTAATCAAGAATCTCTCTATCTCTCTATCTCCAAGTCAGTGGATAAAAATATCCACTGACTTGGCCTCCACAGCCTTCTGTGGCAGTGAATCCCACAGATTCACCACCCTCTGACTAAAGACATTCCTCCTCATCTCCTTCCTAAAGGAATGTCCTTTTATTCTGGGGCAATGCCCTCCAGTCCTAGACTCTCCCATTTTTCAAAATGCATTATGGCCATTGATGTTTATAGATGCATTGTCACATTTATAATGTGGATTGTCTGAAGGGACAACAGACAATAGACAATAGGCAATAGGTGCAGGAGTAGAGGCCATTCGGCCCTTTGAGCCAGCACCACCATTCAATGTGACCATGGCTGATCGTCCCCAGTCAGTACCCCGTTCCTGCCTTCTCCCCGTATCCCCTGCATCCGCTATTTTTAAGCGCCCGATCTAGCTCTCTCTTAAAAAAACATCCAAAGAACCGGCCTCCACCGCCCTCTTGAGGCAGAGAATTCCACAGGAGAGGTTGCGATTGTTCTCCTTAGAGCATGAGAGTTGAGAGGAACATTTAAAGCACGGAGTTCAGATTTATGAAGGGCTTTGAGTAACGAAGGCAAACCTGTTGATACCAACATGTGGGAGGAGAAGCAAAGAGGCAAAGAGGGCAGAGTGATCCTTGCTTCAATGCCTGAAAGAGCTGTGGAAACAAGTGAAATACTTGCAATGATACAGAATGTTAGTGTGAGAATGTGATCTCTGCAGAACTGTGTGAAAAGTGAGAGAGAGAGAGATGCAGAGGGCAGAGCTTTAAGGCGAGAGGGGGAAAGCTTTAAGGAGATGTGTGGGCGGCAAGGTGGAACGGTGGTAGAGCTACTGCCTTACAGCGCCAGAGACCCGGGTTCAATCCCGACTACGGGTGCTGTCAGTACGGAGTTTGCACGTTCTCCCCGTGACCTGTGTGGGTTTTCTCCGAGATCTTCGGTTTCCTCCCACACTCCAAAGACGTGCAGGTTTGTAGGTTGATTGGCTTGGTATAAATGTAAATTGGCTTGGTAGAAATGGGGAACGAACAGATTGAGTGCGACAAGGGTGTGCGATCTCACCACAGCTATTTAACAACATGCTCAAACTGGTTGTGTTGTATAATTAAGTAAGTTTATTGGCCAAGTATTCACATACAAGGAATTTGCCTTGGTGCTCCGCCCACTAGTATGCATTGCACGACACAAATATAGGCGGAAATATCCAAGGTCAGCTCCTAAACAGCCTTATTCATAAACAAGCCACAGATTAAAAATAAGGAGTAAGCCATTTAGAACGGAGACGAGGAAACACTTTTTCTCACAGGGAGTGGTGAGTAAGTGGAATTCTCTGGCCTCCACTGAGGGCGGTGGAGGCCGGTTCTCTGGATGCTTTCGAGGGAGAGCTAGATAGGGCTCTTAAAGATAGCGGAGTCAGGGGATATGGGGCGAAGGCAGGAACGGGGTACTGATTGGCGGATGATCAGCCGTGATCACAGTGAATGGCGGTGCTGGCTCGAAGGGCCGAATGGCCTCCTCCTGCACCTATTGTCTACTGTCCGTTGTCCAAATAACCTGCGCTTCGCAGATGACATCGCACTCATTGCCGCGAGTGAAGCCGACCTCCAGACTCTGGTAAGACCTCGTACATGAGAGCAGTAAAGCGCTGGGACTGAAAATCAACTGAGGGGAAACACAAGTGCAGGCAATCTCCAAAGAGAGCATAAAAATAAAAATATCAAAATCAATGGGACATCATTAGCCCAGGTTGAGGAGTTCACATGTCTAGGAGGAAAGATATGTCAAGCTGGATCCTGCTCCGATGACGTAGAATTGTGCGTCGGGAAAGCTGTTGGGACTGTTCTAAACCTCCAATAAGATACGGAGTGCCAGAGACATCTGAAGCAGCACTAAGATCGAGCTCTACAACGCCCTTGTGCTCTCAATACTGCTGTGTGGAGCGGAAACAATAAAGAAGGATGATGAAAACAGACTTTCGACATTTGGAACGATGTGCCTCTGCAAAATAACGGGGGAATGTCACGTCAATAGACAACAGACAACAGGTGCAGGAGCAGGCCATTCGGCCCTTCGAGCCAGCACCGCCATTCAATGTGATCATGGCTGATCATCCCCAATCAGTACCCCGTTCCTGCCTTCTCCCCATATCCCCTGACTCCGCTATTTTTTAGAGCCCTATCTAGCTCTCTCTTGAAAGCATCCAGAGAACCGGCCTCCACCGCCCTCTGAGGGAGCGAATTCCACAGACTCACCACTCTCTGTGAGAAAAAGTGTTTCCTCGTCTCCGTTCTAAATAATCTTACCCCGTATTCTTAAACTGTGGCCCCTGGTTCTGGACTCCCCCAACATCGGGAACATGTTTCCTGCCTCTAGCGTGTCCAAGTCCTTGACAATGTTTCAATGAGATTCCCTCTCATCCTTCTAAATTCCAGAGTGTACAAGCCCGACAGGATGTGGAACGCCACCTGTACGTGCAACCCTTGGTATGGAGTTAACCGTTCTGGACAGAATTACAACAAAAAGACTACGTTACTGCGGCCATGTCCATCACGCTTTCCCAAACTAGCATTTGAGGCACATAGAAGCATAGAAACATAGAAAATAGGTGCAGGAGGAGGCCATTCGGCCCTTCAGCCCTTCAAGCCAGCAGCGCCATTCATTGCGATCGTGGCTGATCGTCCCCGATCAATAACCCGTGCCTGCCTTCTCCCTTGATTCCGCCAGCGCGTGTCCATGGAAACTGCCCGAGAAGATGGAGTGACCGCCTGAAAGCAGACGGCAGCAAGAAGAACGTCGCCTCTCTGGTCAGAGCTAGCAGGCTAGCTCGAGACAGGAGAGAGTGGCAGGACATCATGAAGCAGATGGCACCACCCAACCGCAAGCAGGAGTGAACGCCACAGGTAGATGGAAATGTCAAAAATGTCCCGAGCGCGTGTCGGCTAGTGTTACTGTGCGGGGCTCGCTGGTCGGTGCGGACCCGGTGGGCCGAAGGGCCTGTTTCCGTGCTGTATGTCAAAGGTGCGGTGTAGCTATTACCACGCGAAGGATGGCGCAGGCCTGGAACGCAGTGCCAGGGAAGGTGGTGGAGGCAGATATGAAAGTGGCACTTTAGTGGCTTTTATATAGATACATGAATATGGAGGGATATGGTGAGTGTGGAGTTCTCTGCCTCAGAGGGCGGTGGAGGCCGGTTCTCTGGACGCTTTCAAGGGAGAGCTAGATAGGGCTCTTAAAAATAGCGGAGTCATGGGATATGGGGAGAAGGCAGGAACGGGGTACTGATTGGGGATGATCAGCCATGATCACATTGAATGGCGATGCCTCAAAAAGGCTGGCAGCATCGTCAAGGACCCACACCACCCTGGCCACACACTCATCTCCCCGCTGCCTTCAGGTGGAAGGTACAGGAGCCTGAAGACTGCAACGTCCAGGTTCAGGAATAGCTACTTCCCCACAGCCATCAGGCTATTAAACTTGGCTCGGACAAAACTCTGAACATTAATAGCCCTTTATCAGTTTATTTATTCATGTGTGTGTATATTTATATAATGGTATATGGACACACTGATCTGTTCTGTAGTCATGCCTACTATGTTCTGTTGTGCTGAAGCAAAGCAAAGCAAGAGACACATGACAATAAACTCTCTTGAATCTTGAATGGCGGTGCTGGCTCGAAGGGCCGAATGGCCTACTCCTGCACCTATAGTCTATTGTCTATTGTCATATGGATGATGCACAGGCAGAATGGATTGATTCATGGATGATCTATCTCTCCCTCCCAACCCAATTCTCCTGCCTTCTCCCCGTAACCCCTGACACCCGCACTAATCAACAATCTATCTCCACCGTAAACATATCCACTGACTTGGCCTCCACAGCCGTCTGTGGCAATGACTCCCACAGATTCACCGCCCTCTGACTAAAGAAATTTCACCTCGTCTCCTACCTAACGGAACGTCCTTTAATTCTGAGGCTGTGACCTCTAGTCCTAGACTCTCCCACGAATGGAAACATCCTCTCCACACCCACTCTATCCGAGCCTTTCACTGTTCTGTACGTTTCAATGAGGTCCCCCCTCATTCTTCTAAACTCCAGCGTGTACAGGCCAGTGAGGTCAAAAGCTCATCATATGTTAGTTTATTGTCTTATGTTAGTTTATTGTCTTATTAGTTTATTATCTGATAAGTATAGAGAGGTACAGGTACAATGAAATTCTTGCTTGTAACAACATCACAAAGACCTGGACTCAGACAACGTAACACTGTGACACAGCCTGTAGAGCTTGTAGGATCTATGACAAAAAGCAAAGGACAAACGATGTTTAACTGAGTCAAAGGTAGACAAAAATGCTGGAGAAACTCAGCGGGTGAGGCAGCATCTATGGAGCGAAGGAATAGGTGACGTTTCGGGTCGTGACCCTTCCTCAGGCTGAAGTGGAGGTAGGGGGAGGGAGCGGGAAGAAGAAAGGAAGAGGCGGAGACAGTGGGCTGTGGGGGAGCTGGGAAGGGGAGGGGAAGGAGGAAGAAAGCAGGGACTACCTGAAATTGGAGGTCAATGTTCACACCGCTGGGGTGTAAACTACCCGAGCGAAATATGAGGTGCTGCTCCTCCAATTTGCGGTGGGCCTCACTCTGGCCATGGAGGAGGCCCAGGACAGAAAGGTCGGATTGGGAATGGGAGGGGGAGTTGAAGTGCTGAGCCACTGGGAGATCAGGTTGGTTTTTGCGGACTGAGCGGAGGTGTTGGGTGAAGCGATCGCCAAGCCTACACTTGGTCTCACCGATGTAGAGCAGCTGACACCTAGAGCAGCGGATGCAATAGATGAGGTTGGAGGAGGTGCAGGTGAACCTCTGCCTCACCTGGAAAGACTGCTTGGGTCCTTGGATGGAGTCGAGGGGGGAGGTAAAGCGACAAGTGATAACTGAGCCAGACACGCTGTGTCATTTTATTCTGGAAGCCCCTTTTACCTACATTCTCGGCATTCGTAACCCGTGTGCAGATAAGGCCAATTAGTGCGTCTGACCTTGGAGTAGTTATTGAGCTCTTGTGGCTGGGCCTTCTCGTGAGGCTGTTGGTGAGTCCCAGCAGTGACAGGCTGTACGCAAAACCAACGCGGGCATGAAGGCGCCACAAGCTGACGCTTCACAGCACCAGAGACTCCAGTTCAATCCTAACCTTTCTGTGTGGAGTTTGCATGTTCTGCCTGTGAACTCGTGGTTTTCCTCCCGCTTCTCCGGTTTCCTCTCACATCCGAAAGACGTGCGGGCTTGTAGATTAATTGGCCCTCTGCAAAATTGCACAGTGTGTCGGGAATGGATGAGAAAGCGGGCTAACAGAACTAGTGTGAACGGGTGATCGCTGGTTGGCATGGACTCGATGGGGCGAAGGGCCGGTGTCCATGGTGTATCTCTAAACTGAACTAAAAACATACATAAATAAACACACACACACACACACACACACACACACACACACACACACAGACACACATACACAATCAGACACACATACATGCATGCACACACATACACGCACGCACATACACACACACCTACATACACCTATAACTCACACACTCAAGCATACACACTCTTTCACTCACACCCATACTCTCTCACTCACACACACACTCACAGTGACTCACACACGCATACTCTCTCTTTCTCTCTCTCTCATATACACACACACGCTCATCCACACTCACATTCCTACACAAACACATACACACTCACAGACACAGACACACACATACACTCTCTCTCTCTCTCTCTCTCTCTCTCTCTCTCTCTCTCTCTCTCTCTCTCTGGCTCTCTCTCTGGCTCTCTCTCTTTCTCTCACACACACACTAAATCTCATTCACTCAAACACACACTCACAGACACACACTCACACATACACACACTTTCTCTCTCTCCCTCTCTCTCTCTCTCTCTCTCTCTCTCTCTCTCTCTCACACACACACAGACACTAAATCTCACTCATTCAAACACACACATAAGCACATACACAAATATTTCCTAGTTAAATTTAGGGCTAAATAAAATATGGACGGATTGTTTTTTTCTTCTTTTCTATTTTACGTCCTAATTCCCCCCTTGTTCCCCCCCCCCCTCTCCCCCACCCTCTCCCCCACCCTCCCCCCTTTGAAGCACCATGTATGTACCATACTAGGCTGGAAGTAATCAAAACACTTTGCTCGCGTCCAGGATGAGAGGGGATCTTATTGAAACATATAAGATTATTCAGGGTTTGGACACGCTAGAGGCAGGAAACATGTTCCCGATGTTGGGGGCGTCCAGAACCAGGGGCCACAGTTTAAGAATAAGGGGTAAGCCATTTAGAACAGAGACGAGGAAACACTTTTTCACACAGAGAGTTGTGAGTCTGACAGTAAGCTTTGCAGGTAGTACTGAGAGTAAGCATGCAGGTAGAGCAGGCAGTGAAGAAAGCGAATGGCATGTTGGCCTTCATAACAAGAGGAGTTGAGTATTGGAGCAAAGAGGTCCTTCTGCAGTTGTACAGGGCCCTAGTGAGACCACACCTGGAGTATTGCGTACTGTTTTGGTCTCCAAATTTGAGGAAGGACATTCTTGCTATTGGGGGAGTGCAGCGTAAGTTCACCAGGTTAATCCCCGGGATGGCGGGAAGGTCATATGCTGAGAGAATGGTGCAGCTGGGCTTGTACACTCTGGAGTTTAGGACGAGTGGGGATCTTATTGAAACGTATAAGATTATTCAGCGTTTGGACACGCTAGAGGCAGGATTTAATTGAATGACAGTGCTGGCTCGAAGGGCCGAATGGCCTACTCCTGCACCTATTGTCTATTGTCTATTGTCTATACTCTATTGTCACACACACACAGCCACACACACCTACACTCTCTCTCTCTCTCTCTCTCTTTTTCTCTCCAACACACACAAGCACGTACACACTCACACTCCAACACAAACACACTCACACACACACATGCACACACACACACACTCCCTCTCTCTCTCTCTCTCTATCTCTCTTTCTCTCTCACACACACACTAATTCACGCACACACACAGACACACTAATTCACACACACACGCAGACGCACTCATTCACACACACACACACACACTAATTCACACACACACGCAGACACACTCATTCACACACACACACACACACACTAATTCACACACACGCAGACACACTCATTCACACACAGACACAGTCATTCACACAGACACACTTATTCACTCACACACACACACACACTCATTCACACACACACACACACACACGCACACACACACACACACACACACACTCGTTCACACACACACACACACTCATTCACACACAGACACTCATTCACACTCACGCACACACAGACATACTCATTCACACACAGACACACTCATTCACACACAGACATACTCATTCACACACAGACACACTCATTCACACACAGACACACTCATTCACACACAGACACACTCATTCACACACAGACACACTCATTCACACACAGACACACTCATTCACACACAGACACACTCATTCACACACAGACACACTCATTCACACACAGACACACTCATTCACACACACACTCATTCACACACACACACACTCATTCACACACAGACACACTCATTCACACACAGACACACTCATTCACACACAGACACACTCATTCACAGACAGACACACTCATTCACACACAGACACACTCATTCACACACAGACACACTCATTCACACACAGACACACTCATTCACACACAGACACACTCATTCACACACAGACATACTCATTCACAGACAGACACACTCATTCACACACAGACATACTCATTCACACACAGACACACTAATTCACACACAGACACACTCATTCACACACAGACACACTCAGACACACACAGACACACTCATTCACACACAGACACACTCATTCACACACAGACACACACATAAACGCGCCATGCTCTGCTGGAATGAATGGCAACTATTTGCTGGCGTGCAGGAGCAAGTGAATCGCCATAGTTCCCTTCTGACTTCAAACTCCGAAACATTTATAATCACCCGAGATCCCGAAAGGCCCCGCCTCCCTCTCCGAATCTGCACAGCAATCGGATTAATAATCACACAACAGGTTATGTGCCCAGCGGATGGGGATTAGACCCGTCTCAGCATCCGGAGTGCGAATTGGAGGTCAATTTTGGAAGCAGTCCCTGGAAAAAAAAAACTTGTACAGTGACATCGGAGAGAGAGATAGAGAGAGAGAGAGACAGAGATATGGGGGGAGGACGCTGGAATGATATCTTGAACATGCAACAAGTGTTGCCCCGAGCAGCCGTCTAACAAGTCCATGGTCTTCTCAAGCGACAGAGGGGTTGAAATCTTGTCCGCGGTGCTGAAACCCGACTGCCTCTGTCCGAGGCGCTGAGGTCTAGATGCTGCTGTCCGCGGTGCTGAAACCCGACTGCCTCTGCCCGAGGTGCTGAAGTCTAGATGCTGCTGTCCGCGGTGCTGAAACCCGACTGCCTCTGCCCGAGGTGCTGAGGTCTAGATGCTGCTGTCCGCGGTGCTGAAATCGACTCGCCGCCTTACGACCATCGTATGTCGGGCTTCTGCTCCGAATTGGTTCTCGTCCAGAATAAGTGAGACAGCGTCGAGGAAGATGAATTAACTTTGCGAAAAACCGAAAGAGCTCTAACCACCCCCCACCGCCCCCCACCCACACACACCACCCTCCTGCATCCACCGAGGGGACTGAATAGAATTGAAACAGCACCTGTTGCAGAATTTTGAGGGTGGTGGGGAACTTGTGCCCAGGGCTGTGAAGAAATGAAACGTCCATGCACTCCAAGCAAGTCATTCTCAAAGGGATTGTTTTGTGGATTTTTACTAATTTTTCTATGGCCCAAACCTTGGTGAAATGTACAAATCCTGCCTAGCTTTGTCACAGTGCAAAACCAGTGCACAGAATAGTGAATGTCAATTCATCTCTGGATCATAACCCAGCCTTAGCAGTTCATAGGATATACGCCGGGCTTTTCAGGTAAAGTTGGCACTGATTACTTTGAGCCATGTTTATAATTAAATACGTCACATGTTTAAATTGATCTCGTTTGATGCATAGTAATGGACGCACAGTGTGAAGAAGGGTCTCGACCCAAAACGCCATTCCAAGTTGCAGCCTATCCCGCTGAGTTACTCCAGATTTTGCGTCTATCCTCATAGTAATTGCAGCGATAAATGTATTTTCTCGTATTTAAGAATCAAGGTTTGCATTCCTTATATATATTTCTCACTTTCCTGCCCGGTCAATAGACAATAAACAATTGACAATAGACAATAGGTGCAGGAGACTGTCATTTGGCCCTTCGAGCCAGCACCGCCATTCAATGTGATCATGGCTGATCATCCCCAATCAGTACCCCGTTCCTGCCTTCCCCCCATATCCCCTGACTCCACTATCTTTAAGAGCCCTATCTATCCAGCTCGCTCTTGAAAGTATCCAGAGAACCGGCCTCCACCGCCCTCTGAGGCAGAGAATTCCACAGACTCACAGCTCTCTGTGTGCAAAAAGTGTTTCCTCGTCTCCGTTCTAAATGGCTTACCCCTTATTCTTAAACCGTGGCCCCTGGTTCTGGACGCCCCCAACATCAGGAACATGTTTCCTGCCTCTAGCGTGTCCAAAGCCTGAATAATCTTATATGTTTCAATAAGATCCCCTTTCATCCTTCTAAACTCCAGAGTGTACAAGCCCAGCTGCTTCACTCAGAACTTGATTTAAAAAATAATTTTTAGTTCAAAAGATTTCTAACTTCACACTGGCAATGGCAACACGTCTATTTGAGATTTATGTTAACAAGTTATAGGAGAAGAATTAGGCCATTCTGCCCATAGAGTCTACCCCGCCATTTAATCATGGCTGATCTACCTTTCCCTCTCAACCACATTGTCCTGCCTTCTCCCCATTTAATAGACAATAGACAATAGGTGCAGGAATAGGCCATTCGGCCCATCGAGCCAGCACCGCCATTCAATGTGATCATGGCTGATCATCCCCAATCAGTACCCCGTTCCTGCCTTCTCCCCATATCCCCTGACTAAGAGCCCTATCTAGCTCTCTCTTGAAAGCATCCAGAGAACCGGCCTCCACCGCCCTATGAATCCACGGATTCACCTCTCTCTGTGGGAAAAAGCGTTTCCTCGTCTCCGTTCTAAATGGCTCACCCCTTATTCTTAAACTGTGGCCCCTGGTTCTAGACTCCCCCAACATCAGGAACATGTTTCCTGCCTCTAGCGTGTCCAAGCCCTTAACAATCTTAATCAAGAATCTGTCAATCTCTGCTTTAAAAAATACGTAAAGACATGGCCTCCTCTTGGCAATGAATTTATACGATTCACCACCCTCTGACCAAAGAAATTCCTCCTCATCTCATCTCAGGTACGTCCCTTTATTCTGAACTTGTACCCAGTGGCCGTAAACTCTCCCACTAGTGAAAACATCATCTCCACATCCACTCTATCCAGGTCTTTCACTATTTTGTAACTTTCAATGAGGAACCCCCCCCCCCCACCCCCCCCCCCTCCCCCCCTCCCCCCCCCATTCTTCTCAACTCCAGCGAGATTCACCTGAAAGATTTATAGAATGCAATATTCTCCTTCAATAGTTGCTGTGAAATAAATCTAGCTGACAGGCTTAGGATGAGCTGAGATAATAAGTTTCAGCTTGGTTAGAATTGTTGACCTTTAATGGAATTAAGACTCTTTGTGTTGCAATATACATGTGGTGTGAGGAGGGGGGAGGGGAGGTGGTGGGGGGTCTTTAAGGTTATTTAACATCTGTCAACATACATGTATAAACTTCATCATGCACTTCTCAGCCACAGAAGGCAGTGGAGGCCACATTCACTGGATGTGTTCAAGAGAGAATTAGAGATGTCGCTCTAAAAGATTCAAGGGATATGGGGAGAAAACAAGAATGGGGTTCTGAGTTTTGGATGATCAGCCATGATCATATTGAATGGCGGTGCTGGCTCGAAGGGCCGAATGGTCTACCCCTGCACCTACTTTCTATGTTTCTATGTTAATGTCATAAGGTCACATGTGATAGGAGCAGAATTAGGCCATTCGGCCAATCAAGTCTACTCCACCATTCAACCATGGCTGATCTATCTCTCCCTCCAAACCCCATTCTCCTGCCTTCTCCCCATAGCCCCTGACACCCGTACTAATCAAGAATCTCTCCGTGCCTTAAAATATATTATATATCTGCCTTTCTTGACAAGAAGCATACTGGGTCGGACACATTTATTTTAAGATTCCTTTTGCTGTGTTCTACCCCAAAGATGGGCAGTTTTTGTGGATTCATTCACCTCAGTACATTGCCCCTAGTGTGCAGGGAGTTGGTGCAAAAGTGGGATAAAAGAGAGCTAGTGTGAACGGGTGATTTGTCGGTTGCTGTGGACTCGGTGGGCTGAAGGGCTTGTTTTCACGCTGCATCTCTAAATTAAACCAAAACTAAAGACTTGAGCAATTTTTTTTTTTTTAAAAATATATTTATTTACAGACTCTTTGATTTGAAATATGTGTCCGTAACTCTGAAAAATGGAAATCATTTTCTTTCGTTGCAAATGTTTTCAGAGTTTCAAATGCTCCGCACTTTTTGTGCAGGTTAGCTGGGTTCCGTTAGAAGATTCGAAAACAGATATGGATGGATTTCAGTTGGGTAATGCTATTAAAGGTTATGGAGACAAGAGGGTGCCTGGAGTTAAAAAAAGGTTCAGTCATGAATCAATGGAATTGTGAAACAGTCTTAAGAGGGTGACAGGGTTCCCGGGCAAAGTCACGCGGGCAGCACATAGAAACATAGAAAATCGGTGCAGGAGTAGGCCATTCGGCCCTTCGAGCCTGCACCGCCATTCAATATGATCATGGTTGCTCATCCAACTCAGTATCCTGTACCTGCCTTCTCCCCATACGCCCTGATCCCTTTAACCACATCTAACTCCCTCTTAAATATAGCCAGTGAACTGGCCTCAACTACTTTCTGTGGCAGAGAATTCCACAGATTCGCCACTCTTTGTGTGAAAAAAAAAATTCTCATCTCGGTCCTAAAAGACTTCCTCCTTATCCTTAAACTGTGACCCCTTGTTCTGGACTTCCCCAACATCGGGAACAATCTTCCTGCATCAAGTCTGTCCAACCCCTTCAGAATCTTGTAAGTTTCTATAAGATCCCCCCTCAATCTTCTAAATTCTAGCGAGTACAAGCCGAGTCTATCCAGTCTTTCTTCATATGAAAGTCCTGCCATCCCTGGAATCGGTCTGGTGAACCTTCTCTGTACTCCCCTCTATGGCAAGAATGTCTTTCCTCAGATTAGGAGACCAAAACTGTACGCAATACTCCAGGTGTGGCCTCGCCAAGCACGGTGGCATGGTGGTAGAATTATTCCCAAACAAGCGTCAGAGACCCAGGTTCGATCCTGCCTACGGATGCTGTCTGTACGGAGTTTGTACGCTCTACCTGTGGCCATGTGGGTTTTCGCCGAGTGCTCCAGTGTCCTCCCACTGTCCTCCAAAGATGTGCAGGTTTGTAGGTTAATTGGCTTCTGTAAATTGTAAATTGACCCCAGTAAGATAGTGCTAGTGAATGGGATGACCGCTGGACTCAGTGGGCCAAAGGACTTTTTTTCCACGTTGCATCTCTAAACTAAACTAAACTAAACTCAACTCAACTCAACCCAACTAAGGAAGGGTCTGAAGAAGGGTCTCAACTCGAAACGTTGCCCATTTGGAAAGTCGGGTAACGAAACATTACCTGACTTACCATCGCCCGCCGGGGCCTCTAACATCAAGAGCCTCGATCAGGTGCTTGACTGCGGGGAGAAAGAGAAGAGAAGGGAGGAGATAAGACTTTTGCCTCCCATCACAGTGAGGAGGTGTTTGGAGATTCACTGTGATGGGTGTTTGTGTGGAATTGTGTTAATTGTGTGTTTTGTTTTTTTTTGTTAGTGGGACTGCAGGAACATAATTTCGTTTGTATATAATTTCGTTTGAACCTATGTTTGATGACAATAAACCTGCTTGTGATTGTGATTGTGGTTCCTTCTCTCCAGAGACGCTGCCTAACCTCCAACATTTTGTGTCTATCTTAAACTAAACTAAAGAACACATTACAGTAACGTCAAGGATAATGTTTAACTCTGTTACCTGTAATGTCATATCGTAATGCCCCTGTCCCACTTAGGAAACCTGAACGGAAACCTCTGGAGACTTTGCGCCCCACCCAAGGTTTCCGTGCGGTTCCCGGAGGTTTTGGTCGGTCTCCCTCATGGTCGAAAGTGGTTTCCGTTGTAAAAATCGACAATTTTTTTTAGTCGAAGCCGGTTGCGATGCTAGTTGAAGGTGGTTTCCGGAGGACAAAAACCTCCGGGAACCGCACGGAAACCTTGGGTGGGGCGCAAAGTCTCCAGAGGTTTCCGTTCAGGTTTCCTAAGTGGGACAGGGGCATAAGAAGATTGAAGAGATTTGCTATGTCAGTGAATACTCCCTTAAAAATAGGCCCGACTATGGGTGGACACAGGGATGGGGGCTGGACTTTGTGCCTTCCCTCCCAGTGGGAACCATTGTGGGGGGATGTTTTTATGTTTTATGTTAAATTCTTCTTTAATGCTGTGTCGTATTCTTATTAATGTGCTGCAATGGCAACTTGAATTCCACTACACCAATTGGTGTGTGTGACAATAAATGAACCTTACGAACCTTATGGACCTTATGAAATTCAACAGGGGTAGGGTAGAGGTCATATTTACTGGTTGCATCATGGCCTGGTTCGGCCTCTTGAATGCCCAGGAATAATGGATGTTACAGAGACTGGTGGACACTGGCCGGTCCATCACGTATATTGAGCTCCCCACCATTGAAGGGATCCATAGCAGGCATCTCATTCCTAGCATCAGAAGGCAGGCAATATCATAAAAAATCTACGCGACCCTGGTCACACACTCATCTCATTCCTGCCATTGGAAAGATGGTACAGGAGTCTCCATGACCTCCAGGTTCTGGCTATTGTACTCTACATAACACCAACCTCAACAACCTCAACACTAAACTCAACGGGACTGTCATATGCTGACAGAATGGAGCAGCTGGGCTTGTACACTCTGGAGTTTAGAAGGACGAGAGGATATCTCATTGAAACATATAAGATTATTAAGGGTTTGGACACACGCTGGAGGCAGGAAACATGTTCCCGATGTTGGGGGAGTCCAGAACCAGGGGCCACAGTTTAAGTATAAGGGGTAAGCCATTTAGAACGGAGATGAGGAAACACCTTTTCTCACAGAGAGTTGTGAGTCTGAGGAATTCTCTGCCTCAGAGGGTAGTGGAAGCTGGTTCTCTGGATACTTTCAAGGGAGAGCTAGATAGGGCTCTTAATGATAGCGGAGTCAGGGGATTATGGGGAGAAGGCAGGAACGGGGTACTGATTGGGGATGACCAGCCATGATCGCAATGAATTGCTGCGCTGGCTCGAAGGGCCGAATGGCCTCCTCCTGCACCTGTTGCCTATTGTCTATTGAAATCACAAGAAACTGCAGGTGCTAGCTTACCAAAAAATACAGAAAGTGCTGGAGTAACTCAACGGGTCAGGCAGCATCTCTGGAAAACATCAATAGGTGAGGATTTGGGTCAGGACCCTTCTTCTGAAAAAGGGTCCCAACCCGATACGCTACCTTTTCATGTTCTCCTAAGATACATCCTGACCCGCTGAGTTACTCCAGCACTTTGTGTAACCTCAACTATGGATTGTCTTTGCTTTGCTTTTGCTGTAGTATTGGCATTATTAATTTATATATTGTTGTGTATTGCGTTTGCCGGCCTGTTATGTTGCTGTAAGCACACAGGCAGTGAAGAAAGCGAATGGCATGTTGGCCTTTATAACAAGAGGAATCGAATATAGGAGCAAAGAGGCCCTTCTGCAGTTGTACTGAGCCCTAGTGAGACCACACCTGGAGTATTGTGTGCACTTTTGGTCCCCTAATTTGAGGAAGGACATTCTTGCTATTGAGGGAGTGCAGCGTAGGTTCACCAGGTTAATTCCCGGGATGGCGGGACTGTCATATGCTGAGAGAATGGAGCAGCTGGGCTTGTACACTCTGGAGTTTAGAAGGATGAGAGGTGATCTCATTGAAACATACAAGATTGTTAAGGGCTTGGACACGCTAGAGGCAGGAAACATGTTCCCGATGTTTGGGGAGTCCAGAACCAGGGGCCACAGTTTAAGAATAAGGAGTAAGCCATTTAGAACGGAGACGAGGAAACACTTTTTCTCACCGAAGTGGTGAGTCTGTGGAATTCTCTGCCTCAGAGGGTGGTGGAGGCCGGTTCTCTGGATGCTTTCAAGAGAGAGCTAGATAGGGCTCTTAAAGATAGCGGAGTCAGGGGATATGGGGAGAAGGCAGGAACGGGGTACTGATTGGGGATGATCAGCCATGATCACATTGAATGGCGGTGCTGGCTC
>CM069136.1:15770781-15788281 GCA_035221665.1 Okamejei kenojei
GAATTGGCCTCCACTGCTTTCTGTGGCAGGGATTTTCCACAAATTCACAAGGTTTTTCCTCATCTCTGTCCTAAATAGCCTATAGAAGCAGATATAATTATTTCTGAAAGCATCTATAGATACAACTACCCTCTGAGTAAAAACGTTTCCCCTGAGGTCCCTCTTAAATCTTTCTACCATCACCTCATGCCTCAGTTTCAAGGGCCTGCCCCACTTACGCGATTTTTTTCGCCGACTTGCCGTCACCCTTCATAGTCGCAGCAGGTCTCCGAAAATCTTCAACATGTTGAAAATCCAGCGGCGACACGACCTTACAGGCGTCTCCCCGCAACATGTCGACACGTGACGCCTGTATGGTCGTGAGTAGTCGTCAAAAGGGTCGTACCTTTTTCTGGTCGCCGCTGGATTTTCAACACGTTGAAGATTTTCGGAGACCTGCTGCAACTATGGTGGGTGCCAGCAAGTCAATAGACAATAGACAATAGGTGCAGGAGTAGGCCATTCGGCCCTTTGAGCCAGCACCGCCATTCAATGTGATCGTGGCTGATCATCCCCAATCAGTACCCCGTTCCTGCCTTCTCCCCATATCCCCTGACTCCGCTATCTTTAAGAGCCCTATCTAGCTCTCGCTTGAAAGTATCCAGAGAACCGGCCTCCACCGCCCTCTGAGGCAGAGAATTCCACAGACTCACAACTCTCTGTTTTTTCCTCATCTCCGTTCTAAATGTCTTGCCACTTATTCTTAAACTGGGGCCCCTGGTTCTGGACTCCCCCAACATCGGGAACATGTTTCCTGCCTCGAGCGTGTCCAAACCCTTAATAATCTTATATGTTTCAATAAGATCCCCTCTCATCCTTCTAAACTCCAGAGTATACAAGCTCAACTGCTCCATTCTCTCAGCATATGACAGTCCCGCCATCTGGGGAATTAACCTTGTAAACCTACGCTGCACTCCCTCAATAGCAAGAATGTCCTTCCTCAATACTCTAGGTGTGGTCTCACTAGGGCCCTGTACAACTGCAGAAGGACCTCTTTGCTCCGATACTCAACTCCTCTTGCTTTGACGGCCAACGTGCCATTCACTTTCCTCACTGCCCCAGCAGCATAGTTGCCGAAAAGATGGCGTACAGTGGGACAGGCCCTTTAAGGATCGTAGCAAAGCTTCCTAGGAAAATACGTTCACCTTCCTCACACCGACTCGTAGAGATTCTAGGACTGTGAGGGTGGCAGGCAAGGAGGAAATGGTGGAGGACAGAGTGAGTCATGGTATGTCGATGCTGAACAAAACACAAAGCGCTGGAGGAACTCAGCCGGTCAGGCATTCGGCCCATCGAGTTCATGCCGACCATTGATCACCCGTTCGCACTAGTTCTATGTTATCCCACTTTCTCACCCACTCGCCTACACTCGAGAGGGATTTTTTCAGAGGCCAATTACCCTACGAACCCGCACGTTATTGGGACGAGGGAGGAAACCGGAGAAAGCCAACGTGGTCGTGGGAAGATGGACTCGATTTCACAGGTTCAAGGTGAAGGGGAACATATTTAATAGGATTCTAAGGAGTAACTTTTTTCACATATAGGGTGGTGGGTGCATGGAACGAACTGCCAGAGGAGGTAGTTGAGGCTGGGACTATCCCATCGTTTAAAAAAGCAGTTATCAGACTGCTGAACGGCCCTCAAATAAACCAGTCACAGCAGAACACAGAGTGCTGGAGTAACTCAGTGGGTCAGGCAGCATCTGTGGAGAAAAAGGATGGGTGACGTTTCAGGTCGGGACCCTTCTTCAGACCAGTCATGGGGAAAACGTGCAAACACCACACAGGCAGCACCCAAGGGCAGGACCGAACTGGGACCTCTGGCACTGCGAGGCAGCATCAGGAGGATGGGCTGAAGGGCCAGTTTCTGTGCTGCGCAGCGCTGTGACACTTTAGACTTAAAGCTTTTAGACTTTGGAGATACGGTGTGGAAACAGGCCCTTCAGCCCACTGAGTCCACGTTGACCAGCGACTACCCCGCACACCAACACTACCCTGCACACACTGGGGCTCTCTGGCGCAGTGAGGCAGCAGTTCTGCCGCTGTGCCACCGTGTCGAATTGGCTGGTGCACCATCACCAGATACCCGAAGCACTTCATGATGGTGGCAATGCATATCTGTGCACAGCGGACAAAATAATAACATTGTTGCCGTAAAAAGTTAAAGAAACATAGACAATAGGTGCCGGAGTAGGCCATTCGGCCCTTCGAGCCAGCGCCACCATTCAACATGATCATGGCTGATCATCCAATAGACAATAGACAATAGATACTAGACAATAGGTGCAGGAGTAGGCCATTCAGCCCTTCGAGCCAGCACCGCCATTCAATATGATCATGGCTGATCATCCAGAATCAGTACCCCGTTCCTGCCTTCTCCCCACATCCCTTGATTCTACTGCAGTTGTACAGGGTCTTGGTGAGGCCACACCTGGAGTATTGCGTACAATTTTGGTCTCCTAATCTGAGGAAAGACATTCTTGCCATAGAGGGAGTACAGAGAAGGTTCACCAGACTGATTCCTGGGATGGCACGACTTCCATATGAAGAAAGACTGGATAGACTCGGCTTGTACTCGCTGGAATTTAGAAGATTGAGGGGGGATCTCATAGAGACTTACAAAATTCTTAAGGGGTTGGACAGGCTAGATGCAGGAAGATTGTTCCCGATGTTGGGGAAGTCCAGGACAAGGGGTCACAGTTTAAGGATAAGGGGGAAGTCTTTTAGGACCGAGATGAGAAAATCGTTCTTGACACAGAGAGTGGTGAATCTCTGGAATTCTCTGCCACAGAAGGTAGTTGAGGCCAGTTCGTTGGCTATATTTAAGAGGGAGTTGGATGTGGCCCTTGTGGCTAAAGGGATCAGGGGGTATGGAGAGAAGGCAGGTACAGGATACTGAGTTGGATGATCAGCCATGATCATATTGAATGGCGGTGCTGGCTCGAAGGGCCGAATGGCCTACTCCTGCACCTATTGTCTATGTTTCTATGTTTCTATGTTTCTATGATTCCGTTAGCCCTAAGAGCTAAATCTAACTCTCTCTTGAAACCATCCAGTGAATTGGCCTCCACTGCCTTTGGTGGCAGGGAATTCCACAGATTCACAACTCTCTGGGTGAAAAGGTTTTGCCTCATCTCAGACCTAAATGGCCGACCCCTTATTCTTAGTCAAAAGGTAGCGGGACATGGGTTTAGCTGCATTCAAGCATTGATTTTGAAGAAAGCTTGAGGTGTGTCTGTCGCTCCGTGTCTGTCGAAGCTGCAGAAATACAGCTGTTTGCTTTAGTTTAGTGTGATACAGATACAGCACGGAAACAGGCCCTTCAGCCCATCGACCAGCGAGCCCCGCACACGAACACTATCCTACACACACTAGGGACATTTTATCAAAGCCAATTCGGGCTTTGGTCAGGCCGGGGGGAGTTCCCCCCGCCACGGAGACCATGCAATCCCGCGCTACCTGCTCCATGGTCGGATAGTCGGCGCCTAAACCGTCTCCCCCACCTGGTTTGCCAGGTGAGGAGGGGGGCTGTGGGCCCCCAGCAGGACCAAAAACAAGACCTGTCAAAGGGCGGATGAGCTCCTAGCGAGCCAACGGCCATCCACACTCCAGTAGAAGTTACGATCACTGTCGTACGTAGCATTGTAAGGATCGATGATAAAGCGCACACACACACAGACACCAAAATCCTGTACTCCCAGCGGCGGAGGTCGGCAGGAACCGGAGGACGGAGATGTGTGGTGCGTCCGTCACCGTTCCCGTCACCGTGAAAACGTTAGCGACGCAGTGGTGCTGGTCTCCGACGGTGCTGGTCTCCGACGGTGATGAATTCACCCACAAACCTGCATGAATTTGGAGTGTGGGAGGAAACTGGAGCAGCCGGAGATAACCCGCGCAGGTCACGGGGAGAACGTGCAGACTCCGCGCGGACTGCACCCGCAGTCGGGATCGAACCCGCGTCTCTGGGCCGCGAAGCAGCAACTCTGCCGCCGCGCCACCGTGCCGCAGTTGTTAGCGCAGTCGTTGGATGCTGGCGTGACTGCGTGAAATCCGCCACGGTTAATAGTGTAAAGAAAACCACAAAGAGGAGGAAACTGTACAAAGATTACACGATCCTTCGTTCGATGTACTGTCCAGGTTGGCTGTATTAGACGTATTAAATAAAACCCTGGATCGCCTTGACTGATCCTTGTGGTGTGTGTTAAATGTTTGCTTTCGATGGTCGACAATATGGCGTGTTACAAGTTCATAGGGTCATAAATGATAGCAGAATTACGCCATCCGGCTCATCAGGTCTACTCCGCCATTCAATCATGGCTGATCTATCCCTCCCTCCCAACGCCACTCTCCTGCCTTCTCCCCGAAACCTCTGCCACCCGCACCAATCAAGAATCCCTCTATCTCTGCCTTAAATAGATCCATTGATATTATATCTATCTGATTTTTCTTTGTGGCCAATATGACAGCGGTCTTCCTAAAGCAGGTGGGAGCCACAAATGGGAGTATGGGGTGGTTAAGGATGTCCGCTGATACTCCTCTCAGCTCATGAGGTCATTAGATCAGAAGTGATAGGAGCAGAATTAGGCCATTCAAGTCTGCTCCGCCATTCAATCATGGCTGATCTATCTCTCCCTCCTAACCCCATTCTCCTGCCTTCTCCCCATAACCCCTGACACCCGTATTAATCAAGAATCTATCTATCTCTGCCTTAAATATACCCATATACCCATAGTCACCACCCTCTGACTAAAGAAATTCCTCCTACTTTAAGGTCCCTTAATTCTGAGGCTCTGGCCTCTAGTCCTAGACGCTCCCACTAGTGGAAACATTCTCTCCACATCCACTCTATCCAGGCCTTTCACTATTCGGAAGGTCAATATGGCTGTTTCAAATGGTTCCATGCAATATTCCAAAGATATGGCCGGAGGCTCAACCCCGGCCAGTTGCTTTCTACGGGTTCACTCTTAGGAAGGTGGATTTGGTGTCTGAGATGGTGAGCAGTGGGAATCAATGCTTTCTCGGAAGGCCGAATGGCCTACTCCTGCACCTATTGTCTATTGTCTAGATGCACCTATTAGGTAGAGTTAGATGGAGCTCTAGGGTCTGGTGGAGTCAAGGGATATGCGGAGAAGGCAGGCACGGGTTATTGATAGGGGACGATCAGCCATGATCACAATGAATGGCGGTGCTGGCTCGAAGGGCCGAATGGCCTCCTGCTGCACCTATTTTCTATGTTTCTATGTTTCTATGTGTATACGTGCAAAGACTTATCCCACCCTGGTCGTTCCTTCTTCTCCCCTCTCCCGACTGGCAGAAGGTACAGAAGCTCGAATGTGCTCTCCACCAGCACAGGGATAGCTTCTCCCCCTCTGTTATCAGGCAAGCTGAACGGTCCTTGCATAAGCTGGGCTACTGCCCGATTCACCTCGACCCCATTGCGGACATTGGACTTGGTCTGGGGAACTGATGCGCTGCGATGCTGAGAATTCTTGCAAACCTCCTCTGGACCCTCTCCAACGCCGGCACATCTATCCCCAGATGTGGGACCCAAAACTGCTCACCATACTCCAAATGTGGTCTGAGCAGTACCGGAAAAAGTCTTGTTTAAGAAAGAACTGCCGATGCTGGGAAAATCGACGGTCGACACAAAATGCTGGAGTAATTCAGTGGATGAGGCAGCATCTGTGGAGAGAAGGAACGGGCGAAGTTTCGGGTCGAGACCCTTCCTCAGACTGATGTCAGGCAAGGGGGCGGGACAAAGATAGAAGGTAGGCAGAGATAGTAGGACTGGTGGGAGAACTGGGAAGGGGGAGGGGGTGGAGAGAGAGGGAGAGAGAGAGAGAGAGAGAGAGAGGAGAGAGAGAGAGAGAGAGAGAGAGGAGAGAGAGAGAGAGAGAGAGAGAGAGAGAGAGAGAGAGAGAGAGAGAGAGAGAGAGAGAGAGAGAGAGAGAGAGAGAAGAGACCCCTCCACTGACATCAGTCTGAAGTAGGGTCAGGATGCTTTCAGGAGAAAGTTAAATAGAGCGCTTAAAGATAACGGAGTCAGGGGAAATGGGGAGAAGGCAGGAACGGGGTACTGGTTGTGGGTGATCACAGTGAATAGGGGTGCCGGCTCGTAGGGGCCGAATGGACTATTCCTGCACCCTATTGTCCATTGTCTATTGTCTTATCCCTTATTAACGCATGAGGGGAATAGATAAGAGTCTTTAACCCAATGTGGAGGAATCGAGAAACAGAGGACATAGGTTTATGATGAGAGGGGAAAGATTTAAGAGGAACCTGAGGGGCAACGTTTTCCATTCAGAAGGCAGAAGGTGTATGGAATAAGCTGCCAGAGGAGGTAGTTGAGGCAGATGCTATAACAAACTTTAGAAGACTCTTGGACAGGTACATGGATACGAAAGGTTTAAAGAGATGTGGACCATACGGCATTGGGGTTGGCATGGATGAGTTGGGCTGAAGGGCCTGTTTCCTTGCTGTATGATGGTATGACTATGATCATCGTTGATTGTCTTCGAATGTTGGTACCACCGGCAAATCCAGCACCACTGACCTCTACTGCTTGCGAAGGCAGCACTCCTCACTTTACACGGTGGCGCAGCGGTAGAGTTGCTGCCTCACAGCGCCAGAGACCCGGGTTCAATCCCGACTATGGGTGCTGTCTGTACGGAGTTTGTACGTTCTCCCCGTGACCACCTGGGTTTTAGACAATAGACAATGGACGATAGACAATGGACAATAGACAATAGGTGCAGGAGTCGGCCATTCGGCCCTTCGAGCCAGCACCGCCATTCAATGTGATCATGGCTGATCATCCCCAATCAGTACCCCGTTCCTGCCTTCTCCCCATATCCCCTGACTCCGCTATCTTTAAGAGCCCTATCCAGCTCTCTCTTGAAAGCATCCAGAGAACCGGCCTCCACCACCCTCTGAGGCAGAGAATTCCACAGACTCACCACTCTCGGTGAGAAAAAGTGTTTCCTCGTCTCCGTTCTAAATGGCTTACTCCTTATTCTTAAACTGTGGCCCCTGGTTCTGGACTCCCCCAACATCGGGAACATGTTTCCTGCCTCTAGTGTGTCCAAGCCCTTAGCAATCTTATATGTTTCAATGAGATTCCCTCTCATCATTCCTAAACTCCAGAGTGCACAAGCCCAGCCGCTCCATTCTCTGACAGTCCCGCCATCCCGGGAATTAACCTTGTAAATTTTGTAAATTTTGTAAACCTTGTAAACCGGGCGCTCCGGTTTCCCCCCACACTCCAAAGACGCACAGACTCGTAGACTAATTGCCTTCTGTAACTGGTCCCTCGTGTGCAGGACTGAACTGCTCTAGGGCGCGGACATTGTGGGCCGAATGGCCTGTTTGCACGCTGTATCTCCAAGCCAAACTAAACCAAACCAGACCTTCTCGAACTGATGTGTGCGGTGCAGAATTGATGTACGGCACACAGTTCAAGCATGTGGTTCTGGAGGTGATAAAGGCACAACCCAAGGTGTGCAGGCACCAGTGCAACGTTTAAAAACACATTTCGGCAGCTACAGATATATAGGGCAGGTTTAGAGGCATACGCACGGTATGTGCCATATGCCACCCGGCACAGCCCACTCGGTCATGGGGAGAGCGTGCAAACTCAGTAGAGTCAAGAGGCAAGAGAGTTTTATTCTCGTATGTCCCAGATAGAACAATTAAATGCTTACTTGCAGCAGTGCAACAGAATATGTGAACATAGTACGCTGTAAACAATATAATAGACAATATGAATGAATGAATGAATAGTTTATTTCGGTCATACATTAAAAATGACTAAACTTTACAATCTGTGTGAATATGAACCAACACTGTATCCATTTCACACGTTGTTCACATAATCGATGACTGGGAAAGGAATAGGCTGATGCCACAAAGCTTACTTTAGCCTATCCTAAACAATCCAGCAATGTAACCCAGAATATCAGCATTACAAAGGAAAGAAAAATAAATAAAATTTACAATAGACATTTGACAATAGACAATAGGTGCAGGAGTAGGCCATTCGGCCCTTTGAGCCAGCACCGCCATTCAATGTGATCATGGCTGACCATCCACAATCAGTACCCCGTTCCTGCCTTCTCCCCATATCCCCTGACTCCGCTATCTTTAAGAGCCCTATCTAGGTCTCTCTAGAAAGTATCCAGAGAACCGGCCTCCTGAGGCAGAGAATTCCACAGACTCACAACTCTCTGTGAGAAAAAGTGTTTCCTCGCCTCTGTTCTAAATGGCTTACCCCTTATTCTTAAACTGTGGCCCCCGGTTCTGGACTCACCCACACATCTGGAACACGTTTCCTGCCTTCAGTGTGTCCAAACCCTTAATAATCTTATATGTTTCAATAAGAATCCCCTCTCATCCTTCTAAATTCCAGCAGGCTTGGTCAGGATCGAACCCGTGTCTCTGGCGGCGTGAGGGAGCAACTCTACCGCTGTGCCCCCTCCCCCCCCCCAAAGATAGCCCTTTGTTCCCAACCAGCACAGACACGATGGGCTGAATGGCGTTCCTTCTGATTCACCGGTTTGTTGCTTCCAAGATGGCGGCCAACCCAGGCGTGCCGGCTGCAGAAGCAGATCTACAACCACATCTTCCAACCGCTCCACACTGAAAACGCACACCTCCACATTCAGGGACAGTTTCTTCCCAGCTGTTATCAGGCAACTGAACCATCCTACTGCAACCAGAGAGCGGTGCTGAACAATGATCTACCTCATCGGACCTTCGGACTATCTTTGATCAGACTTTATTGGTTTTAGCTTGCACTAAACGTTATTCCCTTATCATGTAATCTACACACTGAACGTGGCTCGATTGTCATCACATATTGTTCACACATGGATTTAAGAGAGAGTTGGATAGAGCTCTCGGGGCTAGTGGAATCAAGGGATATGGGGAGAAGGCAGGCACGGGTTACTGATAGTGGACGATCAGCCATGATCATATTGAATGGCGGTGCTGGCTCGAAGGGCCGAATGGCCTCCTCCTGCACCCATTTTCTATTGTCTTTCCAGTGACTGGAATAGCACGCAATGAAAGCTTTTCACTGTACCTCAGTACACATGGCAATAAACTAAATCAACTAACTAACTCAGGGCTGGGGAACCTGTGGCCTTCTAGGCCATTAAGTGCGGCCTTTTGAATGAATCCAAATTTTGTAGAAACATTTTTGTTCGTCTTTATTACTTTTTATTTTAATCTTAAAATGAACGTATTTAAAACACCAAAGAGTGAAAGAGGATTCAACGAAATAATCCTCCCCGACTGAGGCCACAATTAAAACATGATTTAGTTCTAATGCGATTCTAGAATGTACGTTAACTTTGACATGCATGAAAAATGCTTTCTTGCTTTTCAACCACTTATTGCTGCGAATCTACGCTCTCCTACCTAACCCAAATCAAGATGCCCTTAAGGTCACAAATGATGGATACCCATCGAGAAGATCAGCTGAAACTGCGTACCTCCATGTGGCAACCCAATATTCAAATGCTTTCCCACAAAAAGCAGTCTCAACAAAGTCATTAAAAGGTTAATTAACTTTAGAATGAACGGCCTTATTAGATTACAGCTAACTTAATGTGGCATTCCGACCTGAAAAGGTTCCCCACCCCTGAACTAACTAGTCAACTAACAGCATTCAGCAGCTAGACAGACTGTCAAAACTGGTGATGGATTGTGGATGTCGCAGGATGTCATATCGGGGGGAGTTATTGGGCTCCATGGCGGTTAAGCTAATGCGTGTGTTTGTCTTGCAGTGATTGTGATGTGCATGCACTCCGTCCTCATCGGAGGCCAGGAGCAGTCAACCTTCCTGAGGCGAGCCCACGACATGGGATTGACGGATGGCAGATATGTCTTCATACCCTACGACACGCTGCTCTACAGCCTCCCCCACGAGAATGCAACCTACTCCGCCCTGAGGAACAACTCCAAACTGTCAGCCGCCTACGACGCTGTCCTGACCATAACAATGGCCTCAGAAGAGATGTCGTTCCACCAGGCGTTCTCAAAGGCACAGGAGAGTGGGGAGATCACAACATCCCAGCGTGCAGAAGAGGTACATGGGCTGAACCCAACGGGAAATTACCCTGGGAATATTTGGGGGGAGGCATGGTGGCGCAGCGGTAGAGTTAGTCCCTATCTCAGGAAGGTTGCCTTCTTCTTCTTGTGAATGAAACATAAACAAAAGGAATAGTTAGATCTCAAGCCGGGCGTTGAGCAGCCAGGATGTTGTCTCTGTTGGCGTCAGTGTCTGCCAGGCCCTGACGGAGCTCCATTTGGTGGGTGGTAGGGCGGGCACCCAGAGATGACATGGTTAGCCGTCTGTTGTTCTGCTCCGCATTCACAGGCTGGGCTGGTGTGTTAAAGAGGATCCAGAGGAGGTTTACCAGAATGATTGGGTTAACATATGATGAGCGTTTGACGGCACTGAGCCTGTACTCGCTGGAGTTCAGAAAGATGAGGGGACTTCCTTATTCAAACTTATCGAATAGTGAAAGGCCCGGACAGAGTGGATGTGGAGAGGATGTTTCCACCAGTGGGAGAGTCTAGGATCAGAGGCCACAGCCTCAGAATAAAAGTACGCACATTTAGATAATGAGATGAGGAGGAATTTCTTTAGTCAGAGGGTGGTGAATCGGTGGAATTCGTTGCCACAGAAGGCCGTGGAGGCCAAGTCAATGGATATTTTTAAAGTGGAGATTGATAGGTTCTTGATTAGGTGTCAATAGTTTTGAGGACAAAAGGCAGGAGAATGGGGTTGAGCGAGTATGATAGATCAGCTGTGATTGAATGGTGGAGTGGACTTGATGGGCCGAGTGGCCTCATTCACCTCCTACAAATGATGAACTCATGAAGATGCTATCTCAAAGCACCAGAAACCCAGGTTCGATCCTGACGACAGGTGCTGACTGTACGGAGTTTGCACGATCTCCCCGATACCGTGTGGGTTTTCCACATTGTGGGTGTTCCGGTTTCCTCCCACATAGTCGCACAGGTTTGTAAGTGAACGTGGCTTTGGTAAAGATTGCAAGTTGTCCCTCGTGTGTAGGATAGTGCTAGTATATGGGGTGATCGCTGGTCGGCACGGACTCGGTGGGCCGAAGGGCCTGTTTCTGCATCATATCGCTGAATTAAATGAAACCAGTCAATGTTCAATTCTGTTGGGGCATTTGATGCAATAGACAATCGACAACAGGTGCAGGAGTAGGCCATTCGGCCCTTCGAGCCAGCACCGCCATTCAATGTGATCATGGCTGGTCATTCCCAATCAGTAACCCCGTTCCTGCCTTTTCCCCATCTTGACTCCGTTATCGCTCTGTCTAACTCTCTCTTGAAAGCATCCAGAGAATTGGCCTCCACCGCCCTCTGAGGCAGAGAATTCCACCGATTCACAACCCTCTGTGTGAAAAAGTGTTTCCTCTTTTCCGTTCTAAATGCCCTACCCCTTATTCTTAAACTGTGGCCCCTGGTTCTGGACTCCCCCAACATCGGGAACATGTTTCCTGTCTCTAGCGCGTCCAAACCCTTAATAATCTTATATGTTTCAATGAGATCATATCCTTCTCACCCTTCTAAACTCCAGAGTGTACAAGCCCAGCCGCTCCATTCTCTCAGCATATGACAGTCCCGCCATCCCGGGAATTAACCTTGTAAACCTACCCTCAATGGCAAGAATGTCCTTCCTCAAATTAGGGGACCAAAACTGCACACAATACTGCAGCTGCTGTTGTACAAGTTATTGGTGGGACCACATTTGTAGTACTGCGTGCAGTTCTGGTCGCCTAGCTATAGGAAGGATGTAAAAGGTGACAGAAGATGTTTAACTAAGATGTTTGAAGGGGATGTGCGGGGGCAGGTTTTTTTACACTTCATGTGGCGGGTGCCTGGAACGCACTGTCAGGGGGTGGTGGTGGACTCAGATATATAAGTGGAGGGATGGAGGGATATGGGCAATGTGGAGGTAGATAAGTGACGATAGACATACAACAACAATGCTGGCGTAACTCAGCGGGTCAGGCAGCATCTCTGGAGAAAAAGAATGGTTGACATTTTCGGGACTGAGCCCTTACATAGAAACATAGAGACATAGAAAATAGGTGCAGGAGGAGGCCATTCGGCCCTTCGAGCCAGCACCGCCATTCATTGTGATCTTGGCTGATCGTCCCCTATCAATAACCCGTGCCTGCCTTCTCCCCATATCCCTTGATTCCACCAGCCCCTAGAGCTCTATCTAACTCTCTCTTAAATCCATCCAGTGACTTGGCCTCCACTGCCCTCTGTGGCAGGGAATTCCACAAATTCACAACTCTCTGGGTGAAAACGTTTTTTCTCACCTCAGTCTTAAATGACCTCCCCTTTATTCTAAGACTGTGGCCCCTGGTTCTGGACTCGCCCAACATTGGGAACATTTTTCCTGCGTCTAGCTTGTCCAGTCCTTTAATAATTTTATATGTTTCTATAAGATATCCCCTTATCCTTCTAAACTCCAGTGAATACAAGCCTAGTCTTTTCAATCTTTCCTCATATGACAGTCCCGCCATCCCAGGGAACAAAATCTCGTGAACCTACGCTGCACTGCCTCAATCACAAGGATGTCCTTCCCCAAATTAGGAGACCAAAACTGTACACAATACTCCAGATGTGGTCTCACCAGAGCCCTATACTGCATGGAGGGATATGGGCAATGTGCAGGTAGATAGGTGATGATGGACACACAACAAGAATGCTGGAGTCACTCAGTGGGTCAGGCAGCATCTCTGGAGAAAAAGATTGGTTGACATTTTCTGGTCTGAGTCCTTCTTCTGACTGAAAGTGGAGGTGGAGGAGGGTGTCCAATAAACTGGAGGGGAGAAAAGGCCAGAACAAGTTGGACCTCAGGAAAGGGTGGAGCCCACAATGGTCCATTGTTGGCTGGGGCCGATGTGATAACAAGAGGGATAAAAGGAAGTGAACAGTGGAACGGATAGGACGGCTAGGGTGGGGGAGGTGGAGAGAGAGGGGAGGGGAGGGGAGGGAATGCAGGAGTTACTTGAAATTAGAGAAGTCATTATGCTGGGGTGGAAGCTGCCTAAGAGAAATATGAGGTGCTGCTCCTCCAATTTGCGCTGGGCCTCACTCTGACAGTGGAGGAGGCCTAGGACAGAAAGGTCAGTGTGGGAATGGGAAGGGGAATTGGAATGTTTGGCGACCGGAAAGGGATAAGCGACACGTGATTCTCTTGGCATCGTGCTCGACGCAGACATCGTGGGCCAAAGGGCCTGTTCTTGTGCAGTACTGTTCCATTTTCTCTGTTCTATCTGTTATTATTGAGAAGTCAGAGAGTCATAGAGTGATACAGTGAGGAAACAGGCCCTTCGGCCCAACTTGCCCACACCGGCCAATATGTCCCAGCTACACTAGTCGCATCTGCCCACGTTTGGTTCATATCCCTCCAAACCTGTCATATCCAGGCTAGACCTTGGCCAGCAATGGCCATATTATAATTAAGCTGGAAAGAGTGAAGGGAAGATTTGCAAGGATGTTGCCAAGATTCGAGGGCCTGGGCTATAGGGAGAGGTCGGGCAGGCTAGGACTCTATTCCTTGGAATGCAGGATGCTGAGGGGTGACCCTATACAGGTGTGTACATTCATGATTCATCTTATAGAGGTGTATAAAATCATTGGTAGACACAAATGCTGGAGTAACTCAGCGGGTCAGGCAGCATCTATGGCGAGGAGGAATGGGCGACGTTTCATGTCGAGACCCTTCTTCAGACTGATGTCAGGTAAGTGGGCGGAAGAGAGATAGAATGTAGTCAGAGACAGGAAGACTAGTGGGAGAACTGGGAAGGGGGAGGGGATGGAGGGAGAGGGAAAGCAAGGGCTATCTGAAGTTAGAGAAGTCAATGTTCATACCGCTCGGGTGTAAACGACCCAAGCAAAATATGAGGTGCTGCTCCTCCAATTTGCGCTGGGCCTCACTCTGACAGTGGAGGAGGCCCAGGACAGAAAGGTCAGATTGGGAATGGGAGGGGGAGTTGAAGTGCTGGGCCACCGGGAGATCAGGTAGGTTAAGGCGGACCGAGCGGAGACGTTCAGCGAAACGATCGCCGAGCCTGCGCTTGGTCTCGCCGATGTAGAGAAGTTGACACCTGGAACAGCGGATGCAGTAGATGAGGTTGGAGGAGGTGCAGGTGAACCTCTGCCTCACCTGGAGATACTGTCTGGGTCCTTGGATGTTGTCGAGAAAGGTGGTAACACGCACGTGATGAGCGCATGGAGCGCACTACGTGTGCATGGCGCGCGGTGACATAGGCAGCGATGCACGGTCGCACGCGGTGCCCCAGGATTTTGGGATGTGACGCGTAAATGATGTCGACGAGACGCGTAAATAATGTCGCGTAAATTACGCGCAAGTGTCGGTCAAGTGGGACAGGCCCTTTAGTGTAAAAGTCATTGTTGCTTTCTCCGAGCAGGTACTGGTGTGTTATTCCGGTTCCCACCCCCACTGTGTGAGCATTAAACCCATCTCACCCTGCAGGTGTCTCCTCTATTTGGGACGATTTATGACGGCGTCTACTTCATCGCCAAGACCATGGGGAACGTGCTAAGGGATGGGGTCCACATCTCCGGAAGGACCCTGGCCAACCACACCAAGTTCCTGAACTTCACCGGCTTCAGCCAGAAGCTGGCCACCGGAGAGCGCGGTGAGGGGATAACAGACTATGTCGTCTTGGACACGGACGGGAGAAGTCACCGCCTCTTGCCGACCTACACCATCAACATGGCGGCTGAAACGCTGCAGCACGGACACGCTGACATTCACTTCCCCGGGGGGTCACCTCCCAACGCTGACTCGTACTGTTGGTTTGAGCCAGATATCATTTGCACAGGAGGTAAGGATCCAGGACCGCTCAATTCATTCATTCATCACCGTTCAAAACGTTAGCGGCGCAGTGGCGCCGGCTTCCGACAGGAACGGTGACGGACGCACCACACATCTCCGTCCGCCACTTCCTGCAGACTTCCGCCACTGGAAGTACAGGATGTGTGTGTGTGTGTGTGTGTGCGTGCGTGCGTTCCTGCGTGCCTGCGTGCGTGCGTGTGTGTGTGCGCGTGTGTTCTATCATCATTCCTTTAAGAATAAGGGGTAAGCCCTTATTTAGAACGGAGACGAGGAAACACTTTTTCTCACAGAGGGTTGTGAGTGTGGAATTCTCTGCCTCAGAGGGCAGTGGAGGCCGGTTCTCTGGGGGAGCCGGTTTAGTTGCCGACTATCCGACCATGGAGCAGGTAGCACGGGATTACATGGAACCCGTGGCGAGGGGGAATTCCCCCCGACCGCTCAAGGTTTTAAAATTTCCAATTGACTTTCTATTGTTGTTCGATCTATAGTTATAGAATCATAGAGCTCATCCATGCCGACCACGGATGAGTCCGGGCCCCATCCAATGATATGGTGGCACTTTATTCGTAACATTGACCCAGTGAAATTAATTTTTGTATATCGTTCAGTACACATAAGCTTCTCCGTCTTCTTGCGTATGGCGTGCGCAGCCTAACGTTGTAAGACAACTTGGTCTGTTTGTGCACGGCAGGTTGATTGCATTCATCGAAACAGGGTGGACCACGTGAAGGTTGCAATACCTCACATAAGCAAGAGAGAGCAACTGTTTTCAAGAGGGAGTTGGATTTACAGTAGCTCCTTGGGCTAAGGGCATCAAGCGATAAGGGGAATGCTCTCACAGCTGGGGCACGATGGCGCAGCGGTAGAGTTGCTGCCTCACAGTGCAGAGCCTCGGGCGCCGTCTGTACGGAGTTTGCACGCTCTCCACGCGACCTGCGCGGGTTTTCTCCGGGCGCTCCGGTTTCCTCCCGCACCCCAAAGGCGGGCAGGTTTGTAGGTTGATTTGTCTTGGGTAAAAATTGTAAATTGCCCCTAGTCCCGCTGAAAAGGTTTCCCTGCAGGTTCCTATTCAATCTTTTCCCTCCCACCTTACGCCTACACAATCAACCACAATCGCAATCCTCCGCTTCCCAGCTCTCTCTCAGCCCACTGCCTCCCCCCCACCCTCACCTCAGTGTGAAGAAGGGTTTCGGCCCGAAACGTCGCCTATTTCCTTCGCTCCGTAGATGCTGCCGCACCCGCTGAGTTTCTCCAGCATTTTTGTCTGCCTTTCGATTTTCCAGCATCTGCAGTTCATTTCTTAAACATAATCACAATAAGACTTTATTAGCCAAGTATCTTTCACCATATGCGAGGAATTTCATTCGCCAATCCAGTCGTTCCTTTACCTTGAGAAAAAAACTTTGATTTAACCCTATCTCCTCCCCTCGTGACCTTGTACACCTCTGACGTAAGGTTGCTCCTCATCCTCCCGCACTCCAGGGACTAGTCCCAGCCGGCCCCACCTCTCCCTCTAGCTCAGGCCCTCTTCCCAGCTTCATGGCATCTTTTAAATTCAGGGTCTGTCATGTGGGATGTTATCTGTATTGGGCGGCAAGGTGGAGCAGCGGTGGAGTTGCTGCCTTACAGCGCAGGAGACCCGGCTTCCATCCTGACCCTTTGCGGTGCTGTCTTTACGGAGTTTGTACGTTCTCCCCGTGGCAGCGTGGGTTTTCTCCGGGCGCTCCGGTTTCCTCCCGCACTCCAAAGACGTGCAGGCTTGCAGGTTAATTGACTTCTGCAAATTGTCCCTTGTGCGTAGGGTAGAGGTCGTGTACGGGGCGATCGCTGGTGGGCAAAAGGTTCATTTCAGTTTATTGTCATGCCTACCGAGGTACAGTGAAAAGATTTGTCCCCTATCCTCACTGGGGTCTGTTGGTCAGGAAGTCCAGGATCCAATTGCAGAGATGAGCGCTGTCTCCAAGACCCATGCGTTTGGTGATAAGCTCGGAGGTGTAATGGTGTTAAAGGTAGAGCAGCAGTCTATGAATAAGATTCTGATGTAGGTGTCTCTCTTATCCGTGTTTTCCAGGCATTAGTGTAGGGCCGGGGGACGATGGCATTGTTCATGGACCTGTTGAGGCGGTAGGCGAACTGCAGTGGGTCAAGGCCCCTGCGTAGACCGGATTCAATGCATTCCATAACTAGCCTGTAGCATAACTAGCTGAAGGCCTGTTTCCATGCTGTATCTGGTCTAAAAGCTCCGTACATGGTTGGATTTGGTGTTTAGTTTATCAGGTCGCCGGATAGGAGATGAAATGCTTTTCCTCAAACTTAAGTTGGGCATCATTCGCCCTCCCAGGCTGTTTAAATGATGCCTGATGAAAAGGATATCCACCTCAGGCCCAGTGGACAAGTGTTCTCCCGCAACACTGTCACATAAAGGGCTGAAAATCATCCATTCATCAAAAGTCCCAAAATACTGTAGATTCCCTGTCCGTGTATCAGGTTGCACCTTCCACGGATGCTGCCTGACTCACCGAGTATTCCCTTCATGTTCCACCAC
>CM069136.1:15790781-15870781 GCA_035221665.1 Okamejei kenojei
TTACAAAAAAGAGCAGAATTATGAATTAACAGAATTACGAATAGTGGGTCTAACACTGTGTCACACACACACAAACTGTTCCCCCGCAACGCGAGAGGGATTTACAAAGTCGGGTTGGGGTTACTGAAATGGCCGACAAAAAGTCTGACGTTCCGCTCCGTGGCGTACCACACGTCAGCCCATTGGTTTTAGCAGGAGTGCGCTATCTTGCTTGCTATAGGATCTTTGATTTGACCCATCATGTCTACTCCACCACTCAATCATGGCTGACCCATCGTTCGGAAAAAAAAACCCACGCGGTCAAGGGTGGAACGTGCAAACACCGTACAGGCAGCACCTGCAGTCAGGATGATGGTGGAGGCAGATACCATGGTGGGATTTAAGAGACTTTTGGATCGGCATGTTCCATGTAAGGCTTGTATTCACTGGAGTTTAGAAGGATGAGGGGGGATCTTACAGAAACATATAAGATTATAAAAGGACTGGACAAGCTAGATGCAGGAAAAATGTTCCCAATGTTGGGCGAGTCCAGAACCAGGGGGCACAGTCTTAGAATAAAGGGGAGGTCATTTAAGACTGAGGTGAGAAAAAAACGTTTTCACACAGAGAGTTGTGAATTTGTGGAATTCCCTGCCACAGAGGGCAGTGGAGGCTGGATGGATTTAAGAGAGAGTTAGATAGAGCTCTAGGGGCTAGTGGAGTCAAGGGATATGGGGAAAAGGCAGGCACGGGTTATTGATAGGGGACGATCAGCCATGATCACAATGAATGGCAGTGCTGGCTCGAAGGGCCTATTTTCTATGTTTCTATGAAAGCAGAACCAATCATGTAGTTTACTTAACGGGCCAACATCGGGTCAGTGGGCTGAACGGTCAGCCATGGTATGATTTTAATGATCACCAGGTCCCACAGCATCTGATACCTCATGGACCTGATTGTGAAGAAACAAGGAGCTGAAGATGCTGGTTTTCACAAAAAGGCACAAAGTGCTGGAGTAACTCAGTAGGTCAGGCAATATCTCTGGAGAACATGGCTAGGTGACGTTTCAGGTTGGGATCAGGGAAAAGCTTTAGTTACATGCTATCCAGTCAGCAGAAAGGCTGTACATGATTGCAATTGAGCAATTTACGGTGCACAGATACATGATAGACAATAGACAATAGGTGCAGGAGTAGGCCATTCGGCCCTTCGAGCCAGCACCGCCATTCAATATGATCATGGCTGATCGTCCCCACTCAGTACCCCGTTCCTGCCTTCTCCCCATATCCCCTGACTCCGCTATTTTTAATGATAAAGTGAAAAATGTGAATGACGTTTAGTGGAAGATAAAGCCAGCGCAGTCCGATCAAAGGTAATCCGAGGGTCACCAATGAGGTAGATAGTAGTTCAGGACCGCTCTCTGGTTGTGGTCAGATGTGAACAGCCGATAACAGCCGGGAAGAAACCGCCCCTGAATCTGGAGGTGTGCGCTTTCACGCATCTGTACCTCTTGCCCGGTGGGAGAGGGGAGAAGAGGGAGTGGCCAGGGGTGCGACTGGTCCTGGATGATGCTGCTGGCCTTGCCGGGGCAGCGTGAGGTGTGGATGGAGTCAATGGAAGGGAGGCTGGTTTGTGGTTGGAAGGGAGGAGGGCGGTCGGAAACATCCATCCTAGTTCTCCAGAGATGCTGCCCAACCCTTCTGGGATTCTCCAGCACTCTGTGCCCTGATTGGGATCTTGTGCCTTGAGAGCGTGACTCCTGATTAGATTCAGCTCAACAATTGACGCTCAGTAACGGGCTGATTGTTAACAGACTCTGTCAGGCACGCCGTTCCAATGGCTCGTCAGTCTTATTAACGCACCAAGCTTGCAGCAAGATCAGATGGATGGAACTTTGGACACAATGGAGTTGTTTAGTTTAGTTTAAGTTTAAAGATACAGCGCGGATACAGGCCCTTCAGCCCATCGAGTCCGCACCGACCATCGATCCCTGCTCGCGAACACTACCCTACAAGCACTTGGAACAATTTCCAATTGTACCAAAACCAATTAGCCTACAAACCTGTACATCTTTGGAGCATGGGAGGAAACCGGAGCACCCGGAGATAACCCACGCAGGTGACAGGGAGAACGTACAAACTCTGCACAGGCAGCAACCGGGATGGCGGGACTGTCATATGCTGAGAGAATGGAGCGGCTGGGCTTGTACACTCTGGAGTTTAGAAGGATGAGAGGGGATCTCAATGAAACATATAAGATTATTAAGGGTTTGGACACGCTAGAGGCAGGAAATATGTTCCCAATGTTGGGGGAGTCCAGAACCAGGGGCCACAGTTTAAGAATGAGGAGTAAGCCATTTAGAACGGAGACGAGGAAACACGTTTTCTCACAGAGAGTGGTGAGTCTGTGGAATTCTCTGCCTCAGAGGGCGGTGGAGGCAGGTTCTCTGGATGCTTTCAAGAGAGAGCTAGGTGGGGCTCTTAAAGATAGCGGAGTCAGGGGATATGGGGAGAAGGCAGGAACGGGGTACTGATTGGGGATGATCAGCCATGATCACATTGAGTGGCGGTGCTGGCTCGAAGGGCCGAATGGCCTACTCCTGCACCTATTGTCTATTGTCTATTGTCAGGATCGAACCCGGGTCTGTAAGGCAGTGTGAGGCAGCAACTCTACCACTGCGCCACCGTGCAGTCCCGATGGAACTCATCACATTGGTAGCGGTCTATCATTTATGTCACCTGTTCTGAGTTACAGCAAGAAACTCTGTTTTGCGTGCGAACCAGGCAAATCATACCAGACATGAGTGCGTACGCCAGTCTAAATGAGCAAAGTTAGGGAAGGAGTGTGACACCGCGGAGGAGTTGCTGCTTTACAGCGCCAGGGACCCTGGTTCGATCCTGACCACGGGGGTGCTGTCAGTACGGAGTTTGCACGTTCTCCCCGTGACCTCCAGGTTTTCTTCAGGTGCTCCGGTCTCCTCCCACACTCCAAAGACGTAGAAACATAGAAACATAGAAAATAGGTGGAGGAGGAGGCCATTCGGCCCTTCGAGCCAGCACCACCATTCATTGTGATCATGGCTGATCGTCCCCAATCAATAACCCGTGCCTGCCTTCTCCCCATATCCCTTGACTCCACCAGCCCCTAGAGCTCTATCTAACTCTCTCTTAAATCCATCCAGTGACTTGGCCTCCACTGCCCTCTGTGGCAGGGAATTCCACAAATTCACAACTCTCTGGGTGAAAACGTTTTTTCTCACCTCTGTCTTAAATGACCTCCCCTGGTAAGACGTGCAGGTTTGTAGGCTAATTGGCTCGGTATATCGTGAATTGTTTCCAGTGTTTGTAGGATAGCGTTCGTGTGGGGGGATCGCTGGTCAGTATGGACCCGCTGGGCTGAAGGGCTACAGTTTCCGCGCTGTATCTCTAAACAAAACCAAACTAAACTTCGGAGAAACTGCAGATTAAAAAAAGAGCAAGGGCCACAACGAGCTTGATTGGAAGATCGAGAATGATATTACGATTCAGTTTGAAGAAGGGTCTCGACCCGAAACGTCACCCGTTCCTTCGCTCCATAGATGCTGCCTCGCCCGCTGAGTTTCTCCAGCATTTTTGTCTACCTTAAGATTCTTTAGGAATTTTTTTGACTTTAGACTTTACTTTTGAGATATGGTGAGGGAGCAGGCCCTTCGGCCCACAGAGTCCGTGTCGACCAGCGATCCCCGCATACTGACACTATCCTACGCACCGGGGTAAACTTACAATTTTACCAAAGCCAATTAACCGACAAACCGGCACGTCTTTGGAGCGTGGGAGGAAACCGGAGCACCCGGAGAAAACCCACGGGGTCACAGGGAGAACGTACAAACTCCGTGCAGGCAGCACCCGTGGTCAGGATCGAACTCGGGTCTCTGGCGCTGCGAGGCAGGAACTCTACCGCTGCGCCAACATGCAGGCCACACACACAAAAAAACCCCAAGAAATTAGCAAGTTATAAAACTAAAATAAAAGAAATAGAAATAGCTGGAAATACACATTAGGTCAGTCAGCGTCTGACGATGTCAACTCTGTTTTTCTTCTATTATTACTACATGGCCTGCAGAGACAATAGACAATAGACAATAGACAATAGGTGCAGGAGTGGGCCATTCGGCCCTTCGAGCCAGCACCGCCATTCAATGTGATCATGGCTGATCGGCCCCAATCAGAACCCCATTCCTGCCCAGAGGAAACATAGAACATAAAACATGGTACAGCGCATAAACAGGCCGTTCGGCCCACAATGTGCTTGCTGGACATGATGCCAAGACCAACTCTTATCCATCTGTACATAATCCCTATCCTTCCACTCCCTGCACATCCTTGCGCCTATCATAAATCTCTCAAAGGCCTCCACCACTACCCTGGGCAGCGCTTTCCAGGCACCCACCACCTTCAGTGGAAATAAACTTGTCCAACTCCTTTAAACTTTGCCCCTCTCACCTTAAAACTGGGCCCTCTAGCATTTGTCTAAGAAGGAACTGCAGATGCTGGTTTACACCGAAGGTAGACACAAAATGCTGGAGTAACTCAGCGGGAGAGGCAGCATCTCTGGATAGAAGGAATGGGCGACATCTTGGGTCGAGACCCTTCTTCAGACTGATAGAAGGAATGGATGACAACAGGCAACAGACAATAGGTGCAGGAGTAGGCCATTCGGCCCTTCGAGCCAGCACCGCCATTCAATGTGATCACGGCTGATCATCCACAATCAGTACCCTTCTCTCCATATCCCTTAACCAATATGAGGAGGAGATGGAGGAACAGAGAGGTGGAGGAATTTCTTTGGTCAGAGGGCGGTGAATCTGTGGAATTCGTTGCCGCAGACGGCCGTGGTGACCAAGTCAATGGATATTTTTAAGGCAGAGATTGACAGATTCCTGATTAGTACAGGTGTCAGGAGTTATGGGGAGAAGGCAGGAGAACGGGGTTCAAATGGAAAGTCTGATCAGCCATGATTGAATGGCGGAGTAGACTTTAGTTTAATGTTAGTTTAGAGATACAGCGCGGAAACAGGCCCTTCGGCCCACCGGGTCCGCGCCGACCAGCGATCCCTGCATATGAACACTATCCTACACCCACTAGGGACAATGTTTACATTTACCAAGCCAATTAACCTACAAACATGCACGTCTTTGGAGTGTGGGAGGAAACCGAAGATCTCGGAGAAAACCCACGCAGGTCACGGGGAGAACGTGCAAATTCCGTACAGACAGACAGCGCCCGTGGTCGGGATCGAACCCGGGTCTCCGGCGCTGCATTCGCTACCATGCAGCAACTCTACCGCTGCGCCACCGTGACCGCCCTTTGATGGGCTGAACGGCCTCATTCTGCTCCGATCACCCATGAACCTCTGAACCTCCCACGGGAATCAAATTTATTAAAAAAATGAACAAATCACACCAGAAAATAAAAAAATTAAGGGTGTTTTCTCTTCCTTCCCGAAACTAGAAACTGAACCTGGACGATCTGAGCGACGGAAGAAGTATGTGTGAGCGGAAGAGTGTGAAGTCCATGGGATTGTCGCTGTCGGGGAGAAGTTCGGCCGTGGTGTCGCATGAGAATTCCAACATAGCGGTGTATGAGGTAAACAACGCTGCCCTCAACCTGCTGGGCAGGTTAAGAGTGTTAGTTGGTTAGGTTTGGATTAATGATTAAGAATAAGGGGAAGGTAGAGAATTCCGTGGCAGAGAATTCCACCGACTCACAACTCTCCAGGGTGAAGAGGTTTTTCCTCATCTCGGTCCTAAATGGCCTCCCCCTTATTCTTTAAGAAAGAACTGCAGATGCTGGAAAAATCGAAGGTAGACAAAAATGCTGGAGAAACTCAGCGGGTGAGGCAGCATCTATGGAGCGAAGGAAACAGCACCTCATATTTCGCTTGGGCAGTTTACACCCCAGCGGTATGAAAACTGACTTCTCTAATTTCAGGTAGTCCCTACTTTCTCCTCCCCTTCTCAGCTCTCCCTCAGCCCACTGTCTCCGCCTCTTCCTTTCTTCTTCCTGCCCCCTCCCCCCACCACCCTCACATCAGTCTGAAGAAGGGTCCCGACCCGAAACGTCACCTATTTCCTTCGCTCCATAGATGCTGCCTCACCCGCTGAGTTCCTCCAGCATTTATGTCTGCCTTCGGTTTTTCCAGAATCTGCAGTTCCTTCTTAAAGAATAAGGGGGAGGCCATTTAGGACCAAGATGAGGAAAAACCTCTTCACCCTAGAGAGTTGTGAGTCTGCCACGGAAGGCAGTGGAAGTCAATTCACTGGATGTTTTCAAGAGAGAGTAAGATTTAGCTCTTCGGGCTAATGGAATCAAGGGATATTGGGGAGAAAGCTTAATCCCAAAAGGAATTAAGGGATAACGGTTCAAAGGTTCAAAGGTCAGTTTGTTGTCACTGTACCAATTAAGGTGAAACTCGGATTACCATACAGCCATACTTAAAAAAAGCAACAAGACACTCAACTACACAAAAGTTAACATAAATATCCACCACAGCAGATTCCTCACTGTGATGGAAGTCTAATCTTAGACAATAGACAATAGACAATAGGTGCACGAGTAGGCCATTTGGCCCTTCGAGCCAGCACTGCCATTCAATGTGATCATGGCTGATCATCCAACTCAGTATCCTGTACCTGCCTTCTCTCCATACCCCGTGATCCCTTTAGACACAAGGACCACATCTAACTCCCTCTTAAATATAGCCAACGAACTGGCCTCAACTACCTTCTGAGAATTCCAGAGATTCACCACTCTCTGTGTGAAAAATGATTTTCTCATCTCGGTCCTAAAAGATTTCCCCCTTATCCTTAAACTGTGACCCCTTGTTCTGGACTTCCCCAACCTCGGGAACAATCTTCCTGCATCTAGCCTGTCCAACCCCTTAAGGATTTTGTAAGTTTCTATAAGATCCCCCCTCAATCTTCTAAATTCCAGCGAGTCACGTCGCACATCGACCCGGCTAACAGACATACTCGCACTTTAGTCTGTTTTACTGTTTTACTGTTCATTTTTATTATAAATCAAGTTTCTCGGGGTATCTAAATTTTATTGGTTGTTTAAGTTATGACATCGGATGGAAGCTGCATACCAAATCTCGTTGCACATATGTGCAATGACAATAAAAGATATTATTATTATTATTATTATTATTATTAAAGGGCGCTGACCACGTGACAAAGTACCCCCACGCCAGGTCCCCCACTGTCCATTCTTCTTCTCCCTCCCTCACGCCGGTCCCCCCCACGCCGGATCCTCCATCGTCCCTTCCCCCGGCAGCGGCGTCCTCACTTCCACGTGGCCCGTCCTCGTCCGTCGGTCGTCGCCATCGTCGACTGCCGCGCCGACCTCTCCGCTATCGCCGCCGGGTCCTCTCCGGACGCCTCCGTGGCGCGGACCCTGGTACCAATCGCGGGCTCAGGGGCTGATGGCCACGGGCTTCATCGGCCCGCGAGGCTCCAGCCCCGGCTCCTCCGGAAAGCGTCTGGCATCCCGGTCATTTGCTCCATCCACACTTCAGTTTGTCAGTTTAGTTTATTGCCACGTGTACCGAGGTACAGTGAAAAGCTTTTGTTGCTTGCTAACCAGTCAAGCGGAAAGACAATACATGATTCAAAGAAGGTTTGCTCGGCTAATACTCGGAATGGCAGCTTGAACGGGTTAGGCTTGAATCTGCTTTTAATCACAAAACATATTCTGCCTTAGGTTGGTGCAGGAAAGAACTGCAGATGCTGTGTTAAATCGAAGGTAGACACAAAATGCTGGCGTAACTCAGCGGGACAGGCAGCGTCTGTGGAGAGAAGGAATGGATGATGTTTCGGGTCGAGACCCTTCAGTCTGAAGAAAGGTGTTAACCCGAAACGTCACCCATTCCTTCTCTCCAGAGATGCTGCCTGTCCCGCTGAGTTACTCCGGCATTTTGTGTCTACCTTCTGTCTTAGGCTTAACCCACAGTAAGCTTGTTTTGCTTAATCTTCCAATATTAGTAATATTTTTAATTAATACTGCAAGCGCAACAGTGTGGTCAAAATCTAAATCCACTGTGGCATGTTTCTCTATTTATTTCGTTATTTTTGTTAGAAGCAAGTACATTAATGTGGTGCCTAGGTACCTGATGCATACAGACACGTTACAATTCTTGTCCAACTTCTTATTTTTAATTTAATAATAAAAGAGCAGTGCTACAAAGAAGAAAATAGAGAGTGTCGAGATAGACAAGAGAGTAGAAACGAGTAGCGAGAGAGACAGGAAGAAGAAAGAAGAAGCTAAGAAAATAAATTAAGAAAATAAATTAGGAGAGATCTACCTATTTAATATCTTTACCCATCCGTCTCCCGGTTCTGAACCATTTAATTTCTAAGGTTATGTTACGTTGCGCCTTATGCTTGTAAGAAGTCAATAACAGGAGACCAAATCTTTAAGAATTGGTCTACTTTGCCTAGTAGGAGGAATCTCATTTCTTCAAGATGTAGCGTTTCCGACATATTTGAAATCCACATTTTAAACGTTGGCGTGGATGCGTTTTTCCAAAATTTAAGTATATTTTTATGCTGTTATTAAACCATAATTAAAGAGAGCTTGTTGGAGCGTAGTTAGCTTGCATCCCTCTTCCATTGATCCAAAGAGAATCAATTCTGTATTGGGGTTCAATTTTGTGTTAAATAGTTTTGTAAAAGTTCTGAAGATTTCATTCCAAAATTTATGAAGTTTTGTACAGGAGACAAAGGAATGTGCTATAGTGGCATTTTGAGTTAGACGTTTGGAAATATTTTATTCAGTCTAGTTTTCGAGTAATATAATCTACGTAAAATTTTAAATTGAATTAAGTTATGCCTTACATTAATCGAACATTTATGTACATATAATAAGTTTTTTTCCCATCTGTCTTTCGGGATTTTCATCATACTGTGGAGAACCTGCGAAGTCTCCAGAGGTTTCCGTTCAGGTTTCCTAAGTGGGACAGGGGCGTAAGGCAGCAACTCTACCGCTGCGCCACCGTGCCACTCTGATGTGTGTAGTACTGTGGTCATGGCCCTGAGCATTTATCTGCTTTCTGCTGTTGCATTTGTCGAAATGTCCTGACGTTGATGATGAAATATTTATTTCCTAATCGACCAGGGGGACTGGGTCTGGCTGAAGAAACTAGACTCCAGAAGTAACCAAGAGGTACAGAAATCTACAACCAAGATACTGAGAAAGGTAAAACTGGGCTCCCATAAAGAGCCTTATGCCAATACAGAATATCACTTTAGTTCAATTTATGGGCCTGTCCCACTTACGCGACTTTTTTGGTGACTGCCGGCACCCGTCATAGGTCGTTGCAGGTGGCCGAAAATCTTCAACAAGTTGAAACTCCAGCGGCGACCAGGACTCTTTGGGCGACTACTCACGACCATACACGCTTCACCCCGCCACATGTCGCCTGTACGGCCGTGAGTAGTCTCTCTCCTCAGTCGCCCAAAGAGTCGTAGCGTCTTTCTGGTCGCCGCTGGAGTTTCAGCATGTTGAAAAGTCGTGTGAGTGGGACAGGCCCAGTAGATTTATAGCATTGAAACAGGCCCTTCGGCCCACTGAGTCCACGCCGACCAGCGATTACCAATTCACACTGGTTATAGAGTCATAGACAAAGAGTGATACAGTGTGGATACAGGCCCTTCGGCCCAACCTGCCCACACTGGCCAACATGTCTCAGCTACACTAGTCCCACCTGCCAGCATTTGGTCCACATCCCTCCAAACCTGTCCAATCCATGTACCTGTCTAACTGTTTCTTAAACGTTGGGATAGTCCCAGCCTCAACTACCTCCTCTGGCAGCTCGTTCCATACACCCACCTCCCTTTGTGTGAAATAGTTACCCCTCAGATTCCTATTCAATCTTTTTCCCTTCACCTTGAACCTATGTCCTCTGGTCCTCGATTCTCCTACTCTGGGTAAAAGACTCCATGCATCTACCCTTTCAAGCTTGACAATATCTTCCCTATAACATGGTGCCCAGATTCTATGTTATCCCACTTTCTCATCCACTCCCAACTCAAAAAGGACAATTTACCGGGGCCCATTAAACCTCCAAAAACAAACATGCCTCTGGGATGTGGGAGGAAACCGGAGCACCCGGAGAAAACCCACGTGGTCACATGGAAAACGTGCAAACTTCACACAGGCAGCACCCAAGGTCAGGATCGAACCCGGATCTCTGGCGCTAGGAACCAGCAATTCTCCCAGATATTATCATATAGTCACAGAGCCATACAGCATGGAAACAGGCCCTTCGGCCCATCTTGCCCATGCCAATAAAGATGCTTCTGCCTGCATTTGGCCCAAATCCCTCTAAATCTGTCCTATAGATGTACCTGTGATTGACACAAAAAGCTGGAGTAACTCAGCGGGACAGGCAGCATCTCTGGAGAGAAGGATTAGGTGACGTTTTGCGTCGAGACCCTTCTTCAGACTGAGAGTCAGGGGAAAGGGAAACGAGAGATATAGACGGTGATGTAGAGGGATACAGAACAAATGAATGGAATATATGCAAAAAACCAACGATGATAATGGAAACAGGCCACTGTGGTCTAGGTGAAAACGAGTTACAGACAATGAGTCTCAACAAGATGACTTTGAAATTAATAGAATGTCTTGGATGGGGAGGGACAGAGAGGGGATGCAAGGATTACTTGAAGTTAGAGAAATCAATATTCATTCCTTTCATTCATTTGTTCTGTATCTCTCTATTTCGCCATCTATATCTCTCGTTTACCTATCCCCTGACTATCGTTTTGAAGAAAGGTCTCGACCCGAAACGTCACCCATTCCTTGAGAAATGCTGCCTATCCCGCTGAGTTACTCGAGCTATTAGAAACATAGAAACATAGAAACATAGAAAATAGGTGCAGGAGGAGGCCATTCAGCCCTTCGAGCCAGCACTGCCATTCATTGTGATCATGGCTGATCGTCTTGTATCAATAACCCGTGCCTGCCTTCTCCCCATATCCCTTGACTCCACTAGCCCCTAGAGCTCTATCTCTCTTAAATCCATCCAGTGATTTGGTCTCCACTGCCCTCTGTGGCAGGGAATTCCATAAATTCACAACTCTCTGGGTGAAAACTTTTTTTCTCACCTAGTCTTAAATGACCTCCCCTTTATTCTAAAACTGTGGCCCCTGGTTCTGGACTCACCCAACATTGGGAACATTTTTCCTGCATCCAGCATGCCTCAATCACAAGGATGTCCTTCCTCAAATTAGGAGACCAAAACTGTACACAATACTCCAGGTGTGGTCTCACCGGAGCCCTGTACAACTGCAGAAGAACCTCTTTACTCCTGTACTGAAATCCTCTTGTTATGAAGGCCAACATTCCATTAGCTTTCTTCACTGTCTGCCAACTTTCAGTGACTGGTGTACAAGGACGCCCAGGTCTCGCTGTACCTCCCCCTTACCTAACCTAACCTATTTGTGTCTATCTTTGGTTTAAGATCATAAGGAATATAAGTAGAATTGGGCCATTCGGCCCATCAAGTCTGCTCCGTCAATCAACCATGGGTTGATCTATCTCTCCCTCCTAACCCCATTCTCCTGCCTTCTCCCCAGAACCTCTGACACTCTCAAACCAGCATCTGTGGTTCCTTCCTGCACGCTATCCACGTACCTGTCTTTAATTGCTAATTCCTAAACGTTGTTTCTCTCTCTCTCGCTCTTCGAAGATGAGAGACCTGAGGAATGAGAACGTGAACCCCTTCTTGGGCTTCCTGTGTGACCGTGGGGTGTTGGCCATCGCGACGGAGCACTGCTCCCGGGGAAGTCTGCATGACCTGCTCCGCAATGACGACGTCAAGCTGGACTGGATGTTCAAGTCTTCCCTTCTGTTGGATCTGATCAAGGTGATGCCTGGGCTCCTCGCTCGAGGGTGGGCCGTTTAGTTGAGAGACGCCTCCAGATCCACATCCTTCAAAGTCAAAGTCAATTGTATTCGTCACATTCACCCGAAGGGGCAGTGAAATGAATTTGCCAGCAGCGATACACTTAAAAAGGGAACACACAACACACAATAAGATTTAACACAAACATCCACCACAGCAATCCTCACTGGGGTGAAAGGCAACAAAGTTCAGTCAGTCCTCCTCCTTTGTTCACCCGTGTCGAGGCCATGAACCCTCCGTAGTCCCGCTACAGGCCCTCTCGTCGGGATGGTCCAAACTCGGGACGGTCGAACACACTCCGCAGCTTGGAGGTCCCGAATCGGCACTTTCCTACCGGAGACCACGGCTTCAGGATGTTACGTGCAATGCCCCTGTCCCACTTAGGAAACCTGAACGTAAACCTCTGGAGACTTTGCGCCCCACCCAAGGTTTCCGCGCGGTTCCCGGAGGTTTTTGTCCTCCGGCAACCACCTTCAACTAGCATCGCAACCGGCCCCGGCTAGGAAATTACCGATTTTTAAAACGGAAACCACTTTCGACCATTAGGGAGCCTGAGAAAAACCTCCGGGAACCGCACGGAAACCTTGGGTGGGGCGCAAAGTCTCCAGAGGTTTCCGTTCAGGTTTCCTAAGTGGGACAGGGGCATTACTCCACAGCGTTACATCTTTATTCACTACGTGCATCAGTTCAGGGAGGTCTCGTTCGGTTTGGTTTAGTTTAGAGATACACACAGCGTGGAACAGGCCCTCAGTCTGCGCCGAGCAGTGATCAGCCCACACACAGTGATCACCCTGCACACAGTAGGGACTATTTACTGAGGCCCTAGTAACCTACAAACCCGCACGTCTTGGGAACGTGGAAGTAAAGGGGAGCACCCGGAGCGAACCAGGAAACAGTGCCGCCACGTTTTTCTCTATAACATTCCTGTCCTGACCTTCATTGACCAGGGCCTCAACTAGAATGAGAAAATTAACCAGTTGGACAATAGACAATAGACAATAGGTGCTGGAGTAGGCCATTCGGCCCTTCAAGCCAGCACCGCCATTCAATGTGATCATGGCTGATCATCCCCAATCAGTACCCCGTTCCTGCCTTCTCCCCATATCCCCTGACTCCGCTATCTTTGTCTGTGGAATTCTCTGCCTCAGAGAGTGGTGGAGGCCGGTTCTCTGGATACTTTCAAGAGAGAGCTCTTAAAAATAGCGGAGTCAGGGGATATGGGGAGAAGGCAGGAACGGGGTACTGATTGGGGATGATCAGCCATGATCACATTGAATGGCGGTGCTGGCAAAAAGGGCCGCATGGCCAACTCCTGCACCTATTGTCTATTGTTTTTAAGAGCCCTATCTAGAGCCCGTTCCTGCCTTCTCCCCATATCCCCTGACTCCGCTATTTTTAAGAGCCCTATCTAACTCTCTCTTGAAAGTATCCAGAGAACCGGCCTCCACCGCCCTCTGAGGCAGAGAATTCCACAGACTCACAACTCTCTGTGTGAAAAAGTGTTTCCTCGTCTCCGTTCTGAATGGCTTACCCCTTATTCTTAAACTGTGGCCCCTGGTTCTGGACTCTTCCCCCAACATCGGGAACACGTTTCCTGCGTGTTGGTTTGTCACGGGTTTATTATTGCCAGGATGCAGTGAGGAAAGATGGTTGGACGGGCCGCCCAGCACTGCGCTTCAACGTTTAACGTCTCTCTGCCAGGGCATGAAATACCTTCACCATCGAGACTTCCCGCACGGACGGCTGAAGTCCCGGAACTGCGTGGTGGACGGGCGCTTTGTGCTGAAGGTGGTGGACTACGGCTACATCGATCTAATGGACGCGCAGAAGGTTCCTCACGAGGATCCAGCACCCGAAGGTACTGTGTACGAACCAAGTGTACAGGCCCGCTTGTTCTAACTGTTTACTCTAGTTTAGTTCAGAGACACAGCACGGCAGTCACGGTGGCGCAGCGGTAGAGTCGCTGCCTTACAGCAGAATGCAGCGCAGGAGACCCGGGTTCGATCCCGACTACGGCTGCTGTCTGTACGGAGTCTGTACGTTCTCCCCGTGACCTGCGTGGGTTTTCTCCGAGATCTTCGGTTTCCCCCAAGCCAATGTAGGTCATAGAAACATAGAAATTAGGTGCAGGAGCAGGCCATTCGGCCCTTCGAGCCTGCACCGCCATTCAATATGATCATGGCTGATCATCCAACTCAGTATCCTGTACCTGCCTTCTCTCCATACCCCCTGATCCCTTCAGCCACAAGGGCCACATCCAACTCCCTTGACATCCAACTCTATTGACATCCAACAGGTCAATAGACAATAGACAATAGGTGCAGGAGTAGGCCATTCGGCCCTTCGAGACAGCACCGCCATTCAATGCGATCATGGCTGATCATCCCCAATCAGTACCCCGTTCCTGCCTTCTACCCATATCCCCTGACTCTGCTATCTTTAACAACCCTATCTAGCTCTCTCTTGAAAGCATCCAGAGAACCGCCCTCCACCGCCTTCTGAGGCAGAGAATTCCACAGACTCACAACTCTCTGTGAGAAAAAGTGTTTCCTCGTCTCCGTTCCAAATGGCTTACCCTTATTCTTAAACTGTGTGTGGCCCCTGGTTCTGGACTCCCCCAACATCGGGAACATGTTTCCTGCCTCTAGCGTGTCCAAACACTTAACAATCTTGCTGTCTGTATGGAGTCTGTACGTTCTCCCCGTGACCTGCGTGGGTTTTCTCCGAGATCTTCGGTTTCCTCCAAGCCAATGTAGGTTAATTGGCCTGATAAAATGTAAAGCTTGTCCTGTATAAAAGTGTCCAACTTCCAGTGCTGAGTGATGCTCTGCATCTAGATCCAGATCCAGGAAACAGGACCTACCGCCCCAACCAGCGATCATGAGTCTTGGGAACAGAATTAAAACCATTCGGCCCATCAAATCTACTCCGCCATTCGATCATGGCGGAGTAGACTTGATGGGCCGAATGGCATCTTTCCCACCAAACTCCTTAAGAATAAGGAGTAAGCCATTTAAAACGGAGACGAGGAAACACTTTTTCTCACAGAGAGTTGTGAGTCCGTGGAATTCTCAGCCTCAGAGGGCGGTGGAGGCCGGTTCTCTGGATGCTTTCAAGAGAGAGCTAGATAGGGCCCTTAAAGATAGCGGAGTCAGGGGATATGGGGAGAAAGCAGGAACGGGGTACTGATTGGGGATGATCAGCCATGATCACATTGAATGGCGGTGCTGGATCGAAGGGCCAAATGGCCTACTCCTGCACCTATTGTCTATTGTCCATAGAAACCTGACCCGCTGAATTACTCCAGCATTTTATCTATCTTCAGTATGGAACGAGCTGCCAGAGGAGGCAGTTGAGGCTGGGACTATCCCAACATTTAAGAAACAGTTAGACAGGTACATGGATAGGACAGGTTTGGTGGGATATGGACCAAATGCGGGGCAGGTGGGGCTAGTGTAGCCGGGACATGATGGCCGGTGTGGGCAAGTTGGGCCGAAGGGCCTGTTTCCACACTGTATCACTCTATGACTCCAAAAAACAATCTATCCCATTCTTTTCTCTTCAGAGTTGTTTTGGACGGCTCCTGAGTTTCTGCGGGACCCTGAGCTATCGAGGAAAGCGACAATCAAAGGAGATACGTACAGCTTTGCAATCATCCTGCAGGAGGTCGTGGTCCGAGGGTCACCGTACTGTATGTCGGGTCTCAGTCCCGAAGGTGGGTGGCGTCCAGCATCCCTCCACAATCATAAGGACATAAGGAAGTATTCATATGGAGTATTGTGCACAGATTTGGTCTCCTAATTTGAGGAAGGACATCCTTGTGATTGAGGCAGTGCAGCGTAGGTTCACGAGATTGATCCCTGGGATGGCGGGACTGTCATATGAGGAAAGATTAAAAAGACTAGGCTTGTATTCACTGGAGTTTAGAAGGATGAGGGGGGATCTTATAGAAACATATAAAATATTAAAAGGACTGGACAAGCTAGATGCAGGAAAAATGCTCCCAATGTTGGGCGAGTCCAGAACCAGGGGCCACAGTCTTAGAATAAAGGGGTGGCCATTTAAGACTGAGGTGAGAAGAAACTTTTTCACCCAGAGAGTTGTGAAATTGTGGAATTCCCTGCCAGAGAGGGTGAAATCACTGGATGGATTTAAGAGAGAGTTAGATAGAGCTCTAGGGGCTAGTGGAGTCCAGGGATATGGGGAGAAGGCAGGCACGCGTTATTGATTTGGGATGATCAGCCATGATCACAATGAATGGTGGTGCTGGCTCGAAAGGCTGAATGGCCTCCTCCTGCTTCTATTTTCTATGGTTTTATGAATAGGAGTAGAATTAGGCCATTCGGCCCATCAAGTCTACTCCGCCATTCAATCATGGCTGAGATACCGCTCCCTCCTAACCCCATTCTCCTGCCTTCTCCCCATAACCTCTGACACCCATACTAATCAAGAATCTATCTATCGCTGCCTTAAAAAATATCCACTAACTAGACCTCCACAGCCATCTGTGGCAAAGAATTCCACAGATTCAGCACCCTCTGACTCAAGAAATTCCTCCTCATCTTCCTAAAAGAGCGCCCTTTAATTCTGAGGCTATGACCTCTAGTCCTAGACTCTCCCACTGTAAATGCTGGCCAAATTAGAGCCAAAATAAAGTAGAGGATTCATGCATTTACAAGGCCTGTTAGCCCTTTCTGTGTAAGAAGCCACAGGCTGCTAGCTTGTGCCAGAAGGTCTAGGTCCCAGATCAGTACATCAGATGAGGAAGGTCCAAGTATCTTTGCAATTGTTAGTATGTATGAAAATCTTGCAGAGAAACTCCGGGGTGTTGTGGATGCATGAGTTTGATTGGATTGCTGCAAAGGGATTGTAAATAATGTAAATAATGTTGCAAGACTGTTACCCTGCTGTTGATTGGCCAGAGTGCTAAGCCCTGGCAGAATTGTTTGTATTCCAGGGTAAATGTTGCATTATTCAGTTAAACTGACTTCCTTCCAGAAGCTTCTGTAAGAAACATTGTTTGGGACTCTTTGTAATTGGGATGGGGAACTGGCAATAATACTTTGATGTAATTGATATGTGTGATTGGTTTGTATGGGGAACCACCCCTATGTTGTTTGGCCCCTCAAGTTTAGTTGACCTATAAAAGGTAGCCCTCATTTGGATCGGTGTCGATCTTCTGGAAGGGCGCTTGGGACTGACTCCATGACCGTTTGGTAGTGCCTGCTGGCACGAGGCTGAAGGGCTTGGCCAGGCAGAGACAAGGATCGAACCCGTGGTGGTTTAGGTATCGTATAGGTGGATTTGTTGTTCCTGTGCTTGACTCAGTGTTTTATCTGAACTAGACTAAAGGGGGTAAGCTTTAGGAGCATACTTACACCACTAGTGGAAACATCCTCTCCACATCCACTCTATCCAGGCCTTTCACTATTTGGTAAGTTTCAATGAGGTTCCTCATCATCCTTCTAAACTCCAGTGAGTACAGACCCACAAACGCTCATCATACGTTAACCCATTTATTCCTGGGATCATTCTTGTAAACCTCCTCTGGATCCTCTCCAGAGCCAGCACATCCGTCCTCAGATATGGTGCTCACAATAGTCATCGTAGACCATTTCCCTTGAACCTCATCCCCTTTGATCTCTCGTTTTCACACTTTACACCTTAGGAAATACTTTTTCACCCAGAGTGTTGTGAATCTGTGGAATTCTCTGCCACAGAAGGCAGTGGAGGCCAATTCACTGGATGTTTTCAAGAGAGAGTTAGATTTAGCTCTTGGGGCTAACGGAATCAGGGGATATGGGAGAAAACAGGAACAGGGTACTGATTTTAGATGATCAGCCTTGATCCTATTGAATGGCGGTGCTGGCTCAAAGGTTTTTTTTTCTATGGTTCTATGCTTCTTACCCTCCTATATCTCTAAGTCTCCAGATGCTGAATCTGAAGAAGATACAAAACGTCACCCATTCCTTCTCTCCAGAGATGCAGCCTGTCCCTTATGAGTTACTCCAACATTTTGTGTCTTTCTTCGGTGTAAACCTGCATCTGCAGTTCCTTCCTTCACAACTCTTTGTGTGCTGGTCGCAGAGGTGGATCTGCAATCACACATTACAATCGCTCCGCTCTTTTAACTCTCTACTCTGACAGTGACATTTCTAATTTTCACATTATTCCCTTTATCAGGTACCCCGCACTAGCAATGTTACAAAATGTTGAGATTTAAAAAATTGTCTGCAATTTATCCCATCAGATAAAGCATAAAAATAACTTTAATTTGACACCTAATTCATTTTAATATCTTCAGTATTAAAAAAGTTATGGCCATTTTCATACTCGGAAATTAGCATCTTGTTCCCTATTGCTTTTCCATTGACTTAACTCAAAAGCTGTGAGCGAGGACATCTTTCTTAAAAATTAAGAGAACTGAAATACATTTTCAGTTATTATAGATTGAAGCATTCTGAAACAAATATGAAACAATCTTACTTGGATGACCTGAAATTAAAGCATATAATTAGTTAGTTACCCAATTGTAGCTAATTACAAAATTCAATTACTAGATCTAAACATCTATCCATTTCTTAAGACAAGGTTAACATTTTTAAAAAGCCTAAGTGTCCAAATAACATTCACACAAGAATTCACAATATAACATGATTTTAAAATCTCATTGTCATGCATTTATAGGCCAAATGGAAGGAATTTTGTGTTTAATTCCCGTAAATTAATGGCCATTTAAATCATCTTGCGAGTGGGATTTCGTGGAACGCGATCGACTGGAACGTTGCGGTTTGCATTGAATTTAAACCCCATATCAGCAGGAAAAATACTGCCGGTTCGTATGGGGCCTAAATCACCTTTTTGCAACGTGAAACTTTGATTTAAAGGCATCCTAAGAAGCAAGTTTATATGTACAAATAGACGACTTACCTTGCTTTGTCCCGTACGGGAGATCCGTTCCGTTATCGGCCTTGACGGCATTAGAAGCGGATTTTTATTTCACTCCAGCGCTGAAATTGTCCCGCGGTTTAAAAACGGCAGTCGGAACAATTCTTCAGCATTAGCTAGCAGCCCGAGAAAATACATCTTGGGACAGGCAGGGGAAAACCGCATTTTAACCCCGCCCCTCCACCCCCCCAAAGGCGCCAAAGTCGCGCACACGCCCAGTGGCAGAACTGCAGCGCCGCTGAGGGTAGGTTTTGTAACATACCTGCCTGTACACTGCGGACGGCTCGATTGTGATCATGTATTGTCTTTCCGCTGAATGGTTAGCGCGCAACAAAAGCTTTTCACTGTACCTCAGTACAGGTGACAATAAACTAAAGTAAACTATCTTTATTTGGACTTCACTGGACTTTAGCTTGTAGTAAAGGCTATTTCCTTTATCCTGTATCTGTCCTCTGTAGGCGGTTTGATTGTAATCTAGTTACTGACTTCATCGCATCCAACAAGAACCTTTTGTTACCTCTCCTTGGTACACGGGACAATGATAAACTAAACTAATAATGTTAAAGCTTTAGCATACTTAGGTGAGGTCACATTTGGAGTTTAAATTAGACAATAGACACTAGGTGCAGCAGTAGGCCATTCGGCCCTTCAAACCAGCACCGCCATTCAATGTGATCATGGCTGATCATCCCCAATCAGTACCCCGATCGTGCCGTCTCCCCATATCAATAGATAATCGGTGCAGGAGTAAGCCATTCGGCCCTTCAAGCCAGCACCACCATTCAATATGATCATGGCTGATCATCCCCAATCAGTATCCCATTCCTGCCTTCTTCCCATATCCCCTGACTCTGCTATCTTTAAGAGCCCGATCTAGCTCTCTCTTGAAAGTATCCAGAGAACCGGCCTCCACCGCCCTCTGAGGCAGAGAATTCCACAGACTCACAACTCTCTGTGAGAAAAAGTGTTTCCTCGTCTCCGTTGTAAATGGCTTACCCCTTATTCTTAAACTGTGCCCCTGGTTCTGGACTCCCCCAACATCGGGAACATGTTTCCTGCCTCTAGCGTGTCCAAACCCTTAATAATCTTATATGTTTCAATAAGATCCCCTCTCATCCTTCTAAACTCTAGAGTATACAAGCCCAGCCGCTCCATTCTCTCAGCATATGACAGTCCCGCCATCCCGAGAATTAACCTTGTAAACCTATGCAGCACTCCCTCAATAGCAAGTATGTCCTTCCTCAAATTAGGGGACCAAAACTGCACACAATACTCCAGGTGTGGTCTCACTAGGGCTCTGTACAACTGCCGAAGGACCTCTTTGTTCCTATACTCAACTCAGAGAAACAGTATGGAAACAGGCCCTTCGGCCCAACTCGACCATGCAGGCCAAGATACTCATCTAAGGTAGTTTCCCATTTGGAGCATTGAGTGTAAGAGTCAGGATGATACATTGAAGCTTTCTAAAACTTTGGTTAGTCCCACATTTGGAGTTCAGTTTAGTTTAGAGATACAGTATGGAAACAGGACCTCCAGCTCATCGAGTCCACACTGACGATAGACACAAAATGCTGGAGTAACTCAGCGCGACAGCCAGCATCTCTGGAGAGAAGGAATGGGTGTTGTTTCAGGTGAAGACCCTTCTTCAGAATGCAAGTTGCAGGAAAGTAAAACGAGAGATCTAGACGGTTATGTGGAGAGATAAAGAACAATGAATGAAAGATACGCAAAAAAGTATCGATGATAAAGGAAACAGGCCATTGTTCGCTGTTTGTTGGGTGAGAACGAGAAGCTGGTGCGACTTGGGTAGGGGAGGGGTGGAGAGAGAGGGAATGCCGCGGTTACGGGAAGTTACAGAAATCAATATTTAGACCATTGGGCTGTAAGTTGCCCAAGTCCACACCGACCACTGATCACCCGTTCACACTAGTTCTATGTTATCCCACTTTCTCATCCACTCCCTAAACATTGGGACCAGTTTGCAGAGGACCAGTTAAACCTACAAAACCCGCACGCTTTTGGGATATGGGGGGAATCCCAAGCACCTGAAGGGAACCCACGAGGTCACGAGGAGAAGGTGCAAATACCGTACAGACAGCACCCGTCGTCAGGATCCAACCCGAATCTCTGGCGCTGTGGGGCAGCAACTCTACCGACTGTAGCTCCGTGTCGCCCAAGCATTGCGTGCCGTTCTGGTCGTCCCATTGCAGGGAGGAGGTGGGGGCTCTGGGGAGGGTAGGGAAGAGGTTTACCAGGAGAGCATTTGTGTCCTTTTCAAAGGTTTACCTCTGTGACAATGACAAATCCTGTACCTCTTAAGGGCCTGTCCCACTTTGCGATTTTTTTCGGCGACTGGGAACGTCAGTGACTGACGCCCTAAGAACCGTCGACTTGTACGACACTCCGCGCGCCCATCACGTCACGCTACGACACTCCTCGTCACCCGTCTTCACAACACAAGAAGGTTACACCGAAGTATAATAATTACATTGGAAATGAACTTATCTACAATACATCTGAGGACCAATAACTTTTTAATGGATATGTCAATAGACAATAGGTGCGGGAGTAGGCCATTCGGCCCTTCAAGCCAGCACCGTCATTCAATGTGATCATGGCTGATCATCCCCAATCAGTGCTCCATTCCTACCTTCTCCCCATATCCCCTGACTCCGCTATCTTTAAGAGCCCTATCCAGCTCTCTCTTGAAAGCATCCAGAGAACATGCCTCCACCGCCCTCTGATGCAGAGAATTCCACAGACTCACAACTCTTTGTGAGAAAAAGTGTTTCCTCGTCTCCGTTCTAAATGGCTTACCACCTATTCTTAAACTGTGGCCCCCGGTTCTGGATTCCCCCAACATCGAGAACATGTTTCCTGCCTCTAGCGTGTCCAAACCCTGAATAATCTTATATGTTTCAATAAGATCCCCTCTCATCCATTCTAAGCCCAGTATACAAGCCCAGCCGCTCCATTCTCTCAGCATATGACAGTCCCGCCATCCCGGGAATTAACCTTGTAAACCTACGCTGCACTCCCTCAATAGCAAGAATGTCCTTCCTCAAATGAGGGGACCAAAACTGCACACGATGCTCCAGGTGTGGTCTCACTAGGGCCCTGTACAAATGCCGAAGGACCTCTTTGCTCCTATACTCGACTCCTCTTGTTATAAAGGCCAACATGCCATTCGCTTTCTTCACTGCCTGCTGTACCTGTATGCTTACTTTCATAGACTGATGAACAAGGACCCCCAGATCCCGCAGTACTTGATCCCTGATCCCTTTTCCCAACTTGACGCACAAGTCGGCGCTTTATATACCGGCGTCACCGGCGTCACCCGTAGGACAGCGCACGTCAGCGTGTGACAGGGCGCACGACACAATGAGACACTCAGATGTTGCCTGAAGATTTTGAACATTCCAAAATCCAGGGGCGACAGGGCGTGACACCCGCGATACCCCACGTCACGTCCCGTCCAGGCCGCGACAACCGCTTTTCAGGCTGTCGCCGAAAATGTCACCCACGTGGGACAGGCCTTTAGTCCTTCCTTCAAAACAAGTTCATACGTTCTAGGAGCAGAATTGGGCAATTCGGCTCATCAAATCTGTTCTGCCAATTGATCATGGCTGATCTATCTCTCCCTCTTAACCCCATTCTCCTGCATTCTCCCCATAACCCCTAACGCCCGTACTAATTAAGAATTTGTCAATGTCTAAAAATATCCATCGACTTGGGCTCCACAGCTGCCCGTGGCAATGAATTCCACAGATTCACCACCTTCTGACTAAAGAAATTCCTCCTCATTTTATTTCTAAAGGTACATCCTTTTATTCTGAGGCTGTGGCCCCTGGTCCTGGACTCTCCCACTAGTGGAAACATCCTCTCCACATCCAGGCCTTTCACGATTCGGTACGTTTCAATGAGGTCTCCCTTCATCCTTCTGAAACTCCAGCGGGTCCAGGCCCAGTGCCGACAAACGCTCACCGTATGTTAACCTTATCACCGCCGAAAAAATACCCATTGACTTGGCCTCCCACATTTTGGACCGGAATTTTTGAAATTCTCACAAAAGTATTTAAAATAAAACAGACTCCAAAAGCAGACTGGATTATCTTCAGGATATCGGAAGATAGCCCCGAATTAAATGTGTTTCAAAAAGAATCTATTTGAATATGGCTTAATAACTGGAAAAAAAGCTCATCCTAAAATTCTGGAAAAATACTCCTATACCAACAGTTAAAATGTGGATTTCAACTATGTTTGAAACACTACACTTGGAAGATATGAGACTCCTGGCAGGAAAATCAGACTGTTTCTATAAGACGTGGTCTGCATTTATAAATCTACTGCAAGGATAAGGTGCAAGAATACCTCAAAAAAGTACCGGCGTCGGGTCTTGGTAAAGGGGGAAGAAAAACTGTCGAGTTGGTAGATTCCTTTTGCGCGATGTTTATAATAAAGTAACTGGCTTTTCTTTTTTCCTTCTCTTTCTTACCCCTTTTTTTCTCCTCACCAGGGTCTATCTCTTCATCTCCTTTCACTAACCCTTCGCCCAAGGGTTCCCTTTCCCTCTGGCTCGCTTGTTCACTTTCACAACCCTTTTTCACTCTCTCTACTTTCTCTGTTGCTATTTCTTTCTTATTTCTTTTTTTCTAAAGCCTTAAAAAATTAAGGGGTACAATGATTGTAATACTATACATGGGATGTACACTGATGTACCTCTAATAAATAAAGATATTTAAAAAAAAAAATAAAAATTTTTTTTTAAAGACTTGGCCTCCCACAGCCGCCGATGGCTATGAACTTCACAGATTCACCGCCCTCTGTACTTGTCGTTTTCTCCTCAGAGATAATAAAGAAAGTGAAGAAGCCTCCCCCGATGTGTCGGCCCACGGTCTCCCCGGACCAGGCACCTCTGGAGTGTATCCAACTCATGAAGCAATGCTGGAGTGAGCTACCGGACAGGAGACCCACCTTCAACGAGATCTTTGATCGAGTGAGTAGCCGGGGGGGGGGGGCGGTGGAGTTACTGCCTCACAGCATCAGAGACCTGACTGCAGGTGCTGCCTGATGCTGAGGCCTCTAATCTCTCGCAGGCCCAGTGATCTTTATTGCAGCCACACTGAGTAATTTTACATTTATTGCCGGGTGCCATAGTAGAGTTATTCCTTCGTTTCGCCTGAGACGCGGGTTTGATCCCGACTGCTGGGTGCTGTCTATGCAGAGTCTGCACGTTCTCCACGTGACCACTTGGAGTTTCTCCGGGTGCTCCGGTTTCTTCGCACACTCCAAAGACGTGCGGGTTTGAGGGTTAATTGGCTTCTGTAAATTGTAAATAGTCCCTACTGTGTAGGATACTACTAGTGTACGGGTGATTGCTGGTTGGTACGGAATCAGTGGGCTGAAGGGCCTGTTTCCACACTGTACTAAAGTCTAAAGTGAAAGGAATCAGGGACTTGGATCTTTCGGAAATGAGGACAATAGACAATAGGTGCAGGAGTAGGCCATTCGGCTCTTCGAGCCAGCACCGCCATTCAATGTGAACATGGCTGATCATCCCCAATCTGTAACCAGTTCCTGCCTTCTCCCTATATCCCTTGACTCCGCTATTTTTAAGAGACCTATCTAGCTCTCTCTTAAAAGTATCCAGAGAACCTGCCTCCACCGCCCTCTGAGGCAGAGAATTCCACAGACTCACCACTCTCTGTGAGAAGAAGTGTTTTGTCGTCTCCGTTCTAAATGGCTTGCCCCTTATTCTTAAACTGTGTGGCCCCTGGTTCTGGACTCCCCCAACATCGGGAACATGTTTCCTGCCTCTAGCGTGTCTAGGAGTTGAACTGATTGGAAAGATACAGCATGGAAACAGGCCCTTCGGCCCACCGAGGCTATGCCGACCATCGATCACCCGTTCACACTAGTTCTATGTTATCGAACTTTTGCATCTACTTCCCTACACACCAGCGGGCGATTTACAGAGGGCCGATTAACCTACAAACCCGCGCATCTCTGGGATGTGGGGGGAAACCAGAGCACCCAAAGGAAACCCACGCGGTCACAAGGGAGATGGTACAAACTTCACACATAGACAGCACCTGAGGTCTAGATCAAACCTGGGTCTCTGGCACTATGAGGCCAGCAGCTCTTCCAGCTGTGTTACTCATTGAAGCGGGTATCGTTCGTGGAGGGAAATTTAAAATAAATTTTCAAGGCAAGTTCTTCACGCAGCGTGTGGTGGGGGCCTGGAACACGCCGCTAGGAGGAGTGGTGGAAGGAGATACGACGGTAATATATAAGAGGTATGTCGACATATACAAGAACAGACATGGAATTAAGAGACTTAGGCCAAGCATAGACAAACATGCAGTTACAGTTGGCACCGTGGTTAGCATTGGCAAAATAGGCCGAAGAGCCTGTTCCTGCCCTGTACTGCCACACGTTCAATGTAAACATGGGGACAATTCATTAGAATGAGTGTAGACGGGTACACAAGGAACTGCCGTTCACTGGTCGGCGGGGACTCGGTGGGACGAAGGGGCTGGTTTTCCGCGATGTATCTCCAAAGTCTAAACTCTGAACTTTGGGATGTCTTGAGGTTGTGCCGGTTGCTATAGGAATGTAACTTCTTTCCATTGCACCTCGGAGGAGGGGAGAGGCTAGTTTAGTTCAGTTCAGTTTAGCTCTGGAACCAGCCAGCGGAAAGACAATACCAGATTACAATCATACCATCCACTCTGTGCAGATACACGATGAAGGGAATAACTTGATTAACGTTTAGTGCAAGATAAAGCCAGTAAAATCAAAGATAGTCCGAGAGTCTCCGATAAGGTAGATGGCAGACCAGTACTGCTCTCTTGTTGTTGGTGTTGGCAGGGGCTAATGCATTCACCACTGTTTCGTCCCAGTTTAAAATCCTAAACAAAGGGAAGAAGACCAACATCATTGACTCCATGCTGCGGATGCTGGAGCAGTATTCCAGTAACCTGGAGGACTTGATCCGGGAGAGGACGGAAGAGCTGGAAGTGGAGAAACATAAGACGGAGAAGCTCCTGTCCCAGATGCTGCCGCCGTGAGTAGACTCCATCCACCCGTAGCTCGGAGGCAAGGCCTCCATTGACACAGAACATCATGGAAGGTAGACAAAAAATGCTGGAGGAACTCAGCGGGTGAGGCAGAGAAGGAATAGGCGGCGTTTCGGCCTATTTTTGACAAAAGCACTTTTTGTCTACCTTCGATTTTTCCAGCATCTGCAGTTCCTCCTCAAACAATAGAACATCATGGAGATGAGTTGAGCTAGTATCTTCCACACAGAATGGTGGGACCCTGGAACGTATTGCTGGAGGTGGTGGGCGTATCGATCCCTGCACACTAGCACTACCCTACACACACAAGGGACCACATTTACATTTATACCAAGCCAGGTAACCTGCAAACCCGCACGCCTTTGGAGTGTGGGAGGAAACCAAAGATGTCGGAGAAAACCCACGCGGGTCACGGGGAGAACGTGCAAACTCCGTAGAGACAGCGCCCGTGGTCAGGATCAAACCCGGGTCTCCGGCGCTGTAAGGCAGCAACTCTACCGCTGCGCCAACGTGCCACCTGCTCCAGCTTCTTGTGCCTATCTTTGGCAGGTACGATGGGAGTGTTTACAGCTACTGTTTATTGTCACGTGTACCGAGGTAGACAATAGACAATAGACAATAGGTGCAGGAGTAGGCCATTCGGCCCTTCGAGCCAGCACCGCCATTCAATGTGATCATGACTGATCATCCCCAATCAGTACCCCGTTCCTGCCTTCTCCCCATATCCCCTGACTCCACTATCTTTAAGAGCCCTATCTAGCTCTCTCTTGAAATATCCAGAGAACCGGCCTCCACCGCCCTCTGAGGCAGAGAATTCCACAGACTCGCCACTCTCTGTGAGAAAAGGTGTCTCCTCGGTGCAGTGAAAAGCTTTTTGTTGCGCGCTAACCAGTCAGCGGATAGACAATACATGATTACAATCGAGCCGTTCACAGTGTATAGATACATGATAAGGGAATAACGTTTAGTGCAAGGTAAAGCCAGCAAAGTTCGATCAAGGATCTTCCGAGGGTCATCAAAGAGGACGATAGCAGCTCAGCACTTCTCTCCGGTTGTGGTAGGATGATTCAGTTGCCTGATAACCGCTGGGAATAAACTGTCCCTGAATCAGGAGGCGTGCGTTTTCACACTGCCACCGTATGCTTTTATGAGGCTTCATGAAGGTTGTGGCTTTTGTGTACCAACAGATTCAATCAGTTTAACTACCTCCAATCCAGACCTAGGCTAACCGGCTTGGTTTAAATGTAAGTTGTCCCTGGTGCATGTAGGATAGAGTTAGTGTGCGGGGATCGCGGCCCCATACATCTCCCTTAAACGTTGCCCCACTCACCTTAAAGCCGTGTATAGTTGAGTTTATTTAGTTTAGTTTAGAGATATGGTGCGGAAATATGTCCTTCGGCCCACCGACTCTGCACTGACTATCGATTACCCCGTTCGCTAGTTCTATCCTACACACCAGAGACAATTGACAGAGGCCAATTGACCAATTAATCTACAAACCTGCACGTCTTTGGGGTCTGGGAGGAAACCGGAGCACTCAGAGGAAACACATGCGGTCACGGGGAGGACGTACAAACTCCACACAGACAGCACCCGCAGTCAGGATCGAACCTGGGTCTCTGGCGCAGTAAGGCAGCAACTCCACTGCTGGGCCACCGTGCCCCCTCTAACTTGGCATCAAGCCCGGCACAGACATTATGGGCCGAAGGGCCTGTTCCTGTGCTGCCTTGTGACAATGAACAAAGCTGAACACAAGAACGTGGGTTGGGGGGAGAAGGCAGGAGAATGGGGTATAGACAATAGACAATAGGTGCAGGAGTAGGCCATTCGGCCCTTCCAGCCACCACCGCCATTCTATGTGATCATGGCTGATCATCCCCAATCAGTACCCCGTTCCTGCCTTCTCCCCATATCCCCTGACTCCGCTATCTTTAAGAGCACTATCTAGGGTTGAGAGGGAAAGGTAGATCAGCCATGATTGAATGGCGGAGTAGACCTGATGGGCCGAATGGCCTAATGCTGTTCCTATAACTTATGAACATCTATGGAGGTAATTAACTTTCAGATCTTGCTTTTAGTTCGGTTTAGAGACACAGCGCGGAAACAGGCCCTTCGGCCCACCGGGTCCGCTCCGACCAGCGATCCCCGCACACTAACACTATCCTACACACACTAGGGACAAATTTTTACATTTAACCAAGCCAATTAACCTACAAACCTGCACGTCATTGGAGTGTGGGAGGAAACCGAAGCTCTCGGAGAAAACCCACGCAGGTCACGGGGAGTCAAGTCAAGTCAAGTCAATTCACTTTTATTTCTAGAGCACATTTAAAAAACAACTCTCGTTGGCCAAAGTGCTTTACATTGGTGGAGGTACTAACGTTATACAACACTGATTCATAGATTAAGTACACACATAAATACATACGTATAGCCCTCCCTCAGAGGACGTCAGGAAAGGCTTGAGAGTAAAGATGAGTTTTAAGTCTCGACTTAAAAGAGTTGATGGAGGGGGCAGTTCTGATGGGAAGAGGGATGCTGTTCCACAGTCTAGGAGCTGCAACCGCAAAAGGCGCGGTCGCCCCTGAGCTCATGCCTAGACCGCGGGATGTTCAGTAACCCCAAGTCGGCCGATCTGAGGGACCTGGAGGTGGTGTGGTGGGTGAGCAGACTTTTGATGTCGGTGGGGGCAAGCCCGTTAAGGGCTTTGTAGACATAAAGAAGGATCTTGAAATTTATTCGGAACCGCACAGGGAGCCAGTGGAGAGAGGCCAGGATCGGGGTGATGTGGTCCCTTTTTCGGGTGCCCGTCAGGAGTCTCGCTGCGGCGTTTTGGACCAGTTGCAGGCGGGACAGGGAAGATTGGCTGATGCCAGTGTAGAGGGTGTTGCAGTAATTCAGGCAGGAGGAGATAAATGTGTGGATGATCTTTTCGAGGTCATCAAACTGGAGGAATGGTTTTACTTTAGCTTTTACCACGGCAATGGTGACCTGTTTTTCCGGAGCTCCCGCGGCAACAGCTGCGTCCGCTGGACTTTGAGGGCGGCAGCTTCGGCAGCTTCGACCGCCCCGGGCCGCGGAGTTGAACCGGCCCTCTCGCGGAGCGCGGTTCACCCGCGGGGCTTATTTACATCACCCGGTGCGGTCACAACATCGGAGGCCTGGATCACCTCAGCGCAGAGGAAGAGGAAGAGGAAGAAGGGAAGAGACAAAGACTAGATATTTGCCTTCCACCACAGTGAGGAGGTGTCTGGTGAACTCACTGTGGTGGATGTTAAATATGTGTTTATTGTGTGTTTTGTTAGTTACTATATGTATGACTGCAGGCAACGAAATTTCGTTCAGACCGCAAGGCCTGAATGACAATAAAGTTTTCCAAGTTCCAAGTTCCAAGGCATTGATTTCAACGCTGAGTCAAATATCACGCCAGGGGTTTTGACGTGAGGTTTGAGTAGCGGGGTAAGGCTTCCAAGGCTGCCTGCTAGCGTTTTGATTGAGTCCGAACTCCGTACAGACAGCGCCCGTGGTCGGGATGGAACCCGGCCGGGGACCCCAGCGCCGCACTGGCTCTACCCCTGCGCCACCGTGGCCCGCCCGTGTAACTGCATCCTCGTGTGTCTCTCTTCAGGTCGGTGGCGGAAACCCTGAAGACAGGCGGCAACGTGGAGCCCGAGTATTTCGATGAGGTGACCATCTACTTCAGCGACATTGTGGGCTTCACCACCATATCAGCCATGAGTGAGCCCATCGAGGTCATTGATCTCTTGAACGACCTCTACACTTTGTTCGATGCTGTTTTAGGCAATCACGATGTATACAAGGTGAGGGTTTGCCGGAAGCACTCACGCCGTCGGTCTTTGCTGGACTAAAACCTCATTCCCTTCATTCTGTATCTGTACACTGTACGGTTGTAATCAGGTATACATAGTCTTTCTGCTGACTGCATGAGTGCCTCAATTAAATAACTTTTCACTGTACCTCGGTTCATGTGACAGTAAACTAAACTAAACTAAATTAAATTAAACTTAACTAAATTAATTGACAATAGGTGCAGGAGTAGGCCATTCGGCCCTTCGAGACAGCACCGCCATTCAATGTGATCATGGCTGATCATCCCCAATCAGTACCCCGTTCCTGCCTTCTCCCCATATCCCCTGACTCCGCTATCTTTAAGAGCCCTATCTATAGCTCTCTCTTGAAAGTATCCAAAGAACCGGCCTCCACCGCCCTCTGAGGCAGATAATTCCACAGACTCACAACTCTCTGTGACAAAAAAAGTGTTTCCTCGTCTCCGTTCTAAATGGCTTACCCCTTATTCTTAAGCAGTGGCCCCTGGTTCTGGACTCCCCCAACATCGGGACCATGTTTCCTGCCTCTACCGTGTCCAAACCCTTAATAATCTTATATGTTTCAATAAGATCCCCTCTCATCCTTCTAAACTCCAGAGTGTACAAGCCCAGCCGCTCCATTCTCTCAGCATATGACAGTCCCGCCATCCCGGGAATTAACCTTGTGAACCTACGCTGCACTCCCTCAAATAGCAAGAATGTCCTTCCTCAAATTAGGGGACCAAAACTGCACACAATGCTCCAGGTGTGGTCTCACTAGGGCCCTGTACAACTGCAGAAGGACCTAAATTAAACTCAACTACACAAAACTTAACTAGCATCTCCTCTCCTCAGAGGAGCATTAGAAAGACCTTGCATTCCTATAGCACCTAGCACAACCTCAAGACATCCCAAAATTTAGACTCGAGATACAGGGCGGAGGTAGGCCCTTCGTCCCGCTGAGTCCGTGCTGACCAGTGATCCCCCTTCACTAACACTATCCTGCACACACTAGGGATCATTCACAATTCATACGGAAGCCAATTAGCCTACAAACCTGTATGTCTTTGGAGTGTGGGAGGAAACCGGATTAGCCTGGGAAAACCCACGCGGGTCACGGGGAGAACGTACAAACTCTGTTCCGACAGCACCCGTAGTCGGGATCAAACTATGGTCTCTGGCGTTGTGAGGCAGCAACTCTACCGCTGCTCCACCTTGCCGCCTAAAGCTCTTCACAACTATTGGGTGCCTTGAAAATACAGTCAGAGGATCATACAGTGTGGAAACAAGCCCTTCAGTTCTCTGACCATCAAACACTCATCTAGAGGCTCAGATCAGCTGGAAGAGCTGCTGACATGCAGTGCCAGAGACCCGGGATCAATCCCGACCTTTGGTGTCTTAACTAAACTCACTTAAACTAAACTAACCTAAACTAAACTAAATTAAACTAAATTAAAATTAAATGAAATTCAAACTAAATTAAACTAAATTAAAATTAAACTAAATTAAACTAAACTAAATTAAACTAAATTAAACTAAATTAAACTAAATTAAACTAAACTAAAATTAACTAAATTAAACTAAATTAAACTAAATTAAACTAAACTAAATCTAAATTAAACTAAATTAAACTAAATTAAACTAAATTAAACTAAATTAAACTAAACTAAAACTAAATTAAACTAAATTAAAATTAAACTAAATTAAACTAAATTAAAATTAAACTAAATTAAACTAAATTAAACTAAACTAAAACTAAATTAAACTAAATTAAAGTAAATTAAACTAAACTAAACTAAACTAAACCTCTCCTCAGAGGAGCATTAGAAGTCTGAAGGAGGGTCTCGACCCGAAACATCACCTATCCCTTCTCTCCAGAGATGCTGCCTGTCCCGCTGAGTTACTCCAGCATTTTGCGTCTATCCTTCACTCAACTAAACCTTGCGGAACAATCGATTGTGTCCATCGTGCGGAAGTGACAATTGCTTCCATTTGATCCTTCAGGTTGAAACCATCGGCGATGCCTACATGGTGGCCTCGGGGCTGCCGCAGAGGAACGGCAACAAGCATGCTGCGGAGATCGCCAACATGTCCCTGCACCTCCTCAGCTCCGTGGGTTCCTTCAGAATGAGGCACATGCCCGAGGTCCCCATCAAGATACGGATCGGGATACATTCAGGTGAGACCACTCCCCCCCCCCCCCCCCCCCCCCGTCCCGTCCCGTACCTCAGGCAAATGTTTTCTAGTTCTAGTTGTGGAGACACAACGCGGAAACAGGCCCTTCGGTCCACCGGGCCCACACACTAACACTATCCTACACACACTAGGGACAATTTTTACATTATCCAAACCAATTAACCTGCAAACCTGCATGTCTTCGGAGTGTGGGAGGAAAACCGAAGATCTCGGAGAAAAACCCACGCAGGTCACGGGGAGAACGTGCAAACTCCGCACAGACAGCACCCGTAGTCAGGGATCGAACCCTGGTCTCCGGCGCTGCATTCGCTGTAAGGCAGCAACTCTACCGCTGTGCCACTGTGACCGTGTTCCGCTTTGCTGTGTTGGAAGCTGAGAGTCAAAGGACAAATGATAGACACAAAATGCTGGAGTAACTCAGCGGGGCAGGCAGCTTCTCTGGAGAGAAGGAATGGGTGACGTGACAGGTCGACACTCTTCTTCAGACTGATGTCAAGGGAGAGGGAGATACATAGATAAGGAAGTGTTAAACGGGACAAAGGGCTCAGTTGGCCAGGTGGGCTGAGGAATGGTTGACGGAATTTAATACAGAGAAATGTGAGGTGATGCATTTTGGGAGCATTAACATGGGCAGACCCTACACAGTGAATGGTAGGGCCCTGGGGGGTGTTGTAGAGCAGAGGGATCTAAGAGTGCAGGTACATAGTCCCTCAAAAGTGGCAACACAGATAGATAGGCTGGCCATAAATGCTTAGACAATAGACAATAGGTGCAGGTGTAGGGCATTCGGCCCTTCGAGCCAGCACCGCCATTCAATGTGATCATGGCTGATCATCCCCAATCAGTACCCCGTTCCTCCCTTCTCCCCATATCCCCTGACTCTGCTATTTTTAAGACCCCTATCCAGCTCTCTCTTGAAAGCATCCAGAGAACCGTCCTCCACCGCCTTCTGAGGCAGAGATAATCCACAGACTCATAACTCTCTGGGTGAAAAAGTTTTTCCTCATCTCCTTTCTAACTGCAGGGAGTAGGAAGATTGTTCCCGATGTTGGGGAAGTCCAGGACAAGGGGTCACAGTTTAAGGATAAGGGGGAAGTCTTTTAGGACCGAGATGAGAAAAACATTTTTCACACAGAGAGTGGTGAATCTGTGGAATTCTCTGCCACAGAAGGTAGTTGGGGCCAGTTCATTGGCTATATTTAAGCGGGAGTTAGATGTGGCCCTTGTGGCTAAAGGGATCAGGGGGTATGGAGAGAAGGCAGGTACAGGATACTGAGTTGGATGATCAGCCATGATCACATTGAATGGCAGTGCAGGCTCGAAGGGCCGAATGGCCTACCCCTGCAACTATTTTCTATGTTTAAATGGCTGACCCCTTATTCCTAAACTGTGGCCCCTGGTTCTGGACTCCCCACAACATTGGGAACATGTTTCCTGCCTCTAGCGTGTCCAATCCCTTAATAATGTTTATATGTTTCAATAAGATCCCCTCTCATTCTTTTGGCATATTGGCCTTCATCAGTCAGATCATCGTGTGCAGAAGTCATATACAGTGGCACGATCTGCCTGGATAGGACCCAATGCAAAGTTTCTCACCGTAACCCTGCACAACGGTTCAATGGTTCGTTATGGTCACATGTACATAGGTACAGTGAAAGTCTTCTTTGCATACAGTTTACTTTAGTTAATTTTAGTTTAATGCAGATTAGTTTAGAGATACAGTGTGGAAACAGGCCCTTCGGCCCACAGAGTCCACACCGACCAGTGATCCCCATACACCATGCACTAAAGCTGTCCGACAAACTAGGGACAATTTACAATCTAAAAACAAAGCCCCAGATTTGACCCCGACTACGGGTGCTGTCTGTACGGAGTTTGTACGTTCTCCCCCTGACCTACGTGGGTTTTCTCTGGGATCTCCGGTTTCCTCTCAAACTCCAAAGATGTACAGGTTTGCAGGTTAATTGGCTTTGGTTCAAAAAAAATTGTAAATTGTCCTTAGTGTGTGTGTGTGTAGGATAGATAGTGTTAGTGTGCGGGGATCGCTGGTCAGCTCGGACACGGTGGACTGAAGAGCCTGCTTCCACGCTGTATCTCTAAACTAAACTAAACTAAGGAGAGACACAAAGCGCTGGAGTAAAGGGCCTGTCCTACCAGCATCCGACTCCATGCGGTGAGCGCGATCAAACCGGCAGCGGGGGCCGCGCAGAGGTGGGGTGAGTGGCGCAACGCGGTGCAAAGTGAGGCGAACTCGGAGCGAAGTCTTAAAGGTAAGTTCGCCAGGACAGAGAGGACACACAGAGAGGGGCACAGAGGCACCTACAGAGCGGGTCACGGAGGCACACACAGAGAGGGGCACAGAGGCACACACAGAGCGGGTCACGGAGGCACCTACAGAGAGGGTCACGGAGGCACGACGTCGAGGCGGTGTGTAATGTGTCGAGGCGACTGCGAGCCGACAAGCCGTTGCCGTGCGGAATTTTTGAACATGGTCAGTTTTTCGGAGCCCCGCGCGATGTCGGGACGAACTCCGCACAATTCCGCACGGCTCCGGCGATCGAAGTGGGACCGGCCCCGCGACGCTGGACGGCTCAAGCGACCACGTTAGGTCGCGCTCATCGCATGGAGTTGCACGCTGCTGGGACAGGCCCTTAACTCAGCGGGTCAGGCAGCATCTCTGGAGAGAAGGAATGGGTGCCCTTTCGGGTGGAGGCCCTTCTTGAGAGTCAAACTTCAAACTAATGGGCCTGTCCCACTTAGACAACTCTTTAGGCGGCTGCCAGGGATTAATTTTAATGGAATTCACCTACGACAACACCTGGCGACAGCCTACGACAACACCTGGCGACAGCCTACGACAACACCTGGCGACAGCCTACGACAACACCTGGCGGCAGCCTACGACAACACCTGGCGACAGCCTACGACAACACCTGGCGACAGCCTACGACAACACCTGGCGACAGCCTACGACAACAGAAATTGTCGCCACTGTGGCCGATGATTTTTCAACATGTTGAATATTTTGCTGCTGTCGGCTGCAGTCACCCAAAAAATCGCCTATTAGCCCTGTCCCACGGTGCGAGTTCATTCAAGAGCTCTCCCGAGTTTAATAAAAAATCAAACTCGTGGTAAGCACGGAGGATGAACGTAGCGGGTACGTCAGAGCTCGGGGACGTTGCTTAGCGGTTCGTAACGCTAACGGCAGGTACTCGGGAAGACTCGCTAATGGCAGGTAAGCACGGGAAGACTCGTGAAGATTTTTCAACATGTTGAAAAATGTCCACGAGAGCCCCGAGCGCCAACAAGTGGCCATTACCGTAAATCTCCGAGTTCGAATCAGGGCAAACTCGGGAGAACTCTTGGAATGAACTCGTACCGTGGGACAGGGGTTTAAGTGAGACAGGCCCATAAAGCTACATTGTGCGGTGGTTCTGATGGATGTTTTCATTCTCTTGTCCTTCTCCTCCCCCAGGGCCGTGCGTGGCCGGCGTCGTGGGTCTGACGATGCCACGGTACTGCCTCTTCGGAGACACAATCAACACCGCCTCGCGTATGGAATCCACAGGTTTGCGTGAGTATCATCCGATCAGAAGTGACGGGGGCAGAATTCGGCCATTCGACCCTTCAGGTACGGGTGGCACAGCGGCAGAGTTGCTGCCTTACGAGCGCTTGCAGCGTCGGAGACCCGGGTTCGATCCCGACCACGGGCGCCGTCTGTAGCGAGTTTCTACGTTCTCCACGTGACCTGCTCCGAGTTCTTCTCCGGGATCTTCGGTTTCCTCCCACACTCCAAAGACGTGCGGGTTTGCAGGTTAATTGGCTTGGCATGTGTAAAAATTGTCCCCGGTGTGTGTAGGCCAGTGTTAATATAGGGGGGGATCGCTGGTCGGCGCGGGCCCACCAAGGGTCTTGATCCGCGCTGTATCGCTAATCTAATCTAATCTAATCATCTAAAAGGTCTACTCTGCCATTCAATCATGGCTGATCTATCTCTCATCAGAACGGAGGTAAAATGAGTATGATTCACATCAGAGAGCGACTGTATGCTGCATCGACCAATGTCATCATCGAGAAATGGTCAACCATAGAACAGAGGAAACCAGAAAGCACAGTTACTTTCTTCAGGTTTAGGGTTTAACTGTATTTAGGGTTTAAGATACAGTGTAAAGATTTGTTCTGCTTGCGATCCAAACAGGTCAGATATTTCAAACATGAATAGAATCCCTGTCTGAAGAAGTTTTCCATAACGTCATGTCATAAGTGATAGGAGCAGAATTAGTGCCATTCGGCCCATCAAGTCTACTCAGCCATTCAGTCATGGCTGATCTATCTCTCCTTCCCAACCCCATTCTCATGACTTTAGTTTAGTGTAGACGTACAGCGCGGAAACAGGCCCTTCGGCCCACCGGGTCCGCGCCGACCAGCGATCCCCGCACATTAACACTATCCTACACCCACTAGGGACATTTTTTTTACGTTTACCAAGCCAATTAACCTACAAACCTGTACGTCTTTGGAGTGCGGGAGGAAACCGAAGATCTCGGAGAAAACCCACGCAGGTCACGGGGAGAACGTACAAACTCCGTACAGACAGCACCTGTAGTCAGGATCGAACCAGGGTCCCCAGCGCTGCATTCGCTGTAAGGCAGCAAATCTGCCTTGTCTGCACTGACTTGGCCTCCACAGCCTTCAGTGGCAAAGAATTCCACAGAATTCCACCCTCTGGCTAAAGAAATTCCTCCTCTTCTCCTTCCCAAAAGAAGGTCCTTTAATTCTGAGGCTGTGACCTCTAGTCCCTGACTCTCCCACCAGTGGAAACATCACATCCACATCCACTCTATCCAGGCCTTTCACTTTTCCCAATGTTTCCCAATGAGGATGCCCCTCATTCTTCTAAACTCCAGCGAGTACAGGCCCAGTGTCATCAAACGCTCCGTATGCCAGTGCCCTATCAGTGGGTTGGAATAACAGGACCACCTCCCAAAAATATCCCAGTGTCAGGAAAGTGGGAAGCCAGGCTCTTTATGTTCTTTGGACACAAGAGATGGATAGACATAGATCGGGTAGAAATTAGACTTTAGGCTCTAGGGATACAGCGTGGAAACAGGCCCTTCGGCCTACTGAGCCACGCCGACCAGCGATCACCCGTACACTGGCACTATCCTACACGCCAGGGACAATTTACAATCTCCCCCTGTCCCACTTATGAAACCTGAACGGAAACCTCTGGAGACTTTGCGCCCCACCCATGGTTTCCGTGCGGTTCCTGGAGGTTCCCAGATGTTCCCGGAGGTTTTTGTCAACCTGCCTAATGGTGGAAAGTGGTTTCTGTTTTAAAAATCGGTAATGTTTTAGTCAAAGCCGGTTGCGATGATAGTTGAAGGTGGTTGCCGGAGGACAAAAAAGTCCGGGAACCTCCGGGAACCGCACAGAAACCTTGGGTGGGGAGCAAAGTCTCCAGAGGTTTCCGTTCAGGTTTCCTAAGTGGGACAGGGGCATTATTACTGAATCCACATCCACTCTGTCCAGGCCTTTCACTATTCGGTAAGTTTAAATGAGGTTCCCCTACCCCCCTCATCCTGCTAAACTCCAGCTGAGTACAGGCCCAGTGCAGTCAAACGTTCATCGTATGTTTAACCCAGTCATTCCCGGTATCATTCAAGTAAACCTCCTCTGGACCCTCTCTTTCTTCAGATATGGGGCCCGACACTGCTTACAATACTCCAAATGTGGCCTTATAAAGCCTCAGAATTCCTACAAATCTGTGCGTCTTTGGAGTGTGGGAGGAAACCGGTGAACCAGGAGAAAACCCAGGCGGTGTCGGGGAGGAGCGTACAAACTCCGTACGGACAGCACCCGTAGTCAGGACGGAACCGCGGTCTCTGGCGGCGTGAGGCAGCGACTCTGCCCCCGCGCCACCCGGCCGCCCTGTGTTGTTGTTATTGCCACGTGTTCCTTCGCAGTGACCGCCACCAACACTGTGCTGTTTCTGTCTTTGCAGCTTATCGGATACACGTCAACCAGAGCACTGTGCAAATTCTCCGCAGCCTGAACAGGGGGTATAAAATACAGGTCCGCGGAATGACAGAGTTAAAGGTGAGGAAGGGAATGTTGAGGCTCCGTGAGGCCGGGAAGGCCGCATTCGCAGTATCGTGAGCAATTTTGGGCCCCATATCTGGCAATAGACAATAGGTGCAGGAGCAGGCCATTCGGCCCTTCGAGCCAGCACCGCCATTCAAGGTGATCATGGCTGATCATCCCCAATCAGTATCCCCGTTCCTGCCATCTCCCCGTATCCCCTGACTCCGCTATCTTTAAGAGCCCTATCTAGCTCTCTCTTGAACCGTCTGAGGCAGAGAATTCCACAGACTCACAATTCTCTGTGTGAAAAAATGTTTCCGCATCTCCATTCTAAATGGCTTTCCCCTTATTCTTAAACTCTGGCCCCCTGGTTCTGGACTCCCCCAACATCGGGAACATGTTTCCTGCCTCTAGTGTGTCCAAACCCTTAATAATCTTACATGTTTCAATAAGATCCCCTCTCATCCTTCTAAATTCCAGAGTGTACAAACCCAGCCGCTCCATTCTCTCAGCATCTGAGGAGGGGTATGCTGGCTCTGGAGAGGGGGTCCAGGTGCGTCTAGGTGAATGATCCCAGGAACGAGTGGGTTAGCATATGATCAGCGTTTGACGGCGCTGGGCCTGTACTCGCTGGAGTTTAGAAGGATGAGGGGAAACCTCATTGAAACTTACAGAATAGTGAAAGGCCTGGGTAGAGTTGATGTGGAGAGGATGTTTCCACTAGTGGGAGAGTCTAGGACAAGAGGCCACAGCCTCAGAATAGAAGGACTAACCTTCAGAAAGGAGATGAGGAAGAATTTATTTCATCAGGGGGTGGTGAATCTGTGGAGTTTTTTGCCACAGAAGGCTGCGGAGGCCAAGTCAATGGATGTTTTTAATGTGGAGATTGATTAATGTGTCAGGGGTTATGCGGAGAAGGCAGGAGAATGGGGTTGAGAGGGAAAGATAGATCAAACATGATTGAATGTCGGTGTAGATTTGATGGCCCTAACGGGTGATCGATGGTCGGTGTGGACTTGGAGGGACAAAGTGCCTGTTTCCATGCATATTTTTCTAAACTCTAAACCCATGATAATCAATTCTTCCCTTCCCTCCCGCTCCACCCCTTCCCCGGGCACTTTCCCTTGCAACCGCAAGAGATGCTACACTTGTCCCTTCACCTCCCCCCTCCACTCCTTTCAGGGACCCAAGCAGTCCTTCCAGGTCCGACAGAGGTCCACCTGCACCTCCTCCAACCTCATCTACTGCATCCGCTGCTCTAGATGCCAGATGATCTATATCGGTGAGACCAAGCGGAGGCTTGGCGATCGTTTCGCCGAACACCTCCGCTCGGTCCGCAATAACCAACCCGACCTCCTGGTGGCTCAGCACTTCAACTCCCCCTCCCATTCCGCATCCGACCTCTCTGTCCTGGGCCTCCTCCACGGCCAGAGTGAGCAACACCACAAATTGTATTCTCATATTTCGCTTGGGGAGTCTGCATCCTCTTAGCATGAACATTGAATTCTCTCAATTCTGTTAACTCTTGCTGTCTCCTCCCCTTCCCACCTCTCCCTCAGCCCTCGGGCTCCTCCTCTTCCTTTTTCCTTTCTTCCCCCCCGCCTCCTCCCACCCCCCATCAGTCTGAAGAAGGGTTTTGGCCCGAAACGTTGCCTATCTCCCTTGCTCCATAGATGCTGCTGCTCCCGCTGAGCTTCTCCAGCATTTTGTGTCCCCTCGATAATAATCAAGGTTGCTTTATCATTGATGGTGTGGAAACAGGCCCTTTGGCCCAACTTGCCCACACTGGCCAACATGTCCCACCTGCCTGCATTTGGCCAATATCCCTCGAAACCTGTTCTATCCACATACTTGTCTAAACGTTTCAACTTTGGGATAGTCCCAGCCTCGACTACCTCCTCTAGCAGCTTGTTCCATACACCCACCACCCTTTGTGTGGAAATGTTACCCCTCGGATTCCTATTCAATCTTTTCCCCTTCACCTTGAACCCATGTCCTCTGGTCCACAATTTACCCTACTCTGGGCAAGGGACTCTGTGCATCTACCCGATCTATTCCTCTCATGATTTTGTACACCGCTATAAGATCACCCTCATCCTCCTGCGCTCCAAGGGATAGAGACCCAGCCTACTCAACCTCTCCCTATAGCTCACGCTATAGCCCTGGCAACATCCTCGTAAATCTTTTCTGAACCCTTTCAAGCTTGACAATATCTTTCCTATAACATCCCCCCTCACCTTAAAACAATGTCCTCTCTGGAAACAGGAAGGGGGAAAAACGTTATATAAAATTAAATCAGATACGGGAGAAATATTAACACTACCCAAGGATATTAATGATAGATTCTCTCAATACTATCAAACACTTTATTCAACCAAAACGGCAGGGGGTTCTGTAGGAATGGAATTATTCTTACAGAATTGTAACCTTACTGGTTTAGATTTGAAAGAGAGGGAATTATTAGGGGCCGAAATATCAGTAAAAGATATTGAGGAATCTATTAATTCTTTAAAAAATGGAAAGGCCGCTGGACCAGATGGTTTAAATAGTGAATTTTATAAAAAATTTCATGACTTGATCTCGCCACGCCTACAGACATTATATACTCAAGCATTCATGCAACAGAAACTCCCAGAAACTTTAAATGAATCAACTATAATACTTCTTCCAAAAACGGATAAGGACCTTGAAGATCCAGGTTCATATAGAGCAATTGCTCTATTAAACATCGATCAGAAAATTTTAGCCAGAATTTTAGCACACAGATTAAGCTTAGTAATTTATAAATTAATACACCCCGATCAAACTGGCTTTATTCCAAAACGTTATTCATATTATAATCTGAGACGATTATTCAACATTATATACTCAAATTGAATAGCTAATGAAGACTTAGCGTTCATCTCGCTAGACGCTGAGAAAGCATTCGATCAAATTGAATGGCCCTATTTATTTTCGGTGATGGAAAAATTTCAATTAGGTGAGAAGTTTTGTACATGGGTTAAGCTTTTATATACCAATCCAACAGCCAGAATAATGACAAATCAAATGTTATCAAAAACATTGATTTATCTAAAGGTTGTAGACAAGAGTGCCCGTTATCACTGTTACCATTCGCCTTTGTTATAGAACCACTAGCAGAAAGAATTCGGGCTCATCCAGAAATATATGGGTATAATACTAAAAATACAGTTAATAAAATGTCTCTATATGCAGATGATGTATTACTATATATTACAAATCCAGAAATTAGTATCACTAACCTGTTAAATCTTGTAACTCAATTTGGTTTATTCTCGGGATAAGAATCAACTGGAAGAAGAGTGAGATTATGCCAATAATGGAACCTAATTTATATATATTGCAACAATCACCTTTTAAAATAGTGAATGAAAAAATTAAATACTTAGGAATCTATGTGACCAAGAAATATACTTCTTTATTTAAATCAAATTTCGTGCCTTTACTTAATAAATTGCATAAGAATATTCAATATTGGAAAACGCTTCCTATTTCAATGCTCGGTAAAATTAATGCAATTAAAATGATTTTCCTTCCTCAACTTCTATACCTCTTCCAATCAATTCCAATAAATTCCAATATACCTCCCTAAAAATGTATTTTTAAAAAAATGATTCTATTGTAACAAGTTTTATTTGGAATTATAAGAATCACAGAATAAGTAAAAAACACATGTAAATGGGAGGATTAGTCTTACCAAATTTCTTATTTTATTTCTGGGCAGTCAATGTCAAAAACTTAAATTTCTGGTTGGAAGATATGGATCAACAACCAGACTGGTTAAAGATGGAAAAGGAGGATTGTCTGCCATTTGAAATTGGTCCGATTTTCCTATCCCCTACATAATTGAATAAAAAGATCTATAGTGAAAGTCCAATAATACATAGCGGTATTCGAATTTGGAAACAAATAAAAAAGACATTAAAATTGGATAATTTATCACTTTCGCTCCCTATTGCAAATAACCCTTCATTTAAGCCTTCGGTATTGGATAAAGGCTTTACACAATGGAAAAACTATGGAATTAAAAAGATGGGACATCTTTATAGAAAAGGTGTGTTCCTCTCGTTTCTGGAGGTATAACAGAATTATGGATTACATTCAAATAAATGTTTTTTACATATTTACAATTGAAAGATTATGTTAAATCACATACACAAGAATACAGAATTAGAGAGCCAGAGATTCCAGATGAATGTTTGAATAAACATCCCAACACAGTCAAATTAATATCATATATTTATAATATTCTGTTAGATAGCGAGAATCCGTTGACGGAATCACATAGACAAGCATGGGAAAATGAATTAGTTCAACCCATAACAAAAGATATTTGGGATGAAAGCCTACAACATATACATCAATGTTCGTTAAACGCCAGACATTCTTTAATACAATTTAAAATATTACACAGATTGCATTATTCTAAAACAAAAATTAAATAGAAATTTTTCCTAATATCTCTCCTATCTGCGATAAATGTCAATACTCTGAGGCTAATTTAACCCATACCTTTGTAAATTGCATAAAAATTAAAACATTTTGGGTGGCTATTTTTAAAATTATTTCCGTAGTGGTTAATATTCAACTGGATCCCGATCCTAAATGAATAATATTGAGCATATCTGAACAATACCTAAAACTGACAATAAACCAAAGAAATTTCCTGGATTATAGTATAATAACTGGGAAAAAACTAATATTAAAATTTTGGAAAAACCCTGCATCCCCTACAATTAAAATGTGGATTATGGAGATGTCGGAGACCTTAAATCTGGAAAAAATTTGATTTGTCTTAATTGACAAACCAGAATTATTTATTAGAATATGGTCGCCGTTCATAGATTATTTGAAGGGGTAGAATGGGCCAGCGCTGAGGCTCGACGGAAGCTTGAACCCAGGACTAGACGAATAGTTTTGTTTTCTTACCTATGGACCTATCTCCTAAGTTGTATTATGGATAGTTTATTTTATGTTTCTAAGTTTTTTTTTCTTTTTCTTTATTTTTTCTATCTATTAAAAAAAATAATAATAATTAGAGTCAATGTTAATATATAACCGGTAAATTTAGACTCCTGCTACATTGGTAGTGGAGTCCTTGGAATCCTGAATATTTAATATGTAACCATTTAACAAGGTTTGTAATGGTTTGGACTAGGATATGTACATGCCTCTAATAAAAGTTAACTATTAAAAAAAACAATGTCCTCTGGTTCTCAATTCCCCTACTTGAGTTTAGAGATTGTAGTAAACAGACGATCAGCCATGATCACAATGAATGGCGGTACTGGCTCGAAGGGCCGAATGGCCTCCTCCTGCACCTATTTTCTATGTTTCTATGTTTCTGTAAACAGGCCCTTTGGCCCACCGTGTCCATACCGACCAGCGATGCCCGCACACTAACGCTATCTTACACACACTAGGGACAATTTACACTTATACCAAACCAATTGACTTGCAAACCTGTGCGTCTTTGGAGTGTGGGAGGAAACCAAAGATCTCAGAGAAAACCCACGTGGTCACGGGGAGAATGTATAAACTCCGTACAGACAGCGCCCGTAGTCAGGATCGAACCCGGGTCTCCGGCGCTGTGAGGCAGCAACTCTACCGCTGAGCCACCTTGCTGACCGACTCTGGGCAAGAGACTCTGTGCATCTACCCAAACTAATCCTCTCATGATTTTATATGTCGCTCGTGTTTGGGTGAGTCCAGAACCAGGGGCCACAGTCTTAGAATAAAGGGGAGGTCATTTAAGACTGAGGTGAGAAAAAACTTTTTCACCCAGAGAGTTGTGAATTTGTGGAATTCCCTGCCGCAGAGGGCAGTGGAGGCCAAGTTACTGGATGGATTTAAGAGAGAGTTAGATAGAGCTCTAGGGGCTGGTGGAATCAAGGGATATGGGGAGAAGGCAGGCACGGGTTATTGATTGGGGACGATCAGCCATGATCACAATGAATGGCGGTGCTGGCTTGACGGGCCGAATGGCCTCCTTCTGCACCTATTTTCAATGTTTCTATGTTCGGCTTGCTCTGACATCGGTATTGGTTGTTAAAACTAAGAGGAAAATGTTAGCCATGTATAAAAATCACAAGAGGAATAGATCGGGTCGATGCACAGAGTCTCTTGCCCAGAGTAGGTGAATCGAGGACCAGAGGACATAGGTTCAAAATGAATGGGAAAAGATTCAATCGGAATCCGAGGGGTAACTTTTTCACACAAAGAGTATGGAACGAGCTGTCAGGGGAGGTAGTTGAGGCTGGGACTAAGAAACAGTTAGACAGGAACATGGATAGGACAGGTTTGGAGGGATATGGACCAAGCGCAGGCAGGTGGGACTAATGTAGCCGGTGTGGGCAAGCTGGGCCGAAGGGCCTGTTTCCACACTGTATCACTCTGTGACTCCCTGACTCCATTTGCTTCATATTTCAGGGCAAAGGCATTGAAGAGACGTATTGGCTGGTGGGGAAAGACGACTTTACTGATCCTCTCCCTGAGCCTCCAGCAATCAAACCAGGGTAAGCGCGTCCCATCAAGGTGAAAACATTCGGATTCAAAGCGTACAGGATGGCACTTAAAACGTGGCAACTTGAAGCAGTCTGCTGTCTTATACTCCTATACTTAGTGTGATTGTGTGGACCGTACATTAGAACGGTCACTGAACTGAAAAATAGTTTCACTGTTCTTGGCTACCTCGCATCTTACTCAGGGGTTACGTTCTGGAATAACAGCGCCTATTTCAAAGAGTGCGTCAATTAAAAATGTTTGCGAGGATGCTGCCAGGGGCATTATTTCAAAAATATGGGCCATTGGTTCATTAGGGATTGGACAGGCTGGATGCAGGAATAATATTCCCCATGTTGGGGGAGTCCAGAACCAGGGGTCACGCAGTTTAAGAATAAAGGGTGGGCCTGAGGTTTTTAGGACTGAGATGAGGAAAAACGTTTTCACCCAGAGAGTTGTGAGTCTGTGGAATTCTCTGCTTCAGAGGGCGGGGGAGGCCAATTCACTGGAAGTTTTCAAGAGAGAGTTAGATATTGCTCCTAGGGCTAAAGGAATCAAGGGATAGGGGAGAAAGCAAGAACGGGGTACTGATTTTAGTATCACCAGCCATGATCATATGGAATGGCGGTGCTGGCTCGAAAGGCCAAATGGCCTACTCCTGCACCTATTTTCTATGTTTCTAGTCTAGTTCATTGTCACGTGTACCGAGGTACAGTGAAAAGCTTTTGTTGCGTGTTAACCAGTCAGCAGAAAGACAATACAACTGCCCCTCCATTCCGAATCCGACCTTTCTGTCCTGGGCCTCCTCCATGGCCAGAGTGAGTCCCACCGCAAATTGGAGGAACAGCACCTCATATTTCGCTTGGGTAGTTTACACCAGCGGTAGAAACATTGACTTCTCCAATTTCAGGTAGTCCCTCCTTCCCAGCTGGCTCACAGCCCACTGTCTCCACCTCGTCCTTTCTTCTTCCCACCCCCCCCCCCCACTCCCCACATCAGTCTGAAGAAGGGTCCCGACCCGAAACGTCACTTATTCCTTCGCTCCATAGATGCTGCCTGTCCCGCTGAGTTTCTCCAGCATTTTTATCCACATGATGACAATCGAGCCTTTTACAGCGTACAGATACATGATAATGGGGATAACGTTTGGTGCAAGGGCACAGTTAAAGTCAGAAATGTTGCTGTAGGAGTAGAGATTTAAGAGTGTGGGGCGATTGTAGCATGTGGTTGTAGATCTGCTTCTGTGGCTGGCACACAAATGGTCGCCTGGGTTGGCCGCCATCTTGGGAAGCAACTTGAGCGCCATCTTGGGAAGCATCTTGAGCGCCATCTTGGGTAGCATCTTGAGCGCCATCTTGGGAAGCAACTTGAGCGCCATCTTGGGAAGCATCTTGAGCGCCATCTTGGGAAGCAACTTCACGTCAACTCGGCTTTAATGTTAATTAGACCATTTTTCAAGAATGCACAAATGAAGCACGCGTAAACATCAGGTGCCCGTACTTGGGTACAAGTGACAATAATGCACCAGTGAACCATTGTAAGTGGTTGGAGACAGATATTTTTGGCATTCTCGATTGGTACGGGTGTCAGAGGTTACGGGGAGAAGGCAGGAGAATGGGGTTAGGAGGGAGAGATAGATCAGCCACGATTGAGTCAAGTTTATTTGTCACATACGCGTACGAGATGCGCAGTGAAATGAAAGTGCCAATGCCTGCGGGTTGTGCAAGAACTACAGAACAGAACAGAACAGGATCAGTATTTACATATTAGGAAAAAACCCCAGAAATTTTAAAAAGACACAACACAGCAGTAAATTAGTACAGTAAGTTAGTCCCTGGTGAGATAGGAGTTTACAGTCCTAATGGCCTCTGGGAAGAAACTCCGTCTCATCCTCTCTGTTTTCACAGCGTGACAGAGGAGGTGTTTGCCTGACCGTAGCAGCTGGAACAGTCCGTTGCTGGGGGGGAAGGGGTCCCCCATAATGGTGCTGACTCTGGATCCGCCCCTCCTGGTGTATAGGTTCCAATGCGGTAGACTTGATGTGCCGAATGGCTTAATTCTCATTAGGGTCATAAGGAATATGAGTAGAATGAGGCCACTCGGCCCATCAAGCCTACTCCCCCATTCAATCATGGCTGATCTATCTCTCTCTCCCAACCCTATTCTCCTGCCTCCCCCCCCCCCCAATCTGACAGCCATCCTAATCAGCAATCTATCTATCTCTGCCTTAAAAATATCCATTGACCTTGGCCTCAGTGGCAAAGAATTCCACAGATTCACCACTCTCTGACAAAATAAATTTCTCCTCATCTCTGTCCAAAAAGATTCTGCTCCTACCACTTATGAACATCTGAACTCATGATCTTATGATGTTACGGTTGAGCGAAACAGTCATGGAGGTGACCCATACCTACCAGCCTTGTTCACCGCTGGTTTAAAGCCACACGACTCTGTGAGCGAGGGTCATTCTGCTGTCTTGGAGTCACGCCGCTGTCTAAATATCTTCCACAGAGTTGAAAGTCATGGGTTGAACCTGGAGGCGCTTGCAGAACGCAGAAAGTTAAAAGCAGCGCAGACCCCCGTGGTGCAGGTGTAACGGAGGTAGTGTGGCAACGGTACCTGTGTGGCTGTGGTGATCTTTGGGTTCTCTCCTTGGTTCCCCTTGCACGTTTTGTGATGTGCTTTTCTTTTATTTCCTTTGCCTTGGGCTGGCCGGTGTTAAACTATTGCTGTGATGGGACCTTCTCTCTCTTGGCTTCCACCGCTTTACCTTTTTAGTTTTAGCTTTGGAGATGCAGCGCGGAAACAGGCCCCCCTCAGCCCACCGGGTCCGCACCGGCCAGCGATCACCCGTGCTCTAACGCTATCCTTCTTCCTCTTCTTATCGAGCCCACGCACAAGATTAGAAGTTGTTCAGACAGACCTGAACACACTTCTCGGCATCTGCACTCAATGGTGTCTGTCTTGTCGCTTCTTGTGCGTGGTGGTGGAAAGATTGGTGGGAACCGGGCCGCGACGTGAACGCTCTTTCCTTCACCCCAACGCTATCCTACAGGCCAGGGTCAATTTACAATGTTTTACCAAAGCCAATTAACCTATAAACCTGTTTAAGACGGAACTGCAGATGCTGGAAAATCGAAGGTAGACAAAAATGCTGGAGAAACTCAGCGGGTGAGGCAGCATCTGTGGAGCGAAGGAAATAAGGTCTGAAGAAGGGTATCGACCCGAAACGTCGCCTATTTCCTTCGGTCCTCACCCGCCAAGTTTCTCCAGCATTTTTGTCAACCTATAAACCTGTACATCTTTGGAGCGCGGGAGGAAACCGGCGCACCCACGTGGTCACGGGGAGAAGGCGTCAACTCCGTGCGGGCAGCGCCCGTTGTCAGGATTGAATCTCTGGTGCTGGAAGGCACTCGGCTTTGTTTGGCTTCATCTGTGAGATGGTTGTTTTCGCTTCCAAGGTTGGTCGTCTCTCAAAGAGCTTGCAGCAACAGGGTCCAGAGGAGGTTTACAAGAATGATCCCAGGAATGAGTGGGTTAACCTACGATCAGCATTTGAGGGCACTGGGCCTGTACTCGCTGGAGTTTAGAAGAATGAGGAGGGGACCTCATTGAAAGTTACCGAATAGTGAAAGGCTCAGACAGAGTGGATGTGGAGATATGTTTCCACTAGTGGGAGAGTCTAGGGCCAGAGGACACAGCCTCACAATAAAAGGACGTAACTTTAGAAAGGAGATGAGGAGGAATATCTTTAGCCAGAGGGTGGTGAATCTGTGGAATTCATTGCCATAGAAGGATGTGGAGGCCAGGTCAAAGTCTCTTTTTCACACAGAGAGTTGTGAGTCTGTGGAATTCTCTGCCTTGGAGGACGGTGGAGGCCGGTTCTCTGGATACTTTCAAGAGAGAACTAGATAGGGCTCTTAAAAACAGCGGAGTCAGGAGATATGGGGAGAAGGCAGGAACGGAGTACTGATTAGGGATGATCAGTCATGATCACATTGAATGGCGGTGCTGGCTCGAAGGCCTACTCCTGCATCTATTGTCTATTGTCTATTGATTGAGAGATTCTTGATTAGTACGGGTGCCAGGGGTTATGGGGAGAAGGCAGGAGAATGGGGTTGAGAGGGAGAGATAGATCAGCCGTGATTGAAAGGCGGAGTAGACTTGATGGGCCGAATGGCCTAATTCTCCTCCAACAACTTGTGAACCTATGAAAGTGACACAGAGGCCTGAAAGTGAACATGAAAGGTAGAGTGAAGAGTGTTTTATTTTTTGGAATGGAACTATGAAATTCTCACGTGCAGCAGCACGACAGATATGTAAACACAATAAACATATTTTACCAGCGATGGGACCAGAAGGGGCTACAAAATGGCTCTGGCAAGTCATATTAAATCCCAAAGATTTTTATACCTACATTAAAAACAAGTGGGGCACCAGAGAGAAGGCAGGACCATGTAAGGATAAAGGGGGGAGTTTAGTTTAGTTTAGTTTAGAGATACAGTCTGGAAACAGGTCCTTCGGCCCACCGAGTCCGTGTCGACCAGCGATCTCCGCATGTTAACACGATCCTACACACACTAGGGACAATTGTACATTTATACCGAGTCAATTAACCTACAAACCTGCACGCCTTTGGAGTGTGGGAGGAAACCGAAGGTCTCGGAGAAAATCCACGCAGGTCACGGGGAGAAGGTACGGACTGACAGCCGTACGGACTGACAGCACCCGTAGTCAGGATCGAACCCGGGTCTCTGGTGCTTTGAGGCCGCAACTCAACCCAGGGCCACCGTGCCGCCCTTTAACTGTTTAAGAAACGCTTGGACAGGTACATGGAAAAGGAAAAATTCGGAGGGGTGCGGGCCAAACAAAGGTAGTTGGGGACTAGTGTAGCTTTTTTAATGTAGCAAGCCAATTAACCTACAAAACTGTACGTTTTTGGAGTGCGGGAGGAAACCGGAGATCCTGGTCACGGGGAGAACGTACAAACTCCGTACAGACAGCACCCGTAGTCAGGATGGAACCCGGGTCTCTGGCGCTGCGAGGCAGCGACTGTGCCGCCCTGCCACCCAAAGTGCCTGATCTGGGGATGTTGACGAGGAACTGAAGGGGCACTTTGCATCTGCTTTCAGCATGGAGAGAACATGGAGAGGACAGTAAGATCAGGAACTTGAAATCAAGGGTCGTCTTGTAGGAATGGAATAATAAAATTCCCACTGACATCGACACCGCCACAGATTTGTAAATACAATACTACTAGCTATAACGCAGCTGGTAGAGCTGCCGCCTCACAGCGCCAGAGACCAGGGTTCGATCCTGACCGCGGGTGCTGTCTGTAGGAATGTTACAACATTTTGAGATTTTAAGTATCAAGCCTGTAATTTATCCCATCAGATAAAGCACAAAAAGATCTTTAATTTGACACTTAATTCACTTTCATATCTTCAGTATTAAAAAAAGTTATGGTCATTTTCATACTCGGAAATTAGCGTCTTGTTCCCTATTGCTTTTCCATTGACTGTGACCAAAAGCTGTGACCGAGGACAGTCAGAAGTCCATAACTTTCTTAAAAATTAAGAGAACTGAATGAAATTTTCAGTTATTATAGATTGAAGCATTCTGAAACAAATATAAAACATCTTACTTGGATGACCTGAAATTAAAGCATATAATTAGTTAGTTACCTAATTGTAGCTAATTCCAAAATTGACCGTTGTGACGGAAATAAACACCCAGACTGTCTTGAAAATTCTAAAATGTGATATTCTCAAGATCAGAACTTTAATATTATTGTATTATATGCTGTGAGTCCATAACAGACAGGTAAAGAAATTACAATTTCTAGCAAAACAGCAAGTCTTTATGGAGAAGATCAGCTGCTAGCTGGTACATTGGCTTATCTTAATCAGTAACATCATCATACTCCTCAGATTGTAACCAATAGGCAACTCTGTACACCTTGTTTTTCCCCAACTTTTCAATTTTGGCATTGTAAACTACAAGTTTTTGCTCTTCAAACCACGCATGACATGCCTTTCTGCCCACTACTTTCCCATTAAGAATGTCCTGTAGATCATCACATTTGGAGTAGTCCAAATTCAGATCATCTCTGAGAATGCTGTCTAAATCAGTCTCTTTTGCTGGGCATTTGGATTGACAATTTTGCATTTCTTCTTCGGAGACATCTGTTTAAAATGTAAAGAGAAAATAAACACTGAACAGCATTAACAGAAACAAGTTATTATTTGCAGTTTTAGAAAAAAAGGTACAAATGATAGTTAAACGCTAAAGCAAATAGTAAATACCCAACAAAAAATTCATATTCATCAGTTTCATCAAATCAATTAAATTCATCTAAATTCAATTACCAGATCTAAACATCTATCCATTTTTTAAGAAAAGGCAAAAAAATTTAAATAGCCTAAATCGAAATAACAAATAACAAACTGATCCCATTCACACAAGAATTCACAATACAACATGATTTTTAAATCTCACTTTGTCATGAACTGATATGCCAAATGAAAGGAATATAATTAATTCACATAAATTAATCCAGAAACATCCACTCAAGATAATCAAAATCATTATTTTTTGAACAATACATCTGACTAAAACTGTATGGTGGTTATTTAGTATGAAAATATTGATCATGTATAGACAATAACGCAAAATATAGATGATTTAGATATTCTTACGACATGATTGTGCAAAAAATAATGAATTTGAATATCTTGAGAGTGGATGTTTCTGGAATGTGATCGAATGTTGCAGTTGCCATAAATTTTAAGCTCATATCAGAAGGCAAGACATGGCCGATTCGTAAAATGCCTAAATAACATTTTTCGCATCATAAGATTAAAATTAAGCCACACCGAAAAGCTAGATAATATGTTCTTCTTCTTCTTGCGTTTGAGGCAACAGAAGTCCGCAGCAGGGTGATGCCATCCGGTTCGACATCCGCAGGTGCCCGCCCTAAAAAGGGCGCATGCTTCGGGTTGGCGCCAAGCTACGGCGCTGCTGCTGTCTCCGTTCGTTGTCATTCGCCTGACTGAAGTCAGTTGACAGGGCTCACCACGGGGAGGTCGACAACATGAGCCCCAGATAATATGTTAAATAAACGACATAGCTTTCGTTTTTTCCTGATAGTGGGATCCGTGATGTTGAAGGCGTTGAAGGCGTTAAAAGTTGCGTTTAAAACTCGCTAGAATTTAGAAGATGGGGGGGGGATCTTATAGAAACTTACAAAATTCTTAAGTGGTTGGACAGGCTAGATGCAGGAAGATTGTTCCCGATGTTGGGGAAGTCCAGAACAAGGGGTCACAGTTTAAGGATAAGGGGGAAATCTTTTCGGACCGAGATGAGAAAAACATTTTTCACACAGGAAGTGGTGAATCTGTGGAATTCTCTGCCACAGAAGGTAGTTGCGGCCTGTTCATTGGCGATATTTAGGAGGGAGTTAGATGTGGCCCTTGTGGCTAAAGAGATCAGGGGGTATGGAGAGAAGGCAGGTACGGGATACTGAGTTGGATGATCAGCCATGATCATATTGAATGGCGGTGCAGGCTCGAAGGGCCGAATGGCCTGCTCCTGCACCTATTGTCTATGTTTCTATGTTTAACTTCAATCCAGTGATGCAATGGTCCAGCAAATTTAAAAAAAAACCCGGGAACGGAAGTGCAAACGATTTTTCTACATCAGTTAGCAGCTGGAGGAAATCCCTCTCTGACAACCAATACAAACCTGCATTTTAATCTCCCCCCCCCCCAAAGTCTCCGGAATCGCAGGCACAGGCAGTGGCAGATCTGCAGCGCCGCTGATGGTAGGTTTTGTAACAACGCTACTGTCTGTATCTAGTTGTTTTTTTTAGAGATACAGCGCGGAAACAGGCCCTTCGGCCCACCGAGCCGTGCCGACCAGCGATCCCCGCACACTTACACTACCCTGCACACACTAGGGACAATTTACATTTGTGCCAAACCAATGAACCTGCAAACCTGCACGTCTTTGGAGTGTGGGAGGAAACCAGAAGTTCTTGGAGAAAACCCACGCAGGTCATCGGGGAGAACGTACAAACTCTCTACAGACAGCACCCGTAGTCAGGATCGAACCCGGGTCTCTGGTGCTGTAAGGCAGCTATACTTTAGACTTTAGATATTGGAATTTAGAGATACAGCGCGGAAACAGGCCCTTCAGCCTAACGACTCCACTCCGACCAGTGATCGCGCCCTGCACTAGCATTATCGTACACACTAGGGACAATTTACAATTTTCACTGAGTCCAATTAACCTACGGACCTGCACATCTTTGGAGAGGGAGGAAATCGGAGCACCCGGAGACAGCCCACGCAATCAGTTCAGTTCCGTTTAGTTTATTGTCACGTGTACTAAGGTACAGTGAAAAGCTTTTGTTGCGTGCTATCCAGTCAGCGGAAAGACAATACGTGATTACGATCGAGCCATTTACAGTGTATGGATACAGGATAAGGGAATAACGTTTGTACACCTGCTTTTTGATTTCTACCACTGTGGTTGATTTGTTGTTGACGACTGCCGAACCTTCTGACTTTAACTTTTTTTTTCCCCTCCCTCGTTGCTCCCCCCCCCCCCCCCCCCCCCCCCCCGCACAGGGAGAACTGGCAAAAGACCGTGACGGAAGATATTAAGACCCAGTTCCGCAACAAGGTGACCGACAAGCAGAAGGCGTGAGCGGATGTACGTGGGATTACAAAGCGTGAGATGAAATCACCTTCATCGTCGAGGCCAAGGGCGTGTTGGAGGAGCCGCACTGATAACCCCCTCACTTTAACCAGATTAAAGCAGATCTCTTTAATTCTGCTCTCCCCAGCGCAGCAGAAAGAAACAGAGGGCTTCTATTTAAAGGTGGTAAATCCTTCTTAATACTGTTCCCAGCCCAGGAGTGAAGGAGTCTGACACACCCAGTCCCGCAGGTCCCCACTGCACAATAGTTTATGGATTTCCCTTTTTTTTTGAGAATCGTTGCTCGATGAGGAATGTTACGCTCCTTTTCCTTGGAGACTTTCTAATTGCATTCAGTCGAGGCCGTTGGCTGACGGTGTCATTGTTTCGCCTGTTGCAATGAGGACAAAGTGACGAGGTCCCCTGGTCTTTCTCAGGCTCGTTTGTGTAGCGTGTACACAGAGAGGGAGAGAGAGGGAGAGAGGAATGGGAGCATTGGTCATGGTGAGGCCATGTGGTCAGAGCAATGGACCACTTTCTCTCTCTCTCTCTCTCACACACAAACACACTCTCTCTCTCGCACACCCACTGTCTCTCTCTCTCTCACACTCTCACACTCTCTCACTCTCTCTCTCGCTCTGTCTATCTTTCTCTCTCACACATATTCTCAGACCCACTCTCTCTCAAACTCTCTCACTCTCACACCCACTGTCTCTCTCTCAATCTCTCTCTCACTCTCTCTCTCTCTCACGTTCCCTCTCTCTCTCTCTCTCTCTCTCACACCCACTGTCTGTCTCTCTCACACTCTCACACTCTCTCTCTCTCCCTCTCCCTGTCTCGTTCTCTCCCTTTCTCTTGCTCTCTCTCTCTCTCACACACACACACTCTCTCCCTCTCTATCTATCTATCACACACTCTCTCAGTCTCTATCACTCACTTTCTCTCTCACCCCACTTTCTCTCTCTCACTCTCCCTCTATCTATCTATCTATCTATCTATCTATCTATCTATCTATCTATCTATCTATCTATCTATCTATCTATCTATCTATCTATCTATCTATCTATCTCTATCTATCTATCTATCTATCTATCTATTTATCTCTCGCTATCTCTCACTCTCTCTCTATCTCACACACACACACTCTCACTCTCTATCTCTCTCTCTCTCCTGCTCTATCTCTCTTTCCCTCTCTCTCTCCCGCTCTATCTCTCTATCTCTATCTCTGTCAGGTTTAACCAAACGGACAGTTCCGTTGCCATGACAGCCGGGATCCTCTGGCCTGCCCGATGGGGGCCAAGGCGGTTACACACAGTGTCAGGAGCCTCTCTGATCGCTTGCTGTACCTGCACACCAGCTTCCAGCGTCAAGCTGCACCGGGGACGGGTCGTGTAAGAGCGGTTCACGGTCCCCCCCCCCCTCCCCCCCCCCCCCCCAACCCCCCCCCCCCCCACATCCGCAGTCTCCACGCTGGGGGATGATGGCCCGAAGCACATTTTCGGGCGGTGGGATTGTGCGGCGGGGAAAGCAAAACCTTCTGGCCCAGAGGAGAGTGTGAGAGGCCACGTTGGGTCAGTCCCATGACCACTGGGCAAGGGAGACGAGGCGGGAGACGGTGGGAAGGGGAGAGGTCGGGGGGTGGGAAAGTTGGGCCGAAGGGCCTGGGGGGGGGGGGGTCCATTGCTTAGCACCTTCCCGACTCGGGGAAGCTGCCGCGTGAGAGTGAACTACTGAGGAAGCGAGCTCACAAAGCAAGATATTTATGTATATATTTATGGTTAATAAATTTCCACCAAAGGTGGGAAAGATTACAATACCATCTGCAGGCTTGTCTTATTTCTTCATAGACTCATAGAGTGATACAGCATGGTACTGACTGCACCCTTTCCAGCTTGACAACATCTTTCCTGTAACATGGTGCCCAGAACTGAACACAATACTCTAAAAGCGGTCTCACCAACGTCTTATACAACTGCAGCATGACCTCCCAACTTCTATACTCAACAGGTGTCAGAGGTTATAGAAACATAGAAACATAGACAATAGGTGCAGGAGTAGGCCATTCGGCCCTTCGAGCCTGCACCGCCATTCAATATGACCATGGCTGATCATCCAACTCAGTATCCTGTACCTGCCTTCTCTCCATACCCCCTGATCCCTTTAGCCACAAGGGCCACATCTAACTCCCTCTTAAATATCGCCAATCAACTGGCCTCAACTACCTTCTGTGGCAGAGAATTCCACAGACTCACCACTCTCTGTGTGAAAAATGTTTTTCTCATCTCGGTCCGAAAAGACTTCCCCCTTATCCTTAAACTGTGACCCCTTGTTCTGGACTTCCCCAACATCAGAAACAATCTTCCTGCATCTAGCCTGTCCAACCCCTTAAGAATTTTGTAAGTTTCTATATGATGCCCCCAGTTTCTATAAAATCCCCCCAGGGAGAAGGCAGGAGAATGGAGAGATAGATCAGCCATGATTGAATGGTGGAGTAGACTAGATGGGCCTAATGGCCTAATTCTACTCCTATCACTTATGACCTCATGACTTATGCATACTCCACTGATGAAGGCCAATGGCCAAAATACCTTTTGATCTCGCTATCTACCTGCGACTCGACCTTCAAGGAACCATGCACCTGTACTCCTAGATCCCTCTGCTCCACAACACTCCCCAGAGGTCGGCCATTGACTGTGTAGGTTCTGCCCTGGTTCGACGTCCCAAAATGCAACCCCTCGCACTTCTCTGTATTAAATTCCATCGCCCATTCCTCCGCCCACCTGGCCAATCGATCCAGATCCTGCTGCAATTGTTCGCAGCCATCTTCGCTATCTGCAAAACCACTCACTTTTGTATCATCTGCAAAGTTGCGAGTCTTGCCCTGTGCGTTCTCATCCCAATCATTGATGTGGATCTTCATTCCCCTACTCTGAGTAATAGACAGTGGCTCCATCGATCTATTCCCCTCATGATGTTATACATATCTATAACGACTCCTAGTGTGCAGGGGGACACGACCTTTTCCCTGTCGGGTCTCCGTTGTCCGTTGGGGCCTAGCACCGTGGAGCGGCCTCCGACCGGAATTGACCTGGGGGCTCCAGTCGCGGACGGGAGTGGGGCTGGCCGGCTTTGGAGCGTGGAGAGCTGCGGTGGCGCGCGGCTGCCACCCGACTCCGGAGCTCGGAGGCTCCAGCCAACAGGGCCGGTGGACGGTGACATCGGGGGCTGGCGGGTCGCTGGTGGGAGACCGCTTTTCGGGGCTCCCGCAACGGCAACTTCTCCCGGCCGATTTGCGGGGTTGGAAACGACCCGGAGCGGGGCCTTACATCGCCCGGCGCGGCTTTAACAACCGCGGGACTTGCCAGCGCCCGCCGGGGGCTTTGACTTTAACATCGGGAGAAGAATGGAGAGCAGGGGAGAGAAAAGACTTTGCCTTCCATCACAGTGAGGAGGAGATTCACTCTGATGGATGTCTGTGTGAATTGTGTTGGGTGTGTGTCTTGGTTCTTTTCTCGTTGTATGACTGCAGAAACCAAGTTTCATTTGAACTTCATTTGAGGTTCAAATGACAAATAAACAGTATTGTATTGTATTGTATTGTGTGTCTGAACTTTTACATTTTAAAACTCAAAAGCGTCCAAAAGTCAGACACTGGAGTCAGGTGCTGGAGTAACTCAGTGGGGCAGGCAGCGTCTCTGGAGAAAAAAAGGAAGGGGTGACACTTCAGGTCGGGACCCTTCTCCTGTCCATTCCCTCCACAGATGCGGTCTGACCCGCTGTCTGTTCCTCCAGCACTTTGTCATTCAGTATGAGAAGGCATTCTGATTGTGACTAATTGTCAGTATTAAATCCATCTGTTGCATCGGAAGGAACTGCAGATGCTGGTTTAAACCAAAGATAGACACAAAATGCTGGAGTAACTCAGCGGGTGAGGCAGCGTCTCTGGGGAGAAGGGAAGGGTGAGGTTTCGGGCCGAGACCCTTCTTCAGACTCGTCATCCTCTCGTGCTTCACGCTGGTTTGTTAAAGTTCCCCTGCTGGTATGAGCTGTCCACTAGATGGCGGTCCTGATACATTTTAAACTCCCCAGCTTCAGATAGCCATTGTGACCATAGAGTCACAGAGCTGTAGCGACGGAGGTACAGCACGGATGGAGGCCCTCCCGCCCACCATGTCCGCGCCGGCCAGCGATCACCCCGTACGCTGGCGCACACTGCACACTTGGGGCAATTTGCAATTTTTACGGAAGCCAATTGACCTAGAAATCTGTACATCTTCGGAGCGTATACAAACTCCTATAGTCAGGATCGAACCTGAGGCAGCAACTCTACCGCTGCGCCAGCGTTTTGCCTGTGGATACATTGTTCCCTGCACCTTCATGTGCTTCATGCCCTTGATGTTTTCAAGAGAGAGTTAGATTTCGCTCTTAGGGCTAACGGAATCAAGGGATGTGGGGAGAAGGCAGGAACGGGGTACCGATTCTGGATGATCAGCCGCGATCATATTGAATGGCGGTGCTGGCTCGAAGGGCCGAATGGCCTACTCCTGCACCTGTTTTCTAGGTTGTAGGAAGGAACTGCAGATGCTGGTTTAAACCGAAGATGGACACAAAATGCTGGAGTAACTCAGCGGGTCAGGCAGCATCTCTGGGACAAGGAGAGAAGGCTTTGACGCGCTAGAGGCAGGAAACATGTTCTCAATGTTGGGGGAGTCCAGAACCAGGGGCCACAGTTTAAGAATAAGAGGTAAGCCATTAAGAACGGGGACGAGGAAACACTTTTTCTCACAGAGAGTGGTGAGTCTGTGGAATTCTCTGCCTTAGAGGGCGGTGGAGGCCGGTTCTCTGGATACTTTCAAGAGAGAGCTAGATAGGGCTCTTAAAAATAGCGGAGTCAGGGGATATGGGAGAAGGCAGGAACGGGGTACAGATTGGGGATGATCAGCCATGATCAGATTGAATGGCGGTGCTGGCTCGAAGGGCCGAATGGCCTCCTCCTGCACCTATTGTCTATTGTCTATTGAATGGGCGACGTTTCGGGTCGAGACCCGTCTGAAGAAGGGTCTCGATCCCGAAACGTCACCGGTTCCTTCTTTCCAAAGATGCTGCCTGGCCCGCTGAGTTACTCCAGCATCTTCAGTTCTTCCTTAAACATCTGCAGTTCGCCGCTGATCATTGTTTGATGTACATGTTCATTAGTTCCATTCGGCCCATCAAGTCTACTCCGCCATTCAATCACGACTGATCTATCTCTCCCCCTTAACCCCATTCTGCTGCCTTCTCCCCAAACCCCCCCTGTGCCCATAACTAATCAAGAATTGATCTGTCTCTGCCCTAAAAATATCCACTGACTTGGCCTCCACAGCCTTCTGCGACAATGACTCCCACAGATTCACCACCCTCTGACTAAAGAAATTCCTCCTCATCTCCTTCCTAAAGGAACGTCCTTTAATTCTGAGGCTGTGACCTCTGGTCCTAGACTCTCCCATTAGTGGAAACATCCTCTCCACATCCACTATATCCAGGTCTTTCCCATACTGTATGTTTCAATGAGGATCCCGCTCATCCTTCTAAACTCCAGCGAGTACAGGCCCGGTACTGACAAACGCTCATCATAGGCTAACCCACTCATGACTGGCATAATTTTTGTAAACCTCCTCTGGACCCTCTCCAGATCCAGCACATCCTTCCTCAGATATGGGGCCCAATGTTGCTCACAATACTCCAAATGTGGTCTGACCTGCATCTTATAGACCAGCGTCTGTGGAATTCTCTGCCTCAGAGGGCGGTGGAGGCCGGTTCTCTGGATGCTTTCAAGAGAGAGCTAGATAGGGCTCTTAAAAATAGCGGAGTCTGGGGATATGGGGAGAAGGCAGGAACGAGATACTGATTGGGGAAGATCAGCCATGATCACATTGAATGGCGGTGCTGGCTCGAAGGGCCGAATGGCCTACTCCTGCACCTATTGTCTATTGTCTTATAGAGCTTTTAGTATTACATCCCTTGTTTTGTATTTTAGCCATCTTGAAAGAAATGCTAGCATTGCGTTTGCCTTACTACCGTTTCGACTTTTTGAGAATGTGGCAATCCTCACCCTTAAAGCCCTGTCCCACGGTACGAGTTCATTCCAAGAGCTCTCCCGAGTTTGCCCTGATTCGAACTCGGAGATTTACGGTAATGGCCACTCGTCGGTACTCTGGGCTCTCGTGGACATTTTTCAACATGTTGAAAAATCTTCACGCGTCTTCCCGTGCTTACCTGCCGTTAGCGAGTCTTCCCGAGTACCTGCCGTTAGCGTTACGAGCCGCTAAAAGACGTCCCCGAGCTCCGACGTACCCGCTACGTTCATCCTCCGTGCTTACCACGAGTTTGATTTTTTTTGAACTCGGGAGAGCTCTTGGAATGAAACTCGCACTGTGAGACGGGGCTGTTAGAATCCGTGCCAAGATGATTTTTTGTGGTCATGTTGGGAACTTTATCATTGGGGGAGTGGAGGAGGGTGCTGACGAGAGCAGCAATGAGATCATCTGATGTTGTGAACTTGGGGAGTATTTTTTGTCTGAAGTTGAGGGAAATGATAACCAGCAGACACAGACAGTAATCAAGGTGCGTGGGAAATCCCATCCCACTGAATAAGGTGAGCCAAAGGGCTTGTTTCCAGCCAACTAGTAGACTGGGCAATCGTTTTGCTGAACACCTTCACTCAGTCCGTCTGTGCCTACCTGGTTGCTAAACGCTTTAATTCCCCTTCCCATTCCCACATTGACCGCCGGCCCGCAGCCTATAACATCCTGAAGCCGCGGTCTCCGGTAGGAAAATGCCGATTCGGGAACTCCAAGCGTGTTCGACCGTCCCGACGTCAGAGGTTTGATCGTCCCGACGAGAGGGCCTGTACATCCGGGCCGTCCGTAGCGGCGACTACGGGGGGTTCATGGCCCCGACCACGGGTGAACAAAGGAGGAGGACTGGCTGAACCTTGTTGCCTTCCACCCCAGTGAGGAATGCTGTGGTGGATGTTTGTGTTAAATCTTATTGTGTATTGTGTGTTCTCTTTTTAAGCGTATCGCTGCTGGCAAATTCATTTCACTGCCCCTTCGGGTGTATGTGACGAATACAATTGACGTGGACTTTGACCTTTCTGTCCTGGGCCTCCTCCACTGTCAGAGTGAGGCCCAGCGCAAATTGGAGGAACAGCACCTCATATTTCGCTTGGGTAGCTTACACCCCAGCGGTATGAACATTGACTTCTCTAACTTGAAGTAACCCTTGCATTCCCTCTCTCTCCATCCCTCCCCCGCCCAAGTCATGGCACCAGGTTCAAAGTCATCCGAGTCTCGTTGTCGGCAACTCGTTTTCACCCAGCCCACAGCTAACAATGGCCTGTTTCCTTTATCATCGTTAATTTTTTTGCATATCTTTCACTCATTAGTTCTACATCTCACCATAACACCGTCTCTATCTCTCGTTTCCCTTTCCCCTAACTCAAGGCCCGAAGGAAAGGGACTCGACCTGAAACGTCACCTCGTCCTTTTGCCCCGAGATGCTGTCTGACCCACTGAGTTACTCCAGCTTTTCGGATCTACTCCAGCCGACAAACCTGTATGTTTGGGAGTGTGGGAGGAAACCAGTGCACCCGGAGAAAACCCACGCGGTCAAATCAAGAGTCAAGAGTGTTTAATTGTCATGCGTCCCAGATAGGACAATGACATTCTTGCTTGCTGCAGCACAACACAATATGTGAGCAGAGTACACAACGGGAGAGGAAATGTCCAGTGTGTGTATATACACATATGCACGCATACTCAATAAATAACAAATAAAGTGCAATAATAATAATAATCTATTGTAGCTCAGAGCTTATTTGTTGTCGTGTTTAATAGCCTGATGGCTGTGGGGAAGGAGCTGTTCCTGAACCTGGACGTTACAGTTTTCAGGCTCCTGTACCTTCTTCCCGATGGCAGCGGAGAGATGAGTGTGTGGCCAGGATGGTGAGGGTCTTTGATGATGTTGGCAGCCTTTTCGAGGCAGCGACTGCGACAGATCCCCTCGATGGTGGGGAGGTTCAGAGCCGGTGACGGAGTGGGCAGTGGTCACAACTTTCTGCATCCTTTTCCGCTCCTGGACGTTCAAGTTGCCGAACCAGGCCGCGATGCAACCGGTCAGCACGCTCTCGACTGCGCACCTGTAGAGCTTCAGGAGGATCTTCTTTCACAGACCGACTCTCCTTAATCTTCTCAGGAAGTAGAGGCGCTGGTGTGCCTTCTTTACAGTTGCATCTGTGCGCGACTCCATACGGACTGCACCCATAGTCAGGATCGAAGCCGGGTCTCTGGGGCAGGAGGGCAGCGTCCGTGCCACCCTTTGTTTTGCATGCTATCAGTCTGATCAGATAATACCATACGTAAATCCTGTCAATTCGTTTTGGAGCGGCACTTGGAAACAGACTGGTTGGCACGCAACCACAGCTTTTCACTACCTCGGTACATGTGGCAATAATCAACTCAACCAGGTGAGATGGGGTCCTCAGAAGATGGAGCCAGGTGGGGCAATGAGGGGCGTGAGAGAGATGTCAGTCCGGAGTCTGGGAAGAACTCCTTGCTCTACCGAAGAGGATGCCATGGTCTTCTAAGTCCAGCTGGGAGAGGCTCTCAATATCGTTGAGGGTCTGTCTGCCTGTCAGCGTTAGTTTAGTCATTTAGTGGTTTAGTTTAGTACTTTCGTTTAGAGATACAGCATGGAAACAGGCCCTTCTTCTACTTGCGTGTGGCGTGCACAGCCTAAAGTTGTCGGACAACTTGTTCTATTTGATCTTATTTGATTGTGCACGCCGGGTTGATTGCATTCGTCGAAACAGGGCGGACCACGTGAAGGTTGCAATCTCCCACCCCCCTTCAGCCCCTAGTGTGTAGGGAGTGGGTGAGAAAATGGGATAACCTAGAACTAGTGTGGACGTTTAATCGATGGGCTGAAGGGCCTGCTTCCATGCTGTATCTTTAAAGTTCACAAGTTCAGGAGAATTAGGCCATTCAGCCCATCAAGTCTATACCGCCATTCAATCATGGCTGATCTATCTCTCCCTCTCAACCCCAATCTCCTGCCTTCTCCCCATATTCTCTGACACCCGCACTAATCAAGAATCTATCTACCTGCCTTAAGAATATCCATAGACTTGGCTTCCACGGCCTCCTATGGCAATGAATTCCACAGATTCACCGCCCTCTGACTAAAGAAATTCCTCCTCGTCTCCTTTCTAAAGGCACGTCCTTTAATTCTGAGGCTGTGATCTCTAGTGCTAGACTCTCTTGAGGGAAACCGTTTTTCAATCATTTACCTCGATGGGGATGCGACTTTTCTCTTTGTCAGAGAGTGGTGAGTCTGTGGAATTCTCTGCCTCAGAGGGCGGTGGAGGCCGGTTCTCTGGATGCTTTCAAGAGAGAGCTAGATAGGGCTCTTAAAGATAGCGGAGTCAGGGGATATGGGGAGAAGGCAGGAACGGGGTACTGATTGGGGATGATCAGCCATGGTCACATTGAATGGCGGTGCTGGCTCGAAGGGCCGAATGGCCTACTCCTGCACCGATTGTCTATCTTCGCCCCCCCCCTCCTCGTGGCCCAACAACTGGTTTGGTGCGACCTTTCTCGGAGGCCGGCCCAGAGCTTCAGCAGCAGGCGTGGCAGCGGGGGATCGCAAGAGGAAGTGCTCCGACCGCCGGCCTGCGGCCTACGACATCCTGAAGCCGCGGCCGGCGGAGCTTGTTGCCGCGGGCGCGGCGCGGACTTACCGTGGCGGAGCCTGGGCTCCCTTGCCGGGGATCGCCAGACGTGGAGCTCCCACCGCCGGCCTGAGGCCTACGACATCAGGAAGCCGCGGTCTCCGGTGAGAAAGTGAGAAAGATCCGTCCCGACGAGCGGGCTTGTACCTCGGGCCGTCCGCAGCGGCGACTACGGAGGGTTCATTGTCGACCACGGTGAACAAAGGAGGAGGACTGACTGAACTTTATTGCCTTCCATCGCCGTGAGGAATGTTGATTCCACTGTGGTGGATGTTTATGTTAAATTCTGTTGTGTGTGTGTGTGCTCTTTTTGTTCGTATGGCTGCATGGTAACTCATTTCACTGCACCTACCTTAATTGGTACATGTGACAAATAAACCTGAACTTTCAACCTAGTGGACACATCGCATCCATCCAAGTCTTTCACTATTGTGTACAAAGACCCTACAGCGAGCCAGATAGCCCACTCGACGAAAAAGGCTATCTTGGGCAGATTCGTGGGGAATTTTCGGCCCCATTTCCGTAACCGGCCTCCGTCTCCGCACCAAAGATCCCGTAGGATACTAAGTCGGAGCCGGAGGCCGGTTAGGGAAGCGTGCTCGTAAAAATAAAAGTTATTTGGTAAGAATCTTCTCCTCATTTTCAGAATTTTAATTTATTAACGCAAACTGTTCCCCCGCAACTGCGAGTCGGGTCGGGTCGGTGGGGTCGGGTTACGGAGATGGATGAAAAAAAGGCCCACGTTCCGCTCCGTTGCGTACTACACGTCAGCCCATCGCATTTAGCAGGAGTGGTCTATCTTGCTCCGCTATAGGATCTTCTGTATGTTTCAATGAGGTCTCACCCCCCCCCCCGCCCCCCACCGTTCTTCTAAACTCCAGCGTATCGACAAACGATCATCGTAGGTTAATCTGCTCATCATCCACCAACTCAGACGGTGGGGTCAAGGAAAGAGCGTTCACGTCGCGGCCCCTGTTTCCACCAGTCTTTCCACCAGCACACACAAGAAGCGCGAGACAGACACAATTGTATGCGTTTGGAAAGAATCAGATTTGTCCTAATGGACAAATACGAACTCTTTGAACAGATATGGTCTCCATATACAGAATATTTGAAGGGGTAGCTGTTCTTGGCATCACAACTCAATGGGTACCCGGCAGGATTAGATGAAAATAACTCTCTGTTTTTCTTTTTGATTTGTATACATGTCTCCATTAATATTGTATTTGAAATTGTTATTCACTATTAGGATGTATAGTATAATCTCTCTCTTTTTCTATATAATACTTTATTTTAATTAAATACATATAACAAGAATATATACATATACATATATATTTTTTCTCCTCTTCTTTTTTTTTCTCCTTCTTTATAATCAAAATTATTATTTAATCACCACTCTTATTGATTAAAATCTATTCTTTTCTTTTTCTACTTTAAAAAAAAATAGAAGTTTATAAGTACTATTCGTAACATTCGTATACTTATTGAAATAAGTTGGTTGTGTATTTGAAAAGTTGTAATACCGTTGTTATGATGGATTCCTTTTAATAAAAATATTATTACACGAAAAAAAAAAGAAAAAAAAAATTGCATGCAGATGCCGAGAAGTGTGTTCAGCTCTGGCTCTGGCTGCACGATTTCTAACCTTGTGTGATGTGGACTCGATAAGAAGAACTCAGACAGTAACTTCCTGCTGACCTTATCTCTGTATTGTGGACCCCATCAAGCAGGCACTTCCTGCTCCCCGAGCGGGCGGTCTGGCTTGCCTGAGGCTATAGTGCACAAGTAGACACCTTTGTTTGGGAAACAGCTCCATCCAACACAACAAATTACTGCAACTTGTGGACGCAGCCCAGACCGTCACACAAACCAGCCTCCCTTCCACTGACTCCATCTACACCTCACGCTGCCCCGGCAAGGCCAGCTGCATCATCAAGGACCAGTCGCACCCCTGGCCACTCTCTCTTCTCCCCTCTCCCATCAGGCAAAATATACAGAAGTGTGAAAACACACACCTCCAGATTCTTCCCAGTTGTAATCAGGCAACTGAACAATAGACAATAGATAACAGACAATAGGTGCAGGAGTAGGCCATTCGGCCCTTCGAGCCAGCACCGCCATTCAATGTGATCATGGCTGATCATCCCCACTCAGTACCCCGTTCCTGCCTTCTCCCCATATCCCCTGACTCCGCTATTTTTAAGAGCCCTATCTAGCTCACTCTTGAAAGTATCCAGAGAACCTGCCTCCACCGCCCTCTGAGGCAGAGAATTCCACAGATTCACAACTCTCTGTGAGAAAAAGTGTTTCCTCGTCTCCGTTCTAAATGGCTTACTGCTTATTCTTAAACTGTGGCCCCTGGTTCTGTACTCCCCCAACATCGGGAACATGTTTCCTGCCTCTAGTGTGTCCAAGCCGTTAAGAATCTTATATGTTTCAATGAGATATCGTCTCATCCTTCTAAACTCCAGAGTGTACAAGCCCAGCCGCTCCATTCTCTCAGCATGTGACAGTCCCGCCATCCCGGGAATTAACCTTGTAAACCTACGCTGCACTCCCTCAATAGCAAGAATGTCCTTCCTCAAATTAGGGGACCAAAACTGCACACAGGACTCCAGGTGTGGTCTCACTAGGGCCCTGTACAACTGCAGAAGGACCTCTTTGCTCCTATATTCTATTTTCGGCCACCTATGACGAGTGCCGGCAGTCGCCGAAAAAGCCACGTGACTGGCCCTTGAAGGTCACAAGGAATAGGAGTGGAATAAGGCCATTCGGCCCATCAAGTCTCCTCCGCCATTCAATCAAGGCTGATCTATCTCTCCCTCCTAACCCCATTCTCCTGCCTTCTCCCCATCACCTCTGACACCTGACCTGAGTTACTCCAGCACTTTATGTCCATATTTGCCTGTCCAAAAGTCCTGTGTTGTACTGAATGAGGCATAAATTCTCGGCATCTGACTGTGAGGTGCGACCATGACCAGCGAAAGCACGGCTGATGTGTTGGAAAAGCCAGTCATACCTCGGTGGGTAGATGACGCATTGAGAGGAGTTCATCAAAGCATGTGTAATGGAGAGATGTGATCAGGGACAGGGGGGGATCGGTTTAGAATGGAGGCGCAGTAATCCACGCGTTGTGAATAAAACCATCTTTATCAGCAAATACAGCTTTTAAACACACCCGCGTTAAGTGAGAGCTCGAGCAAAGTCCTCGCTGTTGCTGTCGGACACTCCCGTTGACTGATGCCGTTCCTCACCCCCAACTCCCGCCAAACTCACTCACGTGACCGTCCCAACTCCACTGACGAGGGTTCGATCCACAAGTGGCTCAACCACCAGGTGGCGCCACCGAGGATCAATCAAAGAGCGGGAGACGGCGTGCATCAAATCCGACCGGGCAGGAACTCTCCGCCTCAGGAGGGCGGTGGAGGCCGGTTCTCTGGATGCTTCCAAGAGAGAGCTAGATAGGGCTCTTAAAGATAGCGGAGTCAGGGGATATGGGGAGAAGGCAGGAACGGGGCACCGATTGGGGATGATCAGCCATGATCACATTGAATGGCGGTGCTGGCTCGAAGAGCCGAATGGCCTACTCCAGCACCTGTGGTCTATTGTCTATTGTCAGCGGGCCAGGCAGCAGCTCTGGAGAGAAGGAATGGGTGACGTTTCAGGTCTAGACCCTTGTCTGAAGAAGATGTCTCGACCCAAAACATCACTCAACCCTTCTCTCCAGAGATGCTGCCTGATTCCAGAGATAATCCGTCTTTCCACTGACTGGAGAGCACAGAAAGTGAAAGCTTTTCACTGCACCTCGGTACGTGTGACAATAATACACTAAACAAAATCACAAACCAGTGCAGGCCGCGATGGAGTTAAAATAAGATCAACAGTGGCGGCAGGGTGGCTCAGCGGCAGAGTTGCTGCCTCACAGCGCAACGGACCCGGGTTTAATCCCGATAACAGGCGCTGTCTGTACGGAGTTGGCACGTTCTCCCCGTGACCTGCGTGGGCTTTCTCCGGGATCTTCGGTTTCCTCCCGCACTCCAAAGACGTGCAGGTTTGCCGATTCATTGGCTTGGTGTAGAAACATGGAAACATAGACAATAGGTGCAGGAGTAGGCCATTCGGCCCTTCGAGCCAGCACCGCCATTCAATGTGATCATGGCTGATCATCCAACTCAGTATCCTGTACCTGCCTTCTCTCCATACCCCCTGATCCCTTTAGCCACAAGGGCCACATCTAACTCCCTCTTAAATATAGCCAATGAACTGGCCTGAATGTAACTTATCCCGACTGTGTGCGGGATAGTGTTTGTGTGCTGGGATCGCCGGTCGGCGCTAACTCGGTGGGCCGAAGGGGCTGTTTTGGCGCTGCATCTACGAAACTAAACTAAACTAAGCTGATGGAACCAGGCTCGAAGGGCCAAATGGCCTCTCCCTGCCTTTTCTGTTTGCAAAGGAAACGTGGGATGCAGCCGAGCAGAGCTCCAGCGAGCAAGGAATCAGATAACGGCCGGAAACGACCTGACAACGCACTCTTGGACATTTTAACGGGATGTCAAAATCAACAGCAGCAATGTTTGGGAACGGCTCCATCCAAGACCACAAGACATTGCGGATAGTTGCGGATGCAGCCCAGACCATCACAAAAATCCAACGTAAGATAAACGCAAAATGCTGGAGTAACTCAGCGGGACAGGCAGCAACTCTGGAGGGAAGGAATGGGTGACGTTTCAGGTCGAGAACCTTCTCCAGACTGATGTCAGGGGAGGGGGGAGGGGATGGGAAGAGAAAGCAAGGGCTATCTGAAGTTATTTCGGGTCGAGATAAGGAATCTGATAATGTGGATTTCCTGGTTCTGCTACTGGAATTTTACATTTCCTCGTGTGTTGTTGTTCTAACCTCAGCTTACTACTGATGCTTGGGGGTGGGTAGTCTCTGATAATCCGCAGTTCAGTTTAGTTTAGTACAGTCAAAAGCTTTTGTTGCCTTACAGCGGCAGAGATCTGGGGTTCAATCCTGACCTCGGGTGCTGTCTGTATGTAGTTTGCCTGTTCTCCCTGCAACGGAGTGGGTTCTTCTCCGGGTGCTCCAGTTTTCCTCCCACACTCCAAAGACGTGCAGGTTTGTATGTTAAATTAACTTTTGTAAATTGTCCCTAGGATTTAATTATCCTACATTCCTGGGCGCCTTTGGAGTGTGGGAGGAAACCCAAGATCCCGGAGAAAACCCACGCGGGTCACAGGTTTTACAAACTCTGTACAGACAGCGCCCGTAGTCGGGATCGAACCCGGCACTGCATTCAGTGCAAGGCAGCAACTCTCCCGCCGCGCCACCGTGCCGCCAACGTAGGATAGAACTAGCGTACGGTTCGGCACGGAATCTGTGGGCCGAAGGGCCTGCTTCCAGATTTCAGTTTAGTTTACTGTCACGTGTACCGAGGTACAGCGAAAAGATTTTTGTAGCGGGCTAACCAGTCAGCGAAGGACAACACACGATCACAATCGATCCATTTACAGTGTACAGATACATGATAAGGGAATGACGTTCAGTGCAGGGTAAAGCCGGCAAAGTCCGATCAAGGATAGTCCGAGGGTCACCAATGAGGTAGACAGTAGTTCAGGGCTGCCCTCTGGTTATGGTAAGATGATTCATAATTCGTCATATTTCAAGATTTTCTGATCAAAGAGGGAGATTAAGGCGGCGCGGTGTGGCGCAGCGGTAGAGTTGCTGCCTCTCAGCGCCAGAGACCCGGGTTCGACCCTGACTACGGGTGCTGTCTGTACGGAGTTTGTACGTTCTCCCTGTGACCACGTGGGTTTTCTCCGGGTGCTCCGGTTTCCACCCACATTCCAAAGACGTGCAGGTTTGTAGGTTAAGGCCCAACACAAATTGGAGGAACAGCACCTCATATTTCGCTTGGGCAGCTTTCACCCCAGTGGTATGAATCTGGATTTCTCTGATTACAAGTAACCCTTACCACCCCTCTCTCTCTGTCCCTCCCCCACCCTAGTCGTTGTACTAGTTTTCGTGTCTTTAGTCTTTCCACTTTTCTACTTCCTGAGAAGATTACGGAGAGTCGGTATGTCAAAGAGGGTCCTCCTAAACGTCTACAGGTGCACGGCAGAGAGCATGCTGACCGGTTGCATCGTGGCCTGGTTCGGCAACTTGAGCGTCCAGGAGCGGAAAAGACTACAGAAAGTCGTGGCCACTGCCCAGTCCATCACCGGCTCTGACCTCCCCACCATCGAAGGGATCTATCGCAGTCGCTGCCTCAAAAAGGCAGCCAGCATCATCAAAGACCCTCACCATTCTGGCCACACACTCATCTCTCCACTGCCATTGGGAAGAAGGTACAGGAGCCTGAAATCTGTAACGTCCAGGTTCAGGAACAGCTTCTTCCCCACAGCCATCAGGCTACTAAACACGGCAACAAATAAGCTCTGAACTGCAAAAGATTATTATTATTATTGCACTATATTTGTTTATTTATTGAGTATGTGTGCATGTGTATATATACACACGGAACTTTTTTTCTCTTGTTTATGTACTATATTTCCATACTCTGTTGTGCTGCAGCAAGCAGGAGTTTCATTGTCCTATCTGGGACATATGATAAATAAAACTCTCTTGACTCTTGAGTCTATCTTCGCACTAAAGTGTTGGTGCCTGGTGTCAAATGTAATGGGACAGCTTTGTCTGAGAGGTTTAAACTTATTAAAGATCAAAGTCTTTTACCAGTTAATGATTAAGAAGGAACTGCAGATGCTGGAAAATCCAAGGTAGACAAAAACGCTGGAGAAACTCAGCGGGTGAGGCAGCATCTATGGAGCGAAGGAATAGGTGACGTTTCGGGTCGAGACCCTTCTTCAAACTGCAGATGCTGGTTTCCGCCAAAGATAGACACAGAGTGCTGGAGTAACTCAGCGGGTCAGGCAGCATCTGTGGAGAACATGGATAGGTGACGTTTCACAGAGTGCTGGAGTAACTCAGCGGGTCAGGCAGCATCTGTGGAGAACATGGATACGTGACGTTTTTGGCGCGAAACGTTGCCTATTTCCTTCGCTCCAAAGGTGCTGCCTCACCCGCTGAGTTCATGCAGCAATTTTGTCGACCTACCAGTTAATGATGTCCAGGTTACTGCATCTTAACTGTTTGCTTTGCGTCCAAGTAGGTAAGTGAGTAAGTTCATTGGCCAAGTATTCACATACAAGGAATTTGCCTCGGTGCTCCGCCCACAAGTAACAACGTGACATGCAGTGACATACATGGCATAAAGTGACGTCCACACCCGGACAGATGCGTTGTGCTGTTAGACCAGCGACGTCATAGTTGGCAGAGGGGTGGAAGTAGAACAGAGGAGGAATAGTTTGTGTGGCACGGTGGCGCAGCGGGAGAGTCGCTGCCTCACAGCGCCAGAGACCCGGGATCGACCCTGGCTGCGGGTGCTGACTGTACGGAGCTTGTACGTTCTCCCCGCGACCTGCGTGGGTTTGCTCCGGGTGCTCCGGCTTCCTCCCGCACTCGCAAGACCCTGCGGGTTTGTAGGGTTAATTGGCTGCTGTAAATCGTAAACTGCCCCGCGCGTGCGGGCGATCGCTGGTGGGAGGGGACTCGGTGGGCCGAAGGGCCTGTTTCAATCAATCAACCCAATTCTGGCAATTAGCTGAACAGGCAAGAGAAAGAGATGTGAAAGGAGGAACAAAAAAGGGAAGGAAAGTTAAAGAGAAAAAGAAGAGTAAAAATGGTCAGTTAAATTTAGAGATACAGCAACCCACCGAGTCCGCGCCGACCAGCGATCCCCGCACACTCACACTACTCTCCACACTTCTAGGGGCAATGTCACATTTATACCAAGCCAATTAACCTACAGACCTGTCCGTCTTTGGAGTGTGGGGGGAAACCGCAGGCCTCGGAGAAAAACCCACGCGGGTCACGGGGAGAGCGTGCAAACTCCGCACAGACGGCACCCGCAGTCGGGATCGAACCCGGAGTCTCCGGCGCTGTGAGGCGGCGACACGACCGCCCCGCCCCCCCGTGCCGCTCCAAGGCAGAACAAATGAAAGGCAGAAAGAACTGACATCACCTTCCCGTATCTCGGGAATTCCCCACGAATCCGATCGCTTTGAAGTCCTGTGTTGATGTTCCAGTCGCTGCCAAAGACCGGTCTGTCTGCAACTTGAGAGGATCAGTGTGGTCTGATTAGAGTGAAGTGTTTGTCTTCTTGTCGATCGTTAACAGGATCGGGCAAGGTATGTGTTCCCATCCTCCCTGTAATGTGACCAAAGGATGTGGGATCATTTCTGCCTTTCAACATTTTTTTCCCCGGGCATTTAAGTAAACCATTTGGAACGGAGACGAGGAAACACTTTTTCTCACAGGGAGTGGTGAGTGTGTGGAATTCTCTGCCTCAGAGGGCCGGTTCTCTGGATGCTTTCAAGAGAGAGCTGGATAGGGCTCTTAAAGATAGTGGAGTCAGGGGATACGGGGAGAAGGCAGGAACGGGGTACTGATTGGGGATGATCAGCCATGATCACATTGAATGGCGGTGCTGGCTCGAAGGGCCGAGGGGCCTACTCCTGCACCTATTGTCTATTGTCTATTGTCTATTGTCTATTTACTTGCAGTTCGGTTCATATCTGTCATGGCTACTGAAGTACAGCAAATAGCTTTTTGATTGCAAGCTGCCGAGTCAGCGCAAAGACTAACCAGTCTGAAGAAGGGTCTCGACCCGAAACGTCACCCATTCCTTCTCTCCAGAGATGCTGCCTGTCCCGCTGAGTTACCCCAGGACTTTGTGTCTATGATCCATGATTGCAATCAAATCGTCCACAGTTTACAGACACAGTTAGTTTTGTCTATTGTTAAAGAAGGAACTGCAGAGGCTGGAATATCGAAGGTAGACAAAAGTGCTGGAGGAACTCTGCGGGCGAGGCAGCACCTACGGAGCGAAGGAAATAGGTGGCGTTTCGGGTCGAAACCCAAGGGGATTGACAGATTGGGGTCAGGGGCTTAGGGGAGAAGGTTGAGAGAAGGTTGAAGGAAAATGAGGTTGAGAGAGAAAGATAGATCAGCCATGATTGAATGGCAGAGTAGACTTGGTGGGCCGAACGGCCTTATTCTGCTCCTGTGTCTTATGAACTGATGAAATCCTTCTGATGATCTCTGCCTCCACAACCTTCTTGGAATAGCGAGTGTCAGAGGTTCACCGCCCTCTGTGAAAACAATTTTTTGCGTAGACAAAGGCAGATATTTTATCCCGAAACTCATAAAAACATCCCAACCTCTGCCCTGCTGTTCCCTCTTGGGATCTCATATAATACAACAGCATCACCGCACCCTCTTAGTTTAGTTCAGTTCAGTTGAGTTTAGTTTAGTGTACATATGCAATGTGAAAACAGCCCCGTCAGTCCACCAAGTCCGCACCGACCAGTGATCCCCGCACATTAACACTATCCTACACACACTAAGGACAATTTACATGTATACCAAGCCAATAAACCTTCACATCTCTATGTCTTTGGCATGTGGGTGGAAACCGAACATCTTGGAGAAATCCCATACTGTCACAGGGAGAACATAGAAACATAGAAACATAGAAATTAGGTGCAGGAGCAGGCCATTCGGCCCTTCGAGCCTGCACCGCCATTCAATATGATCATGGCTGATCATCCAACTCAGTATCCTGTACCTGCCTTCTCTCCATACCCCCTGATCCCTTCAGCCACAAGGGCCACATCCAACTCCCTCTTAAATATAGCCAACGAACTGGCCTCAACTACCTTCTGTGACAGAGAATTCCACAGATTCACCACTCTCTGTGTGAAAAACAATTTTCTCATCTCGGTCCTAAAAGACTTCCCCCTTATCATTAAGAGTTGTGAGTCTGTGGAATTCTCTGCCTTAGAGGGCAGTGGAGGCCAATTCTCTGGAGGTTTTCAAGTGTGAGTTAGACAGAGCTCTTAAAGATAGCGGAGTCAGGGGATGTGGGGAGAAGGCAGGAACGGGGTACTGATTGGGGATGATCAGCCATGATCACATTGAATGGCGGTGCTGGCTCGAAGGGCCGAATCACCTACTCCTGCACCTATTGTCAATTATCTATTGACAGCACCCGTCGTCAGGATCGAACCCGGGTCTCTGGCGCTGTGAGGCAGAAAGACTACCTCTGCGCCACCGTGCCGCCCACATTTTTCTGAGCTCCAGGATGTGAAGGTTGCTGAGGAGGTTTACCACAATGTTGGCTGGATTAGTGGGTATTAGTGGCCACATGGAGAGGTTGGGGAGACTTTTCACTGCTACGCCGTTGGATGCAGGGAGACCTGCTAAAAGTGTATAAAATTATGAGAGGCACAAATAGGGTAGACAGTCAGAACCTTTTCCCCAGGATAGAACGATTAAACACGAGAGGGCACAGCTTTAAGGTGAGAGGGGCAAGGTTTAAAGTTTGTGAAGGATTGCAGCAGGATCTGGGTCGATTGGCCAGGTGGGCGGGGGAATGGTTCGGTGGAATTTAATACAGAGACGTGTGAGGTGTTGCATTTTGGGTCGAACACGTTGCAGGACCAAAGACCCTACAGCGAGCAAGATAGGCCACTCGATGAAAAAGGCGTAGTGCGGTCATGGGCAGATTCGTGGGGTAATTTTCGGCCCCATTTCCGTAACCGGCTTCCGTCTCCGCACCAAAGATCCCGTAGCGGAGCAAAGATACTAGCGCGGAGACGGAAGCCGGTTACGGAAACATCCTCGTGAAAATAAAAGTTATTTGGGAAAGATCTTCTCCTCATTTTCAGAATAATAATTTATTAACACAAACTGCTCCCCCGTTGGGGAACGTTGATTACACAGGTTACTGAAATGGATGAAACAAAGGCCCACGTTCCGCTCCGTTGCGTACTACACGCCAGCCCATTGCGTTTAGCAGGAGTGGTCTATCTTGCTCCGCTATAGGATCTTTGGACAGGACCTACACATTAAATGGCAGGCCTCTGGGTAGTGCTGTAGGGCAGAGGGATCTAGGAGTACAGGTGCATGGTTCCTTGAAGGTGGAGTCGCAGGTAGACAAGGTGGTCAATAAGGCTTTTGGTACTTTGGCCTTCATCAGTCAGAGTATTGAGTGTAGATGTCGGGAGGTCACGTTTCAGTTGTATAAGACGTTGGCGAGACCGCATTTAGAATATTGTGTTCAGTTCTGGGCACCATGTTATAAGAAAGATATTGTCAAGCTTGAAATGGTTCAGAAAAGATTTACGAGGATGTTGCCAGGACTTGAGGGTGTGAGCTACAGGGAGAGGTTGAGTTGGCTGGGTCTCTATTCCATGGAACACAGGAGGATGAGGGGTGGTCTTATAGAGGTGTATAAAATCATGAGTGGAATAGATCGGGTAGATTCACAGAGTCTTTTGCCCAGAGTAGGGGAATCGAGGACTTTAGAGCTTAGAGTATAGAGATACGGTGTGAAACCAGGCGCTTCGACCTTTACTTGAGTCCCAGGCTCAGCACCGGGCCCACAATGCGGGCGGTATGAACATTGACTTCTCTATCTTCAAGTAGCCCTTGCCTTCTCTCTCTCTCTCTCTCTCTCTCCATCCCCTCCCCCTTCCCAGTTCTCCCACTAGTCTCACTGTCTCCCTCCCGCGCGATATCAGTCTGAAGAAGGGTCTCGACCCGAGACGTCGCCGTTCCTTCTCTCCATAGATGCTGCCTCGCCCGCTGAGTTACTCCAGCATTCCGTGTCGACCTTCGACCCACCGAGGGTATGCCGGCCATTGATCACCCATACGCTAGTTCTACGTCATCCCAATCTTGCAACCTACGCAATTTACAAAGGCCACTTAGTCTACAAACCCAACATGTCTCTGGAATGTGGGAGGAAACCGGAGCCGCCGGAGTAAAACCCACGTGGTCACAGGGAGAACGTGCAAACTCCACACAGACAGCACCTGAGGTCAGGATTGAACAAGGATCTCTGGCGCTGTGAGGCAGCAACTCTACCACTGTGCCACCCACTGACTGGCCCTTCCATACACGAGGGTAGTTTAGTTTAGTTTAGTTTAGAGATTTAGGGTTTAGTTACAGCGCGGAAACAGGCCTTTTGGCCCATCGACTCTGTGCCGACCAGCGATCCCCGCACACTAACACACTCCTGCACACTAGACATAATTTCCAATTTTTACCAAGCCAATTAGTATATCTTTGGAATATGAATAGGCAGATGCGTGGCAGATGCAGTATAATATAGATAAATGTGAGGTTATCCACTTTGGCGGAAAAAACAAGGGGGCAGATTATTATCTCAATGGGGTTAGGTTAGGTAAGGGGGAGGTACAGCGAGACCTGGGTGTCCTTGTACACCAGTCACTGAAAGTTGGCGTGCAGGTACAGCAGGCAGTGAAGAAAGCTAATGGAATGTTGGCCTTCATAACAAGAGGATTTCAGTACAGGAGTAAAGAGGTTCTTCTGCAGTTGTATAGGGCTCTGGTAAGACCACATCTGGAGTATTGTGTACAGTTCTTTGGTCTCATAATTCAAGGAAGGACATCCTTGTGATTGAGGCAGTGCAGCGTAGGTTCACGAGATTGATCCCTGGGATGGCGGGACTGTCATATGAGGAAAGATTGAAAAGACTAGGCTTGTATTCGCTGGAGTTTAGAAGGATGAGGGGGATCTTATAGAAACATATAAAATTATCAAAGGACTGGTCAAGCTAGATGCAGGAAAAATGTTCCCAATGTTGGGCGAGTCCAGAACCAGGGGGCACAGTCTTAGAATAAAGGGGAGGCCATTTAAGACTGAGGTGAGAAAATACTTTTTCACCCAGAGAGATGTGAATTTGTGGAATTCCCTGCCACAGAGGGCAGTGGAGGCCAAATCACTGGATGGATTTAAGAGAGAGTTAGATATAGCTCGAGGGGCTAGTGGAGTCAAGGGCTATGGGGAGAAGGCAGGCACGGGTTATTGATTTGGGCCGATCAGCCATGATCACAATGAATGGCGGTGCTGGCTCGAAGGGCCGAATGGCCTGCTCATGCACCTATTTTCTATGTTTCTATGTTGGAGGAAACCGGAGCACCAGGAGGAAACCCACGTGGTCACAGGGAGAACGTGCAAACTCCACACGGACAGCACCCGAGTTCAGGATCGAACCTGGGTCTCTGGCGCTGTGAGGCAGCAGCTGTCATGCTGTGACACCCACCTAATGGCCCTTCCGCAAGCAGGGTTACTGTCCCAATTTTCCAACCTACCTCATTGCGCGCATTGCACTTTTTTCTCCGGAACTGTTGGTGCCACAATGCTGAGAAACTACATTCTGCACTCTGTGGACACAAAAAGTGCTGGAGTAACTCAGCAGGTCAGGCACCATCTGTGGAGAACATGGACAAGCGGCATTTTAGGTTGAGACCCTTCCTCAGAATGAAGAGCTCTGCATCTTTCTCTTGGGTCGATGCCTTGTAATTGCGTTTGTCCTGGAGTATTCATGAATAGTATTATCTGATTTGATTAGATCGCGCACACACATACAAAAACTTTTAGACTTTAGACTTGAGGGATACGGTGCGGGAACAGGCCCTCGGCCCACCGACTTCCCACCGACCAGCCCTATCCTACGCACAAGAGACAGTTTACAATATACAGTTGCCAATTAACCTACAAATTTTTATATATTTGGTTCCCATCCCAAAATGTCACCTATCCATGTTCTCCAGAGATTCTGTCTGAATGGCTGAGTTACTCCAGCACGTGTGTCTTTTTTTTTTTGTAACCCAGCCTCTGCAGTTCCTTGTTTCTACAAAATCCTTTCACTGTACCTCGGTACATGTGACAATACTAAACCTAAACTAAGTGGCCTGAGCTATAGGGAGAGGTTGAACAGGCTAGGGTTTTATTCCTTAGAGCGCAGGAGGACGGGGGGTGATCTTATATGGGTGCACAAAATTACGAGAGGAATAGATCGGGTAGATGAACAGAAACATTTGCCCACGGTCGGAGAATGAATAACCAGGCGACATAGATTTAAGGTGAGGAGGGGAACTGAGGGGTGACTTTTTCACACAGCGGGCGGTGAGTGTATGGAACAGGCCGCCAGACGAGCTTGTTCCATACAGGGTAAACCCACCTAGGGTGTATGGAGCGAGCTGCTGGAGGAGGTAGTTGAGGCAGGGACTATCATAACATTTAAGAGACAATTGGACAGGAACATGGATAGGCAATAGACAATAGGTGCAGGAGTAGACCATTCAGCCCTTCGAGCCAGCACCGCCATTCAATGTGATCACGGCTGATCATCCCCAATCAGTACCCCGTTCCTGCCTTCTCCCCATATCCCCTGACTCCACTATCTTTAAGAGCCCTATCTAGCTCTCACTTGAAAGCATCCAGAGAACCGGCCTCCACCGCCCTCTGAGGCAGAGAATTCCACAGACTCACCACTCTCTGTGAGAAAAAGTGTTTCCTCGTCTCCGTTCTAAATGGCTTACTCCTTATTCTTAAACTGTGGCCCCTGGTTCTGGACTCCCCCGACATCGGGAACATGTTTCCTGCCTCTATCGTGTCCAAACCCTTAACAATTTTATATGTTTCAATGAGATGCCCTCTCATCCTTCTAAACTCCAGAGTGTACAAGCCCAGCTGCTCCATTCTCTCAGCATATGACAGTCCCGCCATCCCGGGAATTAACCTTGTAAACCTAAGCTGCACTCCCACAATAGCAAGAATGTCCTCCCTCAAATTAGGGGACCAAAACTGCACACAATACTCCAGGTGTGGTCTCACTAGGGCTCTGTACAACTGCAGAAGGGCCTCTTTGCTCCTGTATTCGCTTTCTTCACTGCCTGCTGTACCTGCATGCTGACTTTCATAGACTGGTGAACAAGGATCCCCAGATCCCCTTTTCCCAACTTGACGTTATTTAGATAGAACAGGTTTAGAGGGGTATATGGGGGTCAAATGCGGGTAGGTGGGACTAGTGTAGATGGGCCATGTGGGCCAGTTTGGGCAAGTTGGGCCGAAGGGCCTGTTTCCACACTGTATCACTCCATGACTCTATAAACCTAGACCTAGGGTAACGGGGCCAACCCCGCGTACTGTATTGCATTGCAGATGTAACAATGAAGGGGGAAAGGCTTGGAGGCGCCGTGTTAGGAAACGCCCTGAAATCCCTTTGGATCAATTTCCTTTGCCGCTTGAGTTTCCTGTAAGTGGCGCTCAAAAAAAAAAACAAAACACAAAACAAAACGAGGCACCGAATTTACGGCAGCCCAAATATCCCTATCCCTAAACTCGGGAATTTCTGGAGCGCAACCTTCCTAATATGGGGCGAGATCCCGCGCCCAGTGAGGGAGGAAGAAATGCTCCTGGCTTCCTCCCCTCCTCTGATGACCAGTCGATGGGATGGGATCGACGAGCGGAGAAATTAGACTTGAGGCTTTCGGGACAGGCGCCAAAGATGTGAGAGGTAAAAAGCGAGGATTTCACTTCTCACCCACCCCACACACACACACACACACACACTCTCTCTCCATCGAAACTGCCTCCAAACCAGGTAACGACCTTTTCTCATTATTCTCGGCTTTTCCTGTCTGTCTTGTTTGCTGTACATGTTGGCTGTGCTCCGTGATTTGTCCTGTCCGTTTCACAAACTCCAAGCCTCTGCCAAACTTAAGTCTCCGTTTACAATTGAGCGTTGCTACACTCTTGTCAAACGAAACCAAAATGCATCTTAAAGCTATCTCGAACTGAAATGTGCTTGTTGGACCATCCGCGGTTTTGGGATTGCTGTTAACTTTGACACGCGTAGCCAAAACAAGTAACGAAAGAAATTGAAGCTGGGCCGAAGGGTCGCGACCCGAAATATCACCCACCCATCCATCCATCCATCTATTCTCTCCAGAGATGCCGCCTAGTCCCGCTGAGTTACTCCAGCTTTTTTTATTTGTGCGTCTAGCTTCGGTGCAAACCAGCATCTGCAGTTCCTTCCTGCTCAACAGAAGTAACTGCACGGATTTTCTTGCTGATAAACTGATATGGACAAGTCACAGTCAGTCGTTTAAGAGAGAACTGCAGATGCTGGAAGAAAAGAAAAATCGAAGATGGACAAAAAATGCCAAGGGGTGAGGCAGACTCAGCGGGTGAGGCAGCATCTCCGGAGCGAAGGACTGAATGGGTGATGTTTCGGGTCGAGACCCTTCTGGAGGAACAGACAGCGGGTCAGGCAACATCTGTGGAGGGAATGGACAGGGGAGGGTCCCGATCCGAAATGTCACCCCTTCCCTTTTTTTCTCTCCAGAGATGCTGCCTGTCCCGCTGAGTTACTCCAGCACTTTGGGACAAGCGGGCCAGTTGGGGAAGTCCAGAACAAGGGGGGTCACAGTTTAAGGATAAGGGGGAAGTCTTTTAGGATCGAGATGAGAAAACCATTTTTCACGCAGAGAGTGGTGAATCTGTGGAATTCTCTGCCACAGAATGTAATTGAGGCCAGTTCATTGGCTATATTTAAGAGGGCGTTAGATATGGCTAAAGGGATCAGGGGGTATAGAGAGAAGGCAGGTACAGGATACTGAGTTGGATGATCAGCCATGATCATATTGAATGGCGGTGCAGGCTCGAAGGGCCGAATGGCCTACTCCTGCACCTATTGTCTATGTGTCTGACTTTTGGACACTCTCGAGTGTAAAGTTTAGACTACACAGGAAGCTACAGAGTCCTCGCTGATCACTGATCACCCGTTCACACTAGTTCTATGTTATCCCACTTCCTCATCGACCCCCTGCACACCAGCGGCGAGGAAACACTTTTTCTCACAGAGAGCGGTGAGTCTGTGGAATTCTCTGCCTCAGAGGGCGGTGGAGGCCGGTTCTCTGGACGCTTTCAAGAGAGAGCTAGATAGGGCTCTTAAAGATAGAGGAGTCAGGGGATATGGGGAGAAGGCAGGAACGGGGCACTGAGTGGGGATGA